>CAHIKZ030000174.1:875000-972500 GCA_903632075.3 Acanthosepion pharaonis
ATACAACTTATTTTAGTTTGATACACGTATACATGATCACCCAACCAATACTTTGCAAACTTAATTTACTTATCATCATCCTTGATGGCCATGCTATAAGTATACCCACTATCTCAAGAAGTCGGAATAAAATTATGTATTCACCTTTAGAATACTGCATTATTCATAAGTTCTTCACTTTCCATTGCATTTTTTTCAAGGCCCTTCAACATTAATAGCTTTTGTTGATTTCAATTAAGGTGGTTTTCTGCTGCCATAACAGAACATGACAACACAATGATGAAACTTCAAACACATTATGCTTAATCATCTGCAGTGGTAGGACAAAATGTTTTTGATGTTGTTGTTAGTGTCAAATTTAGCTAGTTCCTTTGCTCTCTGCTATATAGATATCAGTGTGTGCTCTTAACTCACTATTTGCAGTGCAATGAAGAAGCACTGTCTGAGAAATTAATCCCCAGTTACCAGGCCATTCTTCATTTCTTTGTTGATTATAAGTAAAATGGGATAGTTTATTAATTTGTGTTTAGTTTACATTTTGAACAGAATTTTTATGTTTTTTTATAGATTAATTTGGCTTTTACTTTTTAGTGGTAGAGCATATTATAAACCAGGGTCGTCTTTTTCTTTTTTTTTTTTTTTTTTTGAAGTATGGTAATAAAGGTTCCTCACTCAAGTATTTAATAAACACACTGTACCCACAGACACTAGTTAGAATTAGCATTAGCATATATGATTCTATTTTCATGATATATCAACAGGATTTTTCAATAGCAGCACAAAAATGTCACTGAAATTTTGAAACCATCTTCTCTTTAAAGACATCATCCGGAACTATCCTCTCTTTAAAATCTTGTGCTTGCTCAAAGGATATATATCTGTAGATGAAAACATCATCAGATATCCATCTTGAAACATTCATTTATATATGAATGCTATTATATGTGTGCATTGTAGGTATTTGTTGAATAATGTCAACTTTAACCAAAGACCTGCTTCATAGAACACCCAATAAGGCTTGAATTATGTGAGCAATCATCTATCACAATCATTGCTTTTCTCAAATACTCACTTAGGTTTGTGTGCGTGCGTGTGTGTGTGGATAGTGACCAAGTTTAGTTTCTTCTGGCCCAGGGTTACAGTAATGGATGATTAATACAATGAGGATGAATTTCACTATTATAACATATATTAGACATGTGACACTCATCATTCTATGCCCATTCAAGAATTTGGAATTGTGCTTTAATTGAACAAGTTAGGATTAAAATTGACTTCTTGAAACAGTCATCCTTTTTCTGTATGCCCAGCCATTGGTTTATTTTTCATCTACTAATCTATTATTCATTCAGTAACATAACATAATTTAAGGCAATACCTTTTCTGTTATTTTGATAAGAAAAAGTTTGAACTCCTCAAAGCAGAGCAATTAATGTAAATTTACAATTCAAGTCTTTTAAACAATATTTTCTGACTGAATTTATTTCTTATGATTGTAATAATACCAGATTTGTTCTGCTTAAATAAAATTTAAAAAAATGATGTAATTTAAAAATTAAAAAAAAAAAAAAGTAATAATAGCTGGATTATATTTTTAATGTTTTCTATTTTGGTTTGGTGTGTATTCATATGAATGTTATAATTATAGTGTTTTAGACTGGTGTCCTTTAGTACTGACATCATTGTGTGTTAGACTGGACAGGTGGTATACATAAACAGTACAACAAGTGCTGAATTTACATATGGGCTGCAGTTCCCGGGGCCCCAAGGGTCCTCTAGTCTTGGCCTCTGATAAAACTAAAAAAATAATCATTAATCACTAATCCCAAAATATTGTTTCTTTTTTTTTTTTAAAGACACAGGGGTTGGGGAGCAAACAAATGTAATGAAGAAGGCCCCAAATTCTATTAACCCAGAGGTCCTCTTAAGATCTAAATACAGTACTGAGTACAATCCTTTGTTGGATATTTTTTTTTTTTTTTTAGATAAAACTGGGATTTCTGAGATAGCTGAAAAAAATGTGCTGCTGTTGCTATATACAAAGCATAGTTTAGTCTGGCACAAGGCCACTAGTTTAAGGAATTTAAAGAAGATTGAAATAATACATTAATCTGAAATTTGAAGATTCTGATTCAATAAAGTAACCAGTCCGTATACGGTTGTTGTCCAATGAATGCCTCCCTCATATACCCATTTGCTTTTGTATGGCTACGGCAACTTGCAATATGAATTCCTCAGATTCTCACCTGGAATATCTGACTATATGCTCTTTTTTTATGGCAGAAACAATTTAGCTCCTTCTTAAGCAGTCAAAGATATCCAACTTCAGAATTTACAAATGGCTTTTAAAATCTAAAATCACCTGAATGTCTTTTCACACTTTGTGACTCATCAAATGATGATTACATTTTATATGAAAAAATATATCAGTGCTTTTTGCAATTAAAAATATGAGATCTTGTACAGTATAAGGAACTTTGTATTCAAATCAAAGCCAAATGGAGTAAAGTGTTGTATTCTAAAGATTGTAATATTTTGGTATTTTTCTTTACTTCTATTAAGTCATCACAATGTGCAATGATCCCAGTCTACAATGGCTCATCTCATAAAAAGCCAATCAAGAAATATAAAATTGTTTTTGTTTGGTTAGAATGACTTATAATGTCAATTTCTCATGAATGAGCACACAGCACATTTTGTGGTAGAAATTCTTTACTTTACCAAGCATCCAAAGATATCTATGTTTATAGTGTCTTCTAAAATTGTTTTCATTATAAGATGATTTGTTGAGCAAACTGAAAACTTAGGCTTTCATACTTTGTAAAGTATTGATTGCATTATACCTAGAAATAAACTAAATCCATGCTTTAAATATATATATATATATATATATATATATATATATATATATATATATATATATATACACACACACACACACACACATATATATATATAATTAATGAATTTTATTTTTGATCCAACATATTTTATTATTTGAAACATAAATATTGTTTATATTAAATGGAGCACCTACTCCAATAGAGGTATCCACTAATATATATATAAATTTATTTGAAAATTATAACATAAATATGTTATAAAATCACTACAAAAATAACCATTTTGTTTCAACACTTCTAGTGTCTTACCAAGTAATGGTGTTGAATGTTGATTTCTACATTCAACACCATCACTTGAAACAAAATCACTATTTTTGTAGTGATTTTATAACATATTTGTTATAATTTTCAAATAAATTATATTTGTTGTACTCTGTATTGAGCACTCTTTTAAGAATAGTATTTTTTGGTTATTCAAATTTATTTTGTATACACCAATTTTATACTTGTGTGTGTATATATATATATATATATATATATATATATAACTTCAAACATTTATTTTTAGTGGATACCTCTATTTGAGTAGATGCTCCATTTAATATAAACAATATTTACATTTCAAATAATAAAAATATGTTGGATCAAAAAATAAAATTCATTAATCATATATATATTTATGTGAGTGTACACTACCAATTATCAAGATTGACTATGTAACTGCTTTTTAGAGTAGGTAAAATATTAATGAGAGAGAGGTCTTTCTCAGTTGTTCACTCACTCTCTTCTGTCGACCATTGTGGCATACCACTGGCAAGATACTTTATGTCAAAATTGACAGGGAAAATGGATCTGTGCCTTTTCCAAATGCAAGCAACTTGAGCCAAAATTCTGTTTGCTAATTCCATTCTCTGATAATCATGATGTTTCAGCACTTTTTGCTTATGAATAAATAGGCTAATGTCTCCAAGCAGTTGCACATTTTAACATTAGAATGACATTTCTTGTTTTGTATAAATGTAGTTTTATAATAAATCCAAGAGAAAATGTGTAGTAGTAGTAGTAGCAGCAGCAGTGTAACATGAGGAATCTAGCAATAAAAGGATTTCATTTCTAAAAATTAGTTCAAACCAGGAGTAAAAAATATGTGGACTACCTTTCTGTGGCTCACGGGAATCATTTTCATAACCAATTTCTTCAAATTTTAATAATGACTCCACCCAATCTGTGAATGTGGTACAGACTAATTTTAATGTGAGAAAATGTGTTTCTACCAGTGGGCCCCGTCTGGATTTGATGCACACACACACACACACACTGGAGTTGATACTCTCCCTATTGGAAATACTTTGGTGATGAGACTACTTCTAGTCCAATTTATCTCTCCTTCAGCATATAATGTCCCTTTTGTGTCCTTGAATTTGTGAACCCTGGTTTTAGGTATGGTCAGAGTCAGAAGAGGATTTGAGTAAATTTGAGTCTTATGATTTAGTTTCAGCAGAAATCAAACTTGTGTGCCAAACTTGAATGTTGAATTTTCTCAAAAGCTTTTTAAGGAAAACTAATTGGTATCAGTGAAGAACAAGAGAAATTATGGGATACATGAAAATATGACTTATGTCCTGATTCCGTATATATTCAGAAAAATTTCTAATTACCTTAGAGAGTGGCCTGACCTGCATGGATGAATGGGAATACACTTTTTTTTTCTTTTTTTTTTTTTTTCAGAAAACTACTTTATTTTTTCTTGCTATTTTCTTAAGACTGATAATTGTATCTGTCTATATCTCTGAGATGAGGTATTATGATTACTTACATTATTTACATTATTCAGACTGTTATCCACATCTTCATTGCCATATTTACAGCATTTCTGCGTTGTTCGCTTCAGCCTTCTTCAGGTGATTGGAATTTCAAAATAAATGATTCAGTTTGAAATTTCAATCACCTGAAGAAGGCCAAAGCACACAATGGCCAAAATGTTGTGAATATGGCAATGAAGATGAGGATAAGTCTGAATAATGTAAATAATGCTGGTAATTGTAGTAATAATAAATTACAAAAAAAAAAAAGAGAAACCTGTTTCAGTAGAAATTAAGACTCTTTTTTTTTTTTTTTAATTCCTTTCAGTAACATTATCATTAGTCACTGTTTCTATCTGCAGCAGAATATAAATTAACCTCTTCCCCATCATTTATCTTGTGCAAGCTTATTTAGTGTCTGCCACTCATTAGTTGGTGACCACAGAATTGTTATCCCTCCACCCCTGTTTTTTTTCTCTACTTCTTTCTTCAGGCACCATACCCTCAAAACAATTTAGAGACCAATAATTACTGAAAAACTAAAGTAACACTTGAATATTAGAGCAATAAAAGTAGACATATTAAAATGCATTTCATAACAAAAAAGAGAAGTAACAAAAAATACATATTACCATAAAATGATAATACCGAAATATAATAATGAATAGTTTGTTAACAGCATTAATGTTATGTAGTAATCAGTAAAAAGTTTAAAATATTTGGAAACTACAGGAATTAGTTTAACTTAAATTAATTTCATGTCTTAAAAAAAAAGAAAATTTAAATTACATTTTTCATGTATTTAAAGAAAAAATTAAAAAAAAAAAAACGTGCAGTGGAATTTGAAAGTAAAATGATTGGGAAATACAAATTTCTCCATTTGGAATATTTTAAATGCCTTTTTCTACTATGGAATTCCTTCTTTGTGGTTAAGAATCTTCCATGTTGTCAATATATCTGAAAAATATCTTAGACATTTAGCAGAGAAAAACAAAAACCTCAAATAAAACCATTTTGCTGTCAGAAGTTCTAGCATTTCTATTTAATTCTGACGATCTTAATTAGTCTAAACTTTTTTTGCATGTTGAGCAATAGTCTTTGAGTCTGAAATTGATCTCTAAATTCAATCTTCAGCATCTGGCTCCAAACTGGTGAGTTCCATTATTATCATTATCTTACCAAATACATTGATTGGTGCCATTTTGTCAGAATTTCTTGTTGCATTCACAATTTGTTTCTCCTTTAATCATTTGCATTCAAAACTCCTTTGTCTTATATGACAATAGAAATTGCAAAACCTTTCTTAACCCCCCAGATCATTAGGTTTAAATTTCTCTCAGAGAAACTATTTCAATCATCAAAAGTTATGGTATAACTAAAAGCTGCCTTTTAAATCAGTTCTATAGTATATTCTTTGATTATGAAGCAGAAGGCAAATGTTTCTATTTTTCTCTTATCTTTAACAATTATTGTAATATAATAATTGACAGTTGATAGAAAAGTTGGCTTTTAAAGAGGAATTATAACACCCGTTTCTTTTGACAATTTGAACGTGTCTCCACTTCAAGCAGTATTTAGGTTTTGTATTGTTAAGAAATTGTTTATAAAGGTTATTAAAGTCTTGTATGTACGTTACTAGTAGCTAATACTTTTTGGCAATATCTGCAGATTGGATAGAAATATCAAGATCAGGGAAGGGGATGATATCTGATTAATATTCTCATGGAGTTGCCATTTCATTTTTTTTTATATATATCAATGTTTTGATAAATAATCTCCAATCTTGATCAGGTACAAAAAAAAAAAAAACTGTCATATTTTTTTTTTCTTTTTTTAAACAAATCATCACAAATGTTATTAGTAATATCTCAAAAATTAAAGACATTTTCCATTTTTTTTTACTGGCCATTTAGGCTCAGGTTGAAAATATCTACATTTGCTTATGCTAG
This sequence comes from Acanthosepion pharaonis, assembly GCA_903632075.3. NCBI lineage: Eukaryota > Metazoa > Mollusca > Cephalopoda > Sepiida > Sepiidae > Acanthosepion > Acanthosepion pharaonis. The sequence continues at coordinate 881,595 of CAHIKZ030000174.1, forward strand.
CTTTTTGGGGAGATATTTTGAAAAGGAAACTTCTTTTTTTTTTTCTTTTTTAATTCAGATATCAAGCAAGTCCTACATGTTTTTTTTTATTATTTTCTAAGATAAAAGTAATCCTTAATGCCTTAATTTCAATTCACTGTTGTTGTTTGTCAAGTTCCAATTCATTTTTTTCTTTTCCATGTCTCTTGTGTAATATACTGCAAGATGGCTGATTGGTTAAAACATTAATTAGGACCCATAAAGTCTGCAGTTCAATACCCGGTGCTAGAGATGAAACATATAACCTACAATTCAAGTAGAAGATGAACTGTTGGCTTTAAAATCAAGCTCTGTAGGATCCTTTAGCTAGGGAAAGTATCCATATTTAAGTGAGAAATTATAGTACTATTATCCTTACTAAAGGCCTTGGAAAAATGTTGACTACAGACACAGACAGTAAAATTGCCCACATGACATTTTAATATTAAAGTCTTAGCAATGAATTACTCAGTAAAGAGAGTTGGTTTGAGGAAGAGTAATTCTGTTGATGAGAGTATGAGACTGGAGACCACAAGGTTGTGAGCACAATCATATTTTTTTCCAGATTCCATCCTTTGTAATTCATAACAAATTTAAAAACTTTAAAGAATTACAGTTCTTTAAAAAACAAATGTCTATAAAAGACAACATTTTGCCAAATTCTAAAAAAATATGCCTTAGATATCTTTCATGTTGATATCCATATAATATTATGAAAAATGTCTTGTAAAATACTGCTACCAACATTCCTTATTGAAAAATTACCCACTTCACTATTCTTCATTGAGTCATAAAATCAGATGAAAAATGCTTTAGAGTCACATCATGATGACATTCTCTGATAATGATAAATTATTATTAGATTAGTATCACATAAGGTTATAAGGGTTTTAGTAATAAATACCAAGGCTACTTTGCTAATTGTAGCCACCTTACTAAAAACCACTGATATTTATAGGTTATTTAAAGTGACCTCATAATGTATTTATAGATTATTTATGGTGACCTCATAATATAATTATCTGGTTAAAATGTTTTCTTTGTGTGTGTGTTTCTGCAATTGAAAATATTTAAAATGTTGTCACTGTTAGGGGATGAGTGACTAGATGACCATTAGAATTAAAAGGGACACAACTAGGTTAGTTTTGAGGGTTCCAATTAAAGAAAAAAGAAGATTGCCAGGGTGGTAAGACAAGGATTTTTACAAGCCAAGTTAATATTTATATTAATAAAGATGTCATATCCATAAGTAAGTGTTTATCTAAACTTGTTTATTTCCTGTTGTTTTTCTTGGTAGCAGAGATATACTTGAGATTGCTTTTTGAAAAATCTAAGATTTTATAGTTTGAGCAAAATCATGTTATCTGATGAAATTCTTACCGCTTGCCTCAATTTTGCTTGCATCCATTTTTTATCATACATTCAAACTTGATGGTATTTAAATTATATCTTCTTGACTCCTACCTCCACATTTATTGAGGTTGCTGTTGCTGCATGTAAAGTAATTATGAGAGAGTGTTTTGCCCAAGTGTACACTCAGTCATTTTAACCATTGTGGCATACCAGTAGTGATACATTCTTGTCAAAATATCTGGTGATGAGACAGAACAAAGGGAAAGGTGGATTCATGCCTTTTCTAAAGGTATGACTACAAAGTAAACATAATCAACAGCAATCAAAATTGAAACTCTCTTTGCTGATTCCTTTTTCACTGCTGATAACCATGTTACTATTCTGCACTTCTACTAATACAACACACAGATGTGTGTGTGTGGCAGTAGCCATTATGAGTGCCCTCCTAGATAAATGCCTTTTCTAACTCCTTCCATGACAACTGTGACTGCTATTCTCTGCCACTAGCAAAACCTCTCTGTCCAGCTTCTGTCTGTTTTTTTCCTATTACATTTGCCAATCGTTGGACACCATTCAACCAACCTTTTGTTCTATTAATTGTCCTTCCTTCTTTCCTTGCTTTTTCACCTGTTCATTTCCATTTTTGCCAATTAATTCAGTGAATGATTTCTCTTCCTTGTCCTCACATCTGTGTTGTCTTATCAATTTCTCAGATATCCCTAGCAATGATCTTTGTACACTTTTCAGTTTATTTTCAAAGTTCTTTTTAATTTCTTTCACATCTGTTCATCATAGCTGCTATTATACATTTCTTATACACTTTATATTTTAAGCATATTGGCAAAGGGCTTTTCATTATGTTTCTATTTTATGATGAATACTATATATATATATATATATATATATATATATATATATATATATATATATATATATATATATATTGAACAGAAGTGGATTCAATTTGCCTGCATTGGATCTGAATATGAACCAGTTCTATTGAAGCATACCATCTAAAATTGTTCTGTTATGTCTGGATAATTTTTGAACTTGAGATTCATAAAAAAAAAAAACTGTTAATAAAGCAGTCTAGATGCTATCCCAAACACAAATTAGTTTTTTTTTTAGTAAGAATCCAAATATCGTTAACTTAAACATCACTATTTTTGTCCTGTATCATATAAAAAATGTTTTGCTTAATATAAAAGTACTTCAGGGAAACAACAGATTTATCTCTCAAATGTATTCAACTATTTAAACAAAATTGTTTGTGACTAGCTAAAATCATTCTTACAAATGAATAAAAAAAGCTTTTTTATTCCTAGATTCTCTATGTAGTCATTTACTAATTTATATAATTTTTTTCAATTTTGGAATATTAAAATATTTCACTCATCTGGTGAAACAAAGAGACTATCTCTTTTTATATAGTTCATACACCTCTTTTTTTTATATGTGGCTCATACATCCAATACAATTAATGAAGTGGATGTTGTGGGAAGAACACAAAAAAAAAAAGCAAACAAGAATGGTTCCATTTGTAAAAGAATCTTTTTGAATGATCATGCTTCTTCCTGAAATTAGTGACAAATAAGTTAAAGAACAATTCCTAATTATAAATTAGATATAAATGACCTAGAAAAGATTTGTCTGAAAGCTACAGAAAGAAAAAAACACTACAAATGTCAGACAGCCTAAAATTATGAAACCAGCAAACTTGTTTCTCAATCTGTTCATTTCATATTCATATATGGCGAACACATTACAGAAATCCCTTTGCAGTATGTCACAAGCTGATGGCCAGAGAAAGTTCTGATCAGAATATTCTGAAAAGGAAAAGTACATAGAAGTACTATGGTTTGAAAACTTGTTTTAGAAAATACTAATTTACAAAACTTCACCAACTATTTAAAAAAAGACACACACATTATATATATATATATATATATATATATATATAAATACTTTCATAAAAAAAAAACATAATTTTTAATTTGAAACTTTTTCTATATATACATATTAAGAAAGTATACGTGGCTTCTCATTATGCTATATATATATATATATATATATATATATATATGCACACACAGACACACACTATATTTGAGCAGCAAATGTTTTTTAAGTATGTTAAAAACAATCAATTGATATTTTGTGTCTATTATATTTAGATATCCTTTTCTTCGGTGTGGTTGCTGTGTGTGGGTAAATTAGTCAAAATTCATGTTGTGTTGTCCCGAGCTTTTGACTCATATGAGTCATCATGAAGGGAGGGAAGTTTTCTTTTTTACCTACATCCTATGATGACCGTATTTGCAAAAAGGATATTCGTACATTAGAAAAAAATCAGATCATTAAATATAATACACCAAATTCCTATTATTTTTAACATCACACACACAATATATATATGACTAAAGAGCCAGAACCTATCTACCTAGGTTCTGGCTCTTTAGGTATTTTAATTTTGCTCTACTTAGTGTACTTTTACATTCAACTTAGGTATCCTGTCAGTGTTTTTTTTTTCTTTTAGCTAGACATTACAATGCTGTTTGATTTTGTTTTTGTTTCTTTTACAAGCAGTCTTTTCCTTTTTTATTGAATTTTTTTTTCCCCAAATATAAGTTTGTCTAATATTTTTTATTTACAAATTGTATTATCAGGGTTTTTTTTTCACACTACCAGAGTTATAGTTTAAAATAAAATTTATTTATCATAGAATAGTCTTTCCACCTATAGCAGAATGTACACTCTCATGACTCTATTCACGGTTGTGGGTGGGTTGGTTGGTTTAAGGAACCAAAATCGTTGTCTATTTGATTGTTATCATGCCACATTCTTTTCTGGACTCTCATTCTTCTTTTCTCAGCAACTATCTCCTTTATTGAATATTTTTGATAATCCTTTTTGTTTCATCTGATGTGACCATATCTTAAGGGTTTTAATCTTTATTAAGGAGACGATTGTGGTCAGACCAGTTGTGTTCAGAAGGGTTTGTATCCCAATGTGATTTGTTAGGTGATTTTTGGTCAGAAATTGAATGATGTGATTCCGGAATGTTTTCACTGTCTTAAGACGTGTTATCATCCAGTTTACACAATCCAGGCCATAAAGTGGGACAGGGAGGATATATTCTAAAATATTAAAGATCCTGTATTTGTTATTGTGGGGAGGGCAGTAGGGAGAAGGAGTTCTTTTTTTATGCCAGACATTTTTCAGGCTGTATTTTTACAAATATACCAATCTGACTATTACTTTGTATTCTTTTAGAAATACATTTTTTAAAACAAATATTTTTAGCAATTATTCTGTCTTAATGTAAAGTTTTCATTTTTTTGTCATTCGTATATTCAACTAATTTCTGACATTGATAGTTTTTTAAACTATGAATAAACTCTTACAAATCAATTCTTTTTAACTAATTCATTTTTAATCTATTCAACTCAATACTATGAGGTTTACCTCTCTTGACATCTAATCTTTTTTAATGAAATCATTAATTCTGTATTAAAATTTTAGTTCATATAAAATGGAGCTTATGAAATAATATCAATAAAATCATTCTATATTTCTTTTTACCAATTTCAGTGGGGGGGGGGGCATGTATTTCATGAGCTACATAACTCCCAGATTAAAAATCTTAATTCCTTTTTAATTTAGATTTCCACATCTATTTTAATACTTTGGTTTAAAAACTTTGATTTGAGGCCCTAAAATCAATTTCTAGATTCTGCAGATGTTGATTTTTTTTCTGTATGTTTTTTCCTTATTTTATTTTTTTTGTGGTGTTTTGTTTTATTCTATTTTGTTCTTTTTTTTTTTTTTTTTTTTTTTTTTTGTTAACTGGGATTAATGCTTATGATTTCCAGCCAAATCCTTACAAGTTTTTCCTATACTAAAAAAGAAAATGTTTTGCACAAAGATTGTATGCAAAAAAACATTTTCTTTGTCATGGTGAGCTTGTCTTTCCAAATATTAACAAGATACTATCCCCCCACCCCACTCCTGTTGTTTATATATTATCGTGGAATAACTAATGTTGGGCTTAGGCACATAAATATTTGTTTTCTTATTTATTTATTTTACTTTATTTATACATTTTGATTGTTTAGTTGTGGTTTCATATCCCAATTTTGTGTTTGATGTGAAAAAAAAAGCTCTTCAACTGAAAATCAAGTTGTGATGAAAAAAATCTACAATATCTATTCATATATTTAAATTTAATGTTCATCAAAATCTTTTCTTTTTCTTTTTTCTAATGATGAAAATTACAAATCTAAATGGAATATTTATTGTTGTTGAATTGGCCTCAGTTGGTTAATCAGATTTTTAGTCAACCTAAAACAATATTTGACTGGGAAAATATTTCAGTCTGTTTTTCTGATTAATTCATGCAGTCTTTTGCAAAACCTCCTAATGTATTGCTTAACAAAGATGACAGTATTTTGTTCAAGGTATTGTCCACTCATTTTCTGAGGGGACTCTGAAAATATTGGGGAGTGGCATGCACTCTCTAACACTTTGAGGGTATTTTAGTAGGATTGATGAAATCCATCTCCAAATCACTTGTCTAAGATTAAAGCCTCCAATGAACTTTTTATTGTTGACTGTACATCAAGCTTATAAAGTTCCCACCTATAAAATTTACTCCCCCATCAACAACAATTTTATTCCATTTTGCAAATGCCAAAGTCTTAATTTAAAAAAACAAAACAGTTTTGATGGGACAATCTGAATGTATTAAAAATTCAAAAATCAATATCTGTGGTTCCCAATTTGGAGTTTTAAAACATTCGAGATGTATAAAACTATTCCTATATAGCTTAACCAGACATTAACTTAAAAGCATTTACATAAAAATACTTCCAACAAAACTTCTAAGACTAGAGAACAATTTTGAATTTGTTTTTGATTGTTGTTACCAACATGACAAACTGGATATGAAAATGTTTTTTATGGCTTGTAACATTTTTGGAGAATCTGAATCCAATGTAAAATTGTAATTATCAAAAGTAGTTTATCTTAAGAAAATGATCTTTATTTAATTATTTATATATTTTCAAAATGTTCTCTTGCTATGCCTTCATCAAAAAGCAAGTGCGTTTTTTTTTTTCTTTTCTTATTTACTTTTCAAAATAAATATTAATGTTTCTTTAAATATTCATATAAAAATAAGTCAATCATTATTAGAATATTATACATTGGCTATATATCAGCATATACTTTCAGTAATTTTAATAATGTCATTGAGTCATTTATTAAAATTATATATTTATTATAGTTAGTAAGTGAATAACAGTAAATCTTTCTGCAAGTTGGATTTTAAATCTACTTGTTATTTATCAGTTTCAAAATCTTTGTAAACATAATCTGAGAAAATTCATGAAGCCCTTCAACAAATTCATCAATCCTTTTTCACTATGTTAACTTCTGCTTGCAACATCTTGAATACACTAAAAAAACTTTTTTTTTCTAAAAGAACTTATTGATGAATTAAAAAAAGATTACTTCGTAGATTCTTTAAAGGAAGAAAATGGAATTTCAGATAAAAAAAATCTCAGACCTGTTTGAATTTCTTTTTACTTAGTAACTAGAATTACAAAATTAGGTTTCTTTTGAAAGCTCCATATAACTTGATTTTGAATCTTACTAATTGCGACTTTTTGGTCAAATGTTAGTTAAGACTGAGTTTTCAACTTTAGCCAATATTTTTTTTTTCTTTTGATCTTTAACTTGTAAAGCTAGAATAAACAAAAAGTTCAGAAGAGAAACCTTCAATTTAGGAATCAAGTTTCCATCTTATGTAACTTTTATCTTACTAAATCCATTCTTTTGTTCACTCCAGAGTTCATTTACATGCATTGATTTTGTTTATCTCCATAAAAACTGAAATGCATTTGCATTCTTTATAATATTAACACCTTCAATGCCAGCCTGTAGAAATTAGAATAGATTTCTCATAGACAAGCTGTAAAGCAGCTATTAGCCACTGCAGTGTGTGGTGGAGAAAATGAAGACAGGGTGTGATTTCCAAAAGGGGGAGTTGTTAATTGATTAACATTGTCCTTTGCCACTGAACATGTTAATAACTATTACACTTTGTGAGTGCTATTCATTTTTTTTCTTTCTCTTTAACTGCCTACGTAAGATCTTGGTGCATTGAGTTTTGTTAGTTGAACATGGATTGATAACTAACCACCATTTTGGGAACCACTAACCTTACGGATTTATCTTTTTTCTTTCTTTCATTCTTTCTAAACTAAGATCACTTCTTACCCAACCCAAACACTGCATGAAAGGATCATATGCCAATGATTGAAACTTTCCTCTCTTCAAACATCAGTGCCATACAATCTAAGATATTTTTTTTAATGTCCTTTTTCTATAAATCTTTGTTTCTATGTTAACCAGCCTCCAAAAATGGCAGGGGTTTCATAAAAAGTGCCAATCATCTTCGATTACCAACAAAACCAGGGAGAATTTTGTCCTCAGTCAATTCTTTTATTTGTTGGCTCTGGACTATCTTTGAATATTTTTTTTTCTGATTTTTGTCAAACCCATTTTTTTTTTTTTTTATTCTGACACTTTTTCAAATCCTAAAATGGGTACTTTTTATATGGTTCATAGATATGTTCACATATACTTTGAATTTCTTACTAAAGAAGCCAAATATAATACCAACTTTTCAAGATCTTGCAATGACAAAAATATTGTCACGTGACTATACTACTTTTATATATAAATTTCTTTTTAGATCTTTCTCAAAATCCTTAGTGGTATTTCTATTCTCTGTCATAATGTATGATGCTTTTAATAGTTTCATTGCTTCTCTTATTACAAATATTATGATAGCCATTATTTTTTTTTATTAACACTTTGACTGCTGTAGACATGCTTATACATCTTAAGAAACTGTAATTGCCTACTGTTGACATATATTTATATATTTTCAAGACACTGTGAAATGTTAGTCCCTAGCACTGGTGTTATGAACTAACTAGCACATAATGCTATTTCCAAACCAACATAGACATATAATGGCATACAATAGAACTTGTTTTGTCACATATTTTTATCATTTTGTGTGTTAAGGGTGTCATTGAACCCAATCTGTACTGCAGAGTAACTGAAATCAAAATGGTGGCAACCATGAGGATTTGTCATCAACATCTAAATGTTCAGCAAATAGACAAGATTTTTGCCAATTCAGAAGACAAATTATTTGATGAACAAAGTGGACATTATTCTGCCAATTCAAGGATGTCCTCAGTAGGTAAGGAGGACCAAAGTGACAATAATTTTCAGCCATTTATCTCAGCCCCAATCATCATACAAAATAATCAAGGTGGCTGTGATGGACATGGAAGAGTTTGTTCCTTATTTTTCATAAAATATGCCAGCACAGCCAGGCAACAGGGCTATAACAATGCAGCAGTGAAAGTGTTAATTCTTTCTTGATTCCAATTAATTTTTCATCATTTTTTGTTTTAATTTATATCTTAATTATACTATCTTCAATTTTAAAAAACATATAATTCTTATAATTTTTGGACATTTTTCATTAAGTTTGTACACTTGTCTTCAATTTTAAAAAACATATAATTCTTATAATTTTTGGACATTTTTCATTAAGTTTGTACACTTGTCTACCATGTCTTGATCACAATACTCTGATCAATCCAGCTTCATATGACATGCAACCAGCTTTTCATTATTCATCCCAAAACTTAGAATTCACATTTTTTCCCTTGTTGCTTGTTGTTCCATATATTTTTGTTTTGTTAAAGAATTCTCAGAGTTTTTCTATGTTTCCAATTTGATTACCTGCTGAAGAAAGCCAACCTTACACAATTTACCTGAGCACATTGTAAGAAATACTGTTTGCCTTTTTTTTCCTTTTTGATATAACAAATCCTTCAGCTTCTTGCTACCAATCCCCAAAACAAAAACCCCAAAACTTCCTTTATTATATGCACACTAGTTCCCTTTTTTAAAGAAAGAGAAATATCTCTCATTCTTATATGTAACTTAAATTCATAATTACTGAATAATATATATATATATATATATATACATACATACACACAAATACACATTGTCCAATACTTAAGTCTCTCACATATGTGAAGGAGTTAATATTGACAGTCTCATCAAGGAAAATAACTCTTTAATTTCCTACATTTTCTTTTCTATAATGCCATTTTAAAAAACTATTGGCCTTTTATTTCCAATAACTTTTCAAGGCACAAAGAATTTGGATGTACAATTTACAATCTCTATTCACTTTAGTGCTTTACTTAAGACAATATTGAAATCTACAAATTTGTTCATTTTTTTTTTTTTTTTTTTTTTTTCCAATTTCATTTCTATAACATGCAGTAAAAGCTGTAAATTGAAAAATCTCTTTCACTGCTTTTCAGGGAGAAACACCTACCCCGTCCCTTGTGGTCCCGCCCCTTTTCAAAATAAACACAGCCAAATACCTACACACTTTCCCTTAAATCTTCACATTATTTGGCAAATATTTGAATTAGATTCATGACTTCTATGTCTTTCTTTATAAACTTCATTTTTTTTTTTTTTTTTTTTTGTGGGATGTCGGAGCGGGGGGCGTAAATTTTATTATATATATAACAAAAAAAATAAATAAATAATTGAAATCATGTCCTTGCATGGACAAAAGGTTTGGTCAATTTTTTTTTTCAAATATGTGCCTTCTTTCTGCAGCCACTATCAACTTTATTGACCATAGCAGGAGCTGTCATCTTTTTGTTGTTGTTCTTGTTGTTGCAAGTTTTAAATTTCTTAGATTTTTTTCTTTTTTAATTTAAAATTCAACCTTTTTTTTCTCTCTCTAATCACCACCCTTTCATTCATTTCTCTCTGCACTATTTCACCAAATAGTTGTCTCTTGTTAAAAGAAACTCTGAATCATAGATATTGCCCTGGGCAATAAAAGAAAAAAAGCAATTTCAAAAGACATTATTATTACTTCTCATCATTCCATTAATTTTTTTTATTTATATATTCCAGGTGAAATTCTAGTCTCCATATATATATGTATATATATATATATATATAAGCTGAGGTAATATTAACAAGTAGCAAAAAAAACACTATTATGATGAATGACATTCATGTAGAATCCAAATTGTTTGTTTTGTCTTTTTTTTATCGTTTTTGGAGGTCAGTCAAATGCAGCAAAACTGGAATTTCTCACGTTTACTCTTCATTTTTAATGTTTTTTTTTCCTTTGTTTCTTGCCTTCAAATATCATTCAAAATTGCTTCAGCTTTCTCAATCTAGAAACATCAATTTCTTTATAATTTGGTCTTTCAAAGCAAATTTTGCAAATCAAGTCTATTTTGTTTTTTTTAATTATGCAAATTATTCTGGACTAACTTTTTGAATAGACACTGTTGAGTTATAAAATAGCATTAGTTGATTTGTAAGTGGAAATAGTCATTGTTTAAAATAATCTATAATAATTCTTGACTTGCTGTAGGTTTAATTATTATAAAAATCAATTTAAAATAGCATTTATTTAAATATTTATTTGACTTTTACCACTTCACCTGCCACACATTTATTATTTGAAAACAAGTCTTGGAGCCAACTTTTCACAACACTGATTTGGTACTAGTTTACCATGACATGTAATCATTTTGAGGAATAATTCTTTCACTTAATAACAGACTGGCGACAAGGCCTCACCAATTTACAGTTGAGTTGGCCAGATGTAACTGTAAGTTCTATGCTAAGTTTCTTTTCTCTCACTTCTCGCCTGTGGAACACTCTTCCAGCTCCTAATATACTCTTTTTGAGTAGTTACACGCCTACTTATCATCTCTCAGTTGCGTCTTTGGGCAGAGTGCACTCAGGGGCTTCTCTGTCAAAGAACAGAGAGGCAACTGAAGAAAATAATACTGAAGAGGTGCCCAGCCCTGGGGAACAGCTGCTCAAGGCCGTGCCCTCCCATTGCACACCAGAGGGAGGGATCGGTGTTGCACTGAGGCCAGCGCAACTGACGGTTGCAGAGGCTGAGGGGAATTTTTGTTCCTGTCCTGGGTGTACGCACTCGAGTCTCCACCTAAAAATAGACCTTGTGTCACATCTCGTCCTAGTGGGGGGACAAAGTAAATACTTATTCTCTTCCAGCTCCATGCTTTCCAGTCAACTTTAATCTTCAAAAATTTAAATGCAATGTCAATCATTATCTATTGTCCTCTTTTGATTACACTTCTATTTTGTTCTCACTCCTTAGTAATGTTTTTGTTTCCTAAATCCTCATACACCCAGTATCCCCTTCTGTCTTAGTGGCTTTACTGCCTTGCTTAGGGTGAAATCTAAAAAAAATAAAAAAAATATATATACATATAGATATAAAACCGACTCCCCACTTTATGACCAATAGAATTTTAATACGAGTTTACCCATGCAATGAAAAATGTAAGCATATTTTATTATATTCTTACTATTATTAAAATAACTTTTCAAACGTGAATTTTTAAATATATTTATTTCTAACTACTGTATTAATACATAGTCATTTTGAGGGATTAGTCTTTTATTTAATAATGATATAAAACTGATCCCCCACTTTATGTCCAATAGAATCTTATATTAATACAAGTTCACCCATGCCATAAAAAATGTCAGCATATTTGGCTAAGTCCTCACTATTATTAAAATAGGTTTCTACATTTGAGTTTTTTAAATGTATTTTTTTCTAATTATTATTTTTGGTGTACACTTCACTTTTATAGTCTTTTTACATCCCAACTTTGTAAACATTTTTTAACAGTTTGCCATTCATTATAGGCAAAGATATTGTCACCAAGTGTTGTCTGTGCAAGTGAGGTAAAAGTTTAGTTATCTCTTTTGCATTGATGAAACAGGCATTGCAAAAAAATATACAACTACATGCCATATCATATAATAAACTACCTTAAATAATTTTTTTTTTTATTAAAGCATTATCTAGGTTCAATATTTAAGATTTTTTGATTTTCCAAAAGGAAATATGTTTCTTTTTAATTTTAAATGGTTTATTTTTTAATTATATTAATGTTTATAATAAAAAATATCATTATAGCTCAGTTTTTATTCAGTCTAGACAATTTATTTATCTATTCTTTATAGATATTTTGATCAGCAGAATTCAAAACTCAGCTGCTTGAAAATGTACAAAGATAGTTAGACATGGGATGGATATACCATCTGTGTAAAGCAAAAATACGATAGATTTCAACAATTTTGATAATCCCACCAGAAAGTGATTATTCAAAATATTGTTGACACCAATGAGTATTGGACTCAAAGAAGTTGCCTTAATCAGCAGACATTCATCTTTTTATTAATCTGTTCAATGTCATTATTCTTTTAAATCAAATTTTGTCATTACCAGATGCCTATGTCGTGTGTAAATTTCATTAGTAGATATAAAATCTTTATCAAAATCTTGTGAGTACCTCAGCTTCTTCCTGAAAGTTACATTCAATGAAAATAGGAATTCATGTGGCCATTTTCTGAAAGAAGGAAATTCCATTTCCTCTTTTTATGAAAGGCTGTAAAATAGAATGGCAAAATCATTCTAGCAACAATGAAAGCAACAAAAAATAAATTTCAATCATCCATACACCTTGAAATAATTGTTGTTTTTTTTTTTTTCTTTATGCATATCAGCGTTTCTCAACCTTTTTACCCTTGTAGAACCCTGAAATAGTTTTCATGTCTCGGGGAACTCCTGTATAAAAATGATTATATACCATTATTAATATTATATCTAATTATGATATATATTTATTCTTTTATATTTTTATTATAGTTTATATGGTAAACATATTTTTTTTTTCAGATAACTGATCTGAGGAAAAAAATGACTTCCTTTTTTTTCTCAAATGTATTAGCAATGCAAAAAAAATCATATTGCTCATTCACGAAGAATCTGTAAACACACACAAAAAATGAAATATAAATAACCAATGTCTTTATAATTTATTATAATAACCAAAGATTATCCAACAATATGCTGTACTTGTATCGTAAAATTACGAATATAAAATTAAACAAAAATGCATTAGCTTGTTTCGGAAGCTCTTGTGGGAACTCTAGGGTTCGACAGAATATTGGTTGAGAAATACTGATCTATATGTACTGCAGTATTTCTCTTTGTGTCCGTTGAGTTATCTCCCTTAGATATTGTATACCACTGTTACTAAATATCTACTAAGTTAGACATTATCATAAGGCAACAGCAGTATAGCACCTCACTATCCTTGCAAACTAGTCAGAGACAAACTTGATGACCATTACACCATATTGAACACCCAGCTATATTTGTTGTTTGTGGCTATTTGGAATAAATTTCAGAAAGTATTTTTTTTTTTTTTTAAATCACTAAAGTTTATTCATTACAAGGTTCCAGAACTACTCAAGGTAGAGGATTACTAAAAGAGGAGATTGTAGAAAATAAAGATTATAAGGAGGATAGATAAGCAGCTTCATATTTATAAAAATTGTTTGATAAATAGCACAGTTGACCTTCAGTAAGGCACCTGACAACAGTGATGTGCAGAGATTTGGTGATGCCTGGATTTAACTCCTTGATTGTGTTCTCCTAACACTCAAATAGGAGCATTCCTAATACTGAGAAATGTGAAAAAGGAAGACATTTTAAATATATAAAAACAGATGAAACATGAAATAAACACTTTATTCAAATCAAATTTTTTATTTCACTCTTTGATTGGATGCCCTATGCTGTTGCATGCTACTGCCTGGCAAAGAGCACAATGGTAACCAAATACAAATAACAAACAACTAATTCACTAATGAAGGAAGTTTGTTCCACACTGAGTGTTCCAAAACTAAATTCAACTTTACAAATAACTAAAAGATGTTTTCTTTCTTAAATTTTTTTTGTCAACTTTTTGCTCTTCTTCAAATAAATTTGCCAAAATATTGTCAAAAAAACATCTTTTAGAAAATTTGAACATGTGGCATTTTTAACCAGAAAAAAAAAACTTAAATAGCTTATCCAATTTTATCCAATTCGAAAACTCAGATATTTTATCCAATGTACCTCACTAGCCACCAAATATATTTATTTTTTACTTATAAACAATTTGTCTTTAAATTTTGCTTCTTATTCATAAATTGCTGTATAATGTATGATATCACAAAAAAAGATTAAAAATCTTTTATTGGCTCTAATGCAGCAAATAAAAACAGCCAACATGAGAAGTTAGCAAATAAACAGAAAGAAGATAACAATTTAAAAATAGTTGAGCTTTTCATTAAAAGATATCTGAAATATTAACTTTAAAAGTTAACTTAGAGAATAGAAAGAGTATATTTTAATACCTCTCTCAGCAAAAACATTTTGTAATAACCCATTCTTGGTGGGTGTCAGTCTTCATGCAGAATGGTAAAGGTCGATTGCAGGAGTTATGGAGGAATAAAAAAAACACCAGAGTAGCATTAGTACTAGGAAAAGTAGAAATGAATTACTTCACTATTAAAATTTATCAATTTTGACCAAGTTTTACAACTCACTTGTAAAGCAGGAAGGTTTTTTTTTTTTTTACTGATCATAATGCAAATATTACTAATGGATAGTATAAAGCTATTTTATGTTTAAAAATAACTTCATTAATTAATGTTTTTTCACTAAATAGAAAAGATTTGCAAAATATTTGTCTTTTTCTACTTATTCTTTTTTTTTTTTTTTTTACTTCTCTCTGTTCTTTTATAATCTTTCTTTCTCTCCCTCTCTCATACACACACACACACATATATATATATATATATATATATATATCAAGAACAGTTTGAAAGAAAAGATGTATGACAAATTGGAAAAAGGTTTTGTGACATGTTTCTAAATTTTAAAACTTCCATCATATCTCATTCATGCACATGTGTAGCTCCAACAATGTAAACAAACCCAGAACTAATGAAGTCCTAATGGGCAAAATGTGTCACAAAAACTTTTTCTAATTTGTCATATATATATATATATATATATATATATGTGTGTGTGTGTGTGTTTCTTCTTGTATAAATCAACTATGGGATAAAGTCTACTGCAAAATTGACCAATTCCAGTATATTTTAGAAAGTGCTCAATACCTAGTCCATAGAATATTCATAAATATTATTTTAAAAGATATAACTTTACCAGGCTATCATAGTTTATGGTAGCTTGGTAAGATTTTTATATCTTTTTAAGATAATATTTACATTGATTACATATAATCAACATGGTGACTTACCAGGTAGTACACTTTGACTAACATCCTGGTACTTTCAGGTGAAAGCTGGTATGTTGCCAAATTGTTTATATATTCAAAATAATCAAAGATTGCTCTGTTTTTACATTGAGCACTTTTTTATTATATCTTGTAATCCTATAGATTATATATATATATATATATATATATATATATATATATATATATATAAATAATTTAGCTCATGAAAAATGTGCTATTACTTCTTAACTGTTTCTTGCTTGAACTTCCATTGCCAAAATATAAGCAAAGAAAAGTGTTTTCTAAACCATTGCCCAAAATTTTAAATGATGAATATCAGTTGGTCCTAATCAAGATTTTTCTGTACAGTGTCTAATTGAACATCAAAATCTGTTTATAACAAAATGTCATACATTGAGAATTTCATTGTTTCTTATTTAAGAAAAACCCCAAAATGTGGCCAAGATTCTTGACTAATCTTTTCTTTCTTTGGATCATTGTTCATTTTGTTGTTCTTTTTTAAATTAGAAAATATTTTTACAAGAATTGTGATGCTTCCATCTTTCAGATAAAGCCAAATATCACTGTCCAAACAAATTTTTACATCAGATATTTATCAATGGGAGTAATTAAATGTTTCAAATACTCCCTGGCCAAATATTCCACTTGAATATACAATCAAATCATATTCTTTTCAGTTCTTTCTGACTTATTCAAAAATAACAAATTTTTGTCTTTTGCAAAATGTCTACTTTCCCCATTAATGAATTCTTTTGTTGATACACTCTACAAAAGCTTTGAATTTTGTCTTTTCATTTCATTTCATTCATAATAAATATATATATATATATATATATATATATATATATATGTCTGTTTACAGAATTTTACATGCAGCACATGCTCTTCATAGTTTTTTTTTTTTTTTTCATTCCATACATCTCTTAAATACTTGCAGATAATCAGTTATGTAAAATTATGCTAGGGCCCCTTTCTGGTACCTGAAGGCATATATTTGACTTTTAAGTTTCTCTTCTTATAGTCTGTGAGGGGACGCAAACTTTTCCACTTGGATCACTAGCATATGGTCACAATTTAAAAAATATAATTTTTGGTTTTTGTTGAAGCGGGGGGAGGGGGTTAGTGCCTCTCTTCCACCATGCTGGCAAGAAAGGTAAGTAACTGAATGAAAAAAGGAAAAAAAAAAAAATTTTTGTAACATGTTTCGTCCTTCGAAGGGACTTCTTCAGACCAATAATGATTTTTATTTATGGAGTTTTTTTTTATATATATATATATATATGGAGTTGGGGAGAAATATAACAAATGGCAGTTACAACTTAATATCAAGAAACTCTAAAGATATGGATAATTTAAAACTTATCTCCATATCTTCAATATTTCTTGATTTAAAATTGTAACTGGCAATTGTTGTATTTATTTTCCCCCATATATATATATATATATATATATATATATAAAATAATGTGTGTGTGTAATTACTCTAAATGTTATTTTAGCAGATACCCACGTTTGATTAGATGACCTGTTTTTTAAAGGGTGTGAACTACATCTACTGGCCTGTGCATTTGAGAGATTTAATAAAAAAAGTAATGTGCTCTTTGGCAGCATTTGAACCTGTGTCACTTTTATATGAGAAACCACCAACTGATCTGGTGGGCTTTAGACCACTCAACCATCAGGCAATGGTTTTCTCTACAAATAAGAGATACAGGTTCAAACTTTGCTGGAGAGCACATTTTCTTTGTTAAGTATCTTGAATGTACAGGATGGAAGATGTAGTTCACACTGCTTTTTTTTTGTTTGTTTTAAAAAAAAACCCAAAAAACATAGGACATCTACTCAAACATGGATATCCACTAATGTTTAAAATATGAAATAATGCCAGATTAAAAATAAAATCCATTAATTTCTTAACTTATGACTTCATAAAATTATTATTAATCTAAATAAGTCCTTTTAAAGGATGAAACACAGAGGACTTGTTATTCAGTTACCTACTATTAGTCTGATATATAGATATGTATGTTGTATCTTTCATTCAATACTGTTTAACCAAATCCACTCATCACTGTCATGTGAGGATGTGTTGTACTGTCAAGTGAAATAAAATGGCTCAGCTTTGGGCACATTCACCTCTATTTATAGGCAACCTCTTCACCATTTACATATTGCCTAATTCTTTTATTTCACATATTGAAAAATGAATAGTCAGATGCTGAAGCAAATTGAATGTCATCTCAGCAAAATTTGGTTTTATGACTAGAAAGAATTGCTAGGTTCTTAATAAACAAACCAAAAAAAGAAAAAAAATCTTTTTTTAAATTTTTTCTTTAATTAAACATGATAAAATTTTAATTGCAAAATAAATTGCTATAAACATGTTTCATTTTTTACCATCTGAGGTAAAAACAATTTATTTATTAATTTTTTTCACTATAAATATTGTATTTATCAAAAACTGAAAATCAAGAATTTTCTTCAGGAAATATTAAATATAAACTTCAACATTTTTGATTTCATTTTATATTCACTAAAACAATAGCAAACAACTAAAATACTTTTTGTTCATGTCTACTAATATTAAAAATATTGCTATCCCCAAATACAATGCAATAAATAGATTATGCAGTGACTATAACCCACAGAGTTTAGTCACGCCCAATCTTGATAGTGTTTATGTATAAAGATGTGAGTGAGTGAGTGAAAACATATAGAAGCGTATATATAAATATTTTTAAAAAGCACCATTACAATATAGCACGCACAAAATTTTTCAAAGATTGCATTTTCCTCTTCAATTTTCTTATATTCTTGATGTAAACCATTTTTCCCTTAAGAAAAGGGGATCAAAGATTATTATTAATATACAAATATGTTGTTTCTACAGGGTGGCCCAAAAGTCACCAAGGGATTTCAAAAGTTAATAACTCCCTTATTTTTTAACTTTATATAATACTAGGATATTGTGAATTAGAGTAGATATGGGAAATAAATTTACCCTAGTTGAGAAAGATTACATCTTTTAACTCATGTTCATTTTAAGTTTATCACAAACCTACCCTTTCAAAGGCATTTTCCATCACAGCCCTCAGTTTTTCAGGCACTAGTGTTCCTTCAGCTGTTGGGGAGTCTTAGGCATATTGATATAAACTTTTTATTTGGGTTAGCTGCAAAGGAAGAGCTTGTCTGATCCAGGAAACATAACGGATAGTTTATGCCACAACCACAAGAAATTATTCTCTTCCCCAAACTTTGCCTGAGAAGCTGGATTGTGGCCCTTGTCATGTGAGCTGTTGCCCCATTTTGTACGGAAACATGTTGATGCATTTAAAAATTTGCTGGCATTACACCCAAGAGCTCCAAACCTGTCAAAACTACCTACAATACGCTCCCTTACTCGCTCAAATACTCCTTTGTTCCTAACAAAATGTGGCCTGCTACTTCATGAAAGGTCACATACTGAACCTTTACCCTCAAATCTTGGAGAATCTCTCTCACAACAATGGCAACAATATGCTTAAGTCGGAATTATTAATTACTTGGTTTTGATAGAAAGACTTCATTGCTTGTGCTCACTTTTCAGTCGTCATATTTTTACATAATTAATTTCTAAAATGTCTGAAAGAAAACAAAAAAGTTAATAAATTTTCAAATTCCTTGATGACTCTTGAACACCCTGTACTTAGACTTAGAGAATTTTTTTTAGTAACATTTTATATATATATATATATATATATATATATATATATATAAGTCTTCATTTTTTAACAAAAGCTAAATGACCCAGAGTAAGTATTTCTATTGTTCTTTACATTTTCATTTTTTACCCTACTATTCCAGGATTTTTTTTTGTACAAAGAAACAAGTTCCTGGGACCTCCTTCAATTCTTTATATATATATATATATATATATATATACACAATATTTTATTTTAAATTTCAGTTTTAAATTGAACCAAAGAAACTTGTTCTCTAAAATATAACTCTATTTTTGAGGAGTGACTATTCAAGTCTACAACAGTTCCTATAAGTTTTATGGTTAAGCAGCTAATTTCCCCTCAAAATCATCAAATTTATTTCTCTATATCACTGAGATGAGGTATTGTAATTATTTACATTATTTGGACTGTTATCCTCATCTTCATTGCCATATTCACAATGTTTAAGCCATTGTACATTGTGAATATGGCAATGAAGATGAGGATAACTGTCTGAACCTATGTAAATAATCAAATTTAGTTTGTATTTACAAACTGAGATATCATTCTATATCATTTTGCTTGTTCAGACTAATATCTTTAGACATGCATTTTATAAATTGCTTTTATTTAAATACCAAACATACCATCCATTTTATATCCAATGGACTTTAATTTTTTTTTTATCTATATTTTTTTTTTCTTCAATGTTTCATATGTTTTACAATGAAAACAAAAAGAATTGGTCAAAGCATAATTGGTCTGCTCTGGACAATAATTCTCACAAAGTTTTAATAGATATTCAATATATATATATATATATATATATATATATATATATATATATAAAACAGAATAAAATCCAAGTTACCTCATTTGAATATCTATTTGATCCACAAGACTTGTAAGCCTTGTCAACTCAGAAATATGATTTTTTTTTTTTTCATATTGACAAGGCCTACAAGTCTTGTGGGGCGAAATAGCTATTCAAATGAGGTAACTTTGGATTTTTATTCTATGCAACCTACATGCTCTGTTATAATAAATACATTGAGCTCTTTTTGTGGATCAGTTTTAATATTTTATATTGTTAGGATTCACTTGGATTATTTACCACTAATGGGTATGTCCCAATCCTCATGAATACGTTGGACACTATTGCAAGACAGGGTAATATGCTGTCTAAATAGTCCACCACTAGCAAAGGTTTACCTACTTCACACCAGTATTGTATTTTGTTGATGTTATAAAGATTACCATTTCATTTCTAACCTCCATTTTGGTTATTATTCAGTAACCGTTTTTAGGTTACAACAGAGATTGACCTGACAAAAGAAAACAAACCACGTAAAATTCAAAATTCCAAAATATTCTTTTCCATAATTAATTTCAAAAAGATTTCTGATGAAGCTAAAATAAAAGCAAAACATCTTAAATTTTCAAACATTTTTCTATTGGTTCCTTATTTAATCCCTTTTTTTTTCATTCATACATATGCACACACACACACACACACACACATATATATATATATCTCTTTTCAATTAAGTCTGGTAGTAGTATCTTTGCTAGTCTGTGATATTGGCTGTACCATTTTTTTTGCCAGGTGGGTATTTTATCCTTCAGTAATTTTGGTTGGTGTGCACTTTGCATAAATACCGATAACATCTTGGCTTAGCAGGAGAATAAATGCCCATTGGACTAGAGACCATCACCGTCTACCTGACGACAATTGTGCATCTAATACAGGATGAGAAGCTAATGAAATGGTAAATATATGAGACAATTTGGAAAAGTTCTATTTTGACATGTTTTCTCATGAATCGGAGTCATCAGACAAAATGGATTTTATTTCAACTTAATTGAAATAAAATCCATTTTTCTGATGATATGAATTCATTGGCAAAACATGTGAAAATAGAACTTTTCCAAATTGTCTTATTTACCAAACACACAAACACACAGGTCAGTGAGTGCTGAAATGTTTTCATCCTGATATCACTCAAAATCTGACTGAATGATCAAACATTAGATTTCTTTATTGAAGTGCTTCATGGTCTGGCATAAAACTTTTCAACATCCTCTCATATATATATATATATATATATATATATATATATATATATAATTTTCTGTACTTCCTCAAAGAGCAAAAAAATTTTTCATGTTCATTTTACATTGGAAACAACAGCAATATTTAAAATATTCTTTTCATTCTGCACTAAACAGTAACAGGGAATTTAACTGTCATCTAATGTATTTACTAAATGATTATTTTGAACTTTTTTTTTTTAATTACTAGTATAACGATGACATATTTTGTTAAATCCTTACTATTATTAGATTTATACACAAGTCTTTAAATTTCTAAATTTGCAAAAGAGATAACTCAAAAAAAAAAAAAAAAAAAAAAGTTTATAAATATAAACTACCAAAATGTATACAATTTGCTATCTCTCCTCTGCTGGCATAGAATTGTGTTACCTCTGACCCATAATAATAGTTAATTTTATAGTATTTTTTTTTAATTTCCCAATGAAGTCTTTATACAACATTGATCTTGAAGTGCACATGCAGATTCATCTTTTCACTGTTAATGTAAACTTTAAACACTTTATCAAGCTATTTGCATCATGTTATTTATATAAAACTGATATCAAAAGTGCAAAAATAGTTTTAAGACATCTGTGTCCTTTAATTCTGTAGAACAGAATCCATTGAAAATTTACAGTTTTTGCTAATTTTTATTACTGAAACAAGTCATTTCATATTGCAATAGCCTTTCATTGAAGTAGACATTAGATGCAGAAGGGCATTATCACTTCCTCTATCTTCCTTTTCTTACTAGAAACATATATATACTATTTCAAAACCACCTACAATGAAGATTGCCAGAATTTTAAAAACAAAAATTTACTCTGTCCACTACTGCTATGTCAAGAATTGGTGGATCAGTAAGCTATTATGGGGATGTGACCTATATGGTAACTAACAAGCAGTATTATGATATTTAGTATATGAAATGTGTCTGCAAATATAATAATTATTAAAGGCCGATTTTTTTTTTTGAGTGTATCTTTTTACTGAATGCTCTCAGCATAAATATTTTTATTCTATGATTTATTCTGATTGATATCCTTCTCTTTGTTGTTCTGATCATTAGACCTGGTCCAATTTGTTGTCCAACCTTTAATCTCTGAATCAAAATTAGGCAAACATGGACATTTGTGCCCACAAAAAGATGGAGTGACAAAATATGGTTTGTCCTATGACACCCCTTTTATTCTTTGACAATGTTTGTTTTAAAAAGTGATAATTAGAATTATAATGAAACCTAAACATATGAAAGTGAATTTATACATTTTCTTTGTTGTTGAGAATTGACAACAAAAATAATAAAATATTTATTAGATTGTTTATTTACACTATTTATTCTATTTAATAGAATGGTTGGCAAAACATCAGCTAATTGCCAATTTATTTGAACTTTATAAAATGGTTTAATAATAAGGAATTCATTATAGTTGGTTCACATATTTTAAGAATTTAGTAAATGTTTATAATTTTTTCATATTTCTTTATAAGTAAATGATAAATATTGCATTACATTCTGTTTTAATGAGAATGTATTATTAACCTTTTTTAAAAAAAGACAATGCTGAGGATATATAAAGGAAATCAAATAAAATCTAAACATTCACCAAGATTAAAGATTTCAGAAAAGCAAAGAATTATATTTTTTTATCGACCCTTTGTGAGTTATATAAAGTCGAATCATATTTCATGTTGTAAGAGGAGGTTTACAGTACCTAATGTTCTCAAATGGTACCTCATCTAAATACTGACTGGGCTCAACATTGCTTAACTTCAGTAATCAAGTGAGAACCAGGAAAAGCACAGAAAACAATGTTTGATATATTTTAATGAAAGGAAGCCAATTTATTGAAACATTACAAACATTTTATCCTTGTCAAATGCAAATGTTTTTGGTTTACAATTAGAAATAAGCACCTTTTCTTGTCTAACCATGATAGACACATCTTTAAATTTTCATCCCTCAAAATTTTGCCCGAGTTCAGTAGAGATATACACACATGCAAATCATGAACCAGAGAGACTTTTGTTTTTTAATGTAATTATCAATATTCCATTTTATATTATTATAGTCATAGATCATTGGTTGACAACCAGAAGTGGTTATGTTAAAAATAGTCATGTAAGTAATGGTCAGACACATTTTATAATAATCTTCAATAAAAATCCCCCCCCACTTCCATTTGGATACAAACACACATATATATATATATATACACTTTGGGTAAACATAGTACAAATTAAAACAAATGTTCAAACTTGATTCATTTTCACCAAAGACTTAAACAATCAACCATAGTTGAACATAAACCTTCTATCATAAAAAAAACTCTATCATCAATTTCCTCAAATTGATTAGTTATGATTTAATATTATTAAATAACAAATCCCACCGATAGGGATCCATTAACTAAGAAATTGGTTGTTTCCTCAATGTGTGTCACAGATGACTTATCCCTCTCTGATCAAAATAAAGAAATTATTAAGCCTAGTAAATAAATTTATGAATCCAAACTTCAACAGGAAAATTAAATTCAGGTTACTTAACATATTAAGTTTCAATAAGAACAGTTTTAGTTTCTCTTCTGGCTGGTTTGTTATTAAATAGCCAAATCCCTGTCTCTTTTAAAATTGGATATAAAAACCAGTAACCATTGCATTGTAATACGCAAAACATGCCACGCTTTCTTCATATCTAAGAGTGTAGACCAGGTACACTTTGATATTTTACATACATAAACCCAAGTCACAATTAAGTAGGTACAAAAAAAAACCATTTCAAATTCTAGAAATGATCAATATTTTTTATAATTTTTTAGAAATATTGCTTACAGCCATATCATGTTGAACTTGGTCAGTGTCTAGATGGATGACCATTCTTTGGATGTGTGGATGGTGTAATGGATAAATGCCCTGAATGAGAAACCAGAGAGCCAAGTTAAAATTCTAGTCAGGTTCATTATATTCACTTATGTACAAATACTCTTGGGAAAGGTATGAATCCACTCCTTCTCCCCCCAGCTATGGCTTAAATAGTAAGACTTGTATCAAAAGATTAGAATTATCTCAAAAAAAATTCTTACAATCCAATGTTTTGGCTTTAAATAACCTCAAAAACATTGATAAGCTGTATAAAAAAAAAAGTAACACTTTGTGTCTTTGTGGCATTTTTGCCTTGCTTGAGGTGGTATAAATTTAAAAAAAAAATCCAAATTTTTAACCTACCTGCTCTGCCCAATTAATGTATGAAATATATCACCTGTTATAAGACAAAGATTGTATTATTTTTGGAGTTTCAAAATTCAAGAGACAACTTCTAGCTCAAGTTTTTTGGGGTTTTTTCTTTTTTTAAATGTTCAAACTTTGCACATTGTTGTCCTCATTTTCTCTGACATGATTGCTTTTAAATTATTACAAAATAAGAAACAAAATTCCTAGTGAATTCAAACAAATTGTAAAATGAAATTTTCTCTAGATTATAATTATTCCACAGAATGAGTTTTGTTTTTTCTGTTTCTTGTACGAACATGTTATTCTGAACAAAAAGTAATGAAATGATATCTCATTTTTATTGTTATTGTTAAAAACAAAGTCTACAATCTGTTCAGGTTGTATGTGTTTTTTTAGAGGTGGGGGTATCTACTACCTCTCCCTTTAGTTTAATTTTGGAACAAGGCCACAAATATAGGGCACCCAGTGAGACTTGAACCCACTACTCAATAGCAAGGGTTAACCATTATGCTACACTGAGATGTCCTTGTTTCATAATGGTTGTTACATTTAGTATACGAATTGTAACTACTATTATTGGACAAAGGTAGATTTTTTTTTTCTTTTTTCAACTGCCTGACTATCAAAACATCTAAATCCTATCCAATGATATTAAGTAATTGGAACCAATTTATACTTTATTGGCTGACTTTGTACATGCCTCCACAGTGTCCCGCCACCTTTGCACTATAACTTGTATAGTTTATGACCTCATCCCTTGCGAATTTGTCTGCAAAAGAATCCCCCCCCCTCTATTTATAGCCTGATTAAGTTTCATTCAGGTTAGAGTTAAAAAGAACAGGTATTACAATTTAGTTAGTCAATTGCATTCAAACGACAATTTAAGATGCGTTTATCAAATTTCTTAAAAGCTCAAACAATGAAAATTTAAGGTTATTTCTCTTTGATCTCAACTGATGAATTATTTAATTTGGAGGGTTAATATGACTTCTTGAATATTCCTGTGTTTATTACAAAAGTTGCAATACTTAAAGTAAACAAAATTATAATCTAAATTTTTAAGTTTATTTTTTTTAAAAAAAAAAAACAATCCAATTTTTTTTTTTTTTTAATTTCGTTTAGTTTCAAGGAACTTTTCATACTGGATTATTTTTACAATTTCACTGTCTTTGATTCTAAAATAGTTTTCAGTTTTAAGAGAAAGCATAAAAAAAAAACTGCTTGAAACTCCATGTCCTCTCTATAGATAACATGCAATTATGATATATTTGAAAAGGTAAGAAAATTTATGAGTTATCACCAGTTAAGGTTTATTTGATATGTCTAAATACTAATTAGATTCTTTCTTTTTTTTTTTCCTTGATATGAAATAGTTGAAATTTTTCAGGATTGTGTTATATAATATCGGGTCTTCTTTATGGCAGTGAATGCTGAGCAATCTTCTCACAGATGAAGAAGAGACTTGAAGCAACAAATGTAGTTCTATAAGATACTGAGAATCCCAAGAATTGAACATGAGCAATGAGGAAGTTTTAAGGAAAATAGAATCAGAAAGAGACAATTGAAATTTCTAGAGGAAAAAGGGCTTGGAGAATTTGATACTCACAGAACATATTAAAAGACAGAGGAAAGCAGCAATTAACCTTCCTAACAAATTTGTGTAAACTGTTGGCAGAATGCGAATTAAGGATAGGAAGTTGTGGAGAGCGATGATCGGCCATGTTCTGAATTTGAAGTGACATAACATGTAGAAGAAGACCTCTATCAAGTTAATTGTACTCCTTTTTGACAGTGTCGTTATGGATACCAACCAAAACTCCTTTTTATTCAAGGCTTTAATTCAACTTAAAGGAGAGGAAGAAATCGATGGAAGGATCAGTGATATTTAGTTTTTATTAAGTCAGAATTTGAAATCTTTCACTATATAATCACCTGGTCATCATTTTATAATGAGACATAAGTATTTGAACTCTCTTTTTTCCAGTCATGGAAAAGGAGGAACATATGAGAGTGAGTTTTTTTCTTTGCCTTGTGCCTGACTAACCATAAAAAAAAATCTTTATCCCAGACTTAACAAAAGGGGATCAAAAGTCATTTATTGTTGATAGTCTTCTTGGTTCATTTTTCACTAACAACTTGGGCTACAACTTTTGCTTTGAATATTTAATTGCTTCAATTTTTATAGCCATATTTGTCGTTCTTTCTTTGACTATATTTTTTTAAGACTATTTGGTTAATGATTGATTGCTCCAGCTCCACATTGCAGTACAAAGTCTGACTTTTTCATGACATAGATTTCAGGTTTGTTTAGTTTTTGTAACTCATCCCACCTTTTCAATGTTGAAGATATAATGAAAAAAATTTTATTTGCAAACAACTAATACATTTGTTGTTTGCAATTTATTAAATAAAAAAATTTGCATTTTTTTTTTAAGTCACATAGGTTTGTGCAACAATCAGATTATCCTTTTATTGTCCCTTACATATGAACTTATAAAAGTTACCTATGTAGATACAGGCTAGGTATTTAAAAAAAAAATTATTACTGCTGTCATATATTTTCAAAAAGTGATCAATCATTAACCCCAATTTGGGGTGGGTCATTGGTTTTTTGTTTTTTTTTATGCATCAAGTCATACCAATCTAGTCATGGCAGGAAATTTTTCCACTTCGTAGAATCAAACCTTTTTCAAATGTTGGTATTTTATAAAAAAAAAACAAAAAAAAAAAACTAAATTTTCTTGTTTTCTTTTTTCTTTTTTTTTAAAAAAAAAAGAAAAAGAAAACACTTGTTAATTGGACATTCCCAGGTTTCAATTTTTTTTATTTCCTTTTTTGAATGTCACAAAGTGGAAGAATGAAGTTTCAGCCATTTTGGTTGGCCTTCTTCAGCTTTGAATTGTTCTCTTTGGAAATAATAAAGAAAAAAGTGCCAAGTTTTTTTTTGTTTTTTGCTAAATGAGAAGCTTTAATAAGAGGAAGAAGGAAAATAGATCATTTGGAGCTTTATTTCAACATCATTTTTGTATTTGGTGGATGGAATCAACGTTTGTTTTACCAAACACAGACCAAACTATTAAAAAAAAAAAAAAGTAATTTCATTTTGGAAAATAAACAATCAGTTAAACGTACAAAATTTGTTTGTTTTTTATATATATATATATATATATATATATATATATATATATATATATATATATTTTTTTTCCATTGTATTATTGTGGATTTTTATCCTAACTTTCTAGGTTGAGAAGCACTTGGATATTTTGAAAGCAAATTCTTACTACGAGGGAATAAAACTTGTAAACAAATAATAGCAAAAAAATATTTCATCTAAAAATTTAAAACTAGTGAGTCTATAAAAGTGCTTTTTCTTAATAAGATCTACAGTTACAGCATAAAAATAATAATATAGTACTTATGTTTCAAGTCTTCAATTGATGCCATAAACTATGGATAGTCCCAAACACTAAATATAAATATGCAAGAATATATTAGAATAAAAGAATAACAACAATAACTAATATTGAAATAGAAAAAAAAAAAAAATATATATATATATGGTTGTGCATGAAGATAATGAAACAAAGTGGAAAAGGCTATAAATGACATGTTTTGCTGAGATCATCTGCCTCCTCTGACTTTTTATAGCAATAAAAGAATTGTCAAAGACACAAATGCTACAGTAATATAGTTTTCAATGTAAAAAAAGAAAAATAATAATTTTTACTGTTCCTGCAACTGATGCAGAAACAGTAGAAAATTATACATAAAGTATCTTTTTATATTATATCTGTATTTTTCTTTAATTTGTTTCACCCCCATACAAGCCACTAAGACACAAGGGGTTATTGTGTGAGGAAGAATTCGGAACAGAAACATTAATAATGAGTGGTAGGAGGAAAGAGCAATCAGGAGGATAGTATTGACATTGCATTTAAATTTTTCAGATTAAAGTTGGCTGGAAAGCATGGAGCCGGAAGGGAGTTCCACAAGCAAGAAGTGTGAGAAAAGAAACTATTAACATAGAATTTACGGCTACATCTAGCCAGCTCACCTGTAAATTGATTGGATCCCAAATCCAGTCTAGTACTGCACTTAAATTCAAAACATCTAGGTATCATAGTGAAGAGCTCATTTGAAAAATTACCACAAAAGTATTTATAGAAAAGGCACAGGGAGGTAACCTTACAGTGGTGGGGAAAGTGACTGAAGCTGAGATGCCAGATCAGGACCAATAATTGTTTGATTTTTTTTTTTTCTTTCTTAAGTTGAAAACTTTTTACCTTTTCCCTTTGATATATCCAAATTGTTAACATCATCACACGTGTACTTTAGGATCATTAGTAAATATTTCTGAGATTGATTTTCATAATAATTCTAATTTCTCAACATATGCAAGACAGGACTCTCAGTGATTCAAACCATGTTTTCAAGTTTTAAACAAAAGTGAATAATATGACAGATATTAAATTGTTTATTTTCATTTACTGTATTTTGTTTTATTTATTTTTGGTATGTAAGACATACATAAAGTTTCAAGGAAAAAAACAAATTATGGGTGATATTAGTGGTGACTATTTTAACTTTAGATGCCAAACATTAAGAAAAATAGATGACTTATCCAGTTAAATGTGTATGATTTTTTTTTTTGGGGGGGCTTTTTCTTATGATTCATGAGGATTCAGTAGACTTCACTGATGTTGTTTTTGTGCCCTTAATACAACAAAGTTGGTGTAGAGATCAACCAGTTTCATAAAATGACACATTTGTACAAGACTTAATACAATAATAACTTAGTTACCATGGAAACAAAGAAACACATTTTGTTCAGGCCACCAGCCTGATTTAAAGCTGAAAGCCCAATGATACAAAATTTTGATTCAGCTTGTTTGTAATCCATGATAGTCTGACTTAATTTGGAAGTCACTGAAAAAGTTAATTCAAAATTTAATAGTGCAGGGTTTTCAAATTCAACCTTGCTTATGTTACAAAATGTAAAACTAGTTTAAGCATTGAGATCAATGAGAAAACATGAATACTGGCCATGAAAAAAATTCAATTTATAATTAGTATTTGTATGTGGTTTTCTTTGGGCTCATTTTGTCAACCCACCCCCACCCCGCAACACACACATTTCATAGAATTTCAGTCATGTACCCATTTTCAGGTATCAGTTCTGTTCTAAAGGCATACAGGTACAAAAATAAGGATATTAATAAACACACACAAAGACACTTTTTAACACAATCTATACTTAAAATATTGCTGCCACATCTGGTCTGGTGCACCTGCTATTATAGAGATCCTTGATAAAAATCAAAAGAATTTGCAATGTTATTGGTCCTGACCTGACATCTCGGCTTCAGTCACTTTCCTACTGTCATAATGTTGCTTCTCTGTACCTTTTCTATAAATATTTTCATGGTAACTGTTCTGATGAACTTTCCTCTTTGGTACATATGGGAACTAGTTAGGACTACATAGAGACTTTGCAGTATTATGGTGACTGTAGTAAGAATGTGTTGTTTTGGTGTAAGGAATATTGTGATATGTTTGGGTTAGTAATGATGGCTAGATAAGACTGATTGAAAACCAAACTTCCCCTATCCCCACTTTTGGCCTTGTCACACATTTTTGTATAATTTGAAATAAATATTACTTTCCTCTTTGGCACCTAGACTCTATAAATTTAAGTGCAGTACTAGATTGGCAGCAAGGTCTCATCATTTTACAGTTGAGATGTCTAGATGTAAAAATGTAAGTTCTATGCTAATAGTTTCTTTTCTTGCTTATGTAACTCACTTCTGGCTATTTGCTTTCCAGTCAACTTTGATCATCAAAAATTTAAATGCAATGTCAATCATCATCTTCTGTCTTCTTAATTTCTTTTTCTTTATTGTTATCTCTCCTTAATAATGTTTTTCTTATTATTATATTCTTTCACACATAGTAACCCCCTGTGTCATAGTTACCTTCTTTGAGATGAAACAAAAAAAAAAAAAAAAAGAATTCAAACAAGAACTATAAATTATTTGCTGTTCAAAGTGAGATAATTTGTGGATCCATAAACACAAAACTTATTTGTTTTATAGCCAAAAGGCTTTGTAACAGGGACAAATATTAAACTTTAGAAAGAGTAGAATAAAATCTGATCTAAACTAGCATCTATCAACAACATAGGGCTTATAAAAACAAGTTAATCCTGTAGTTCTCATTGGATCATTGAAGTTAAGCACTGTTAAACCTGTTCAGTATTTGAATAAGTGACTACTTAGAAAATTTAGATACCATAAGTGTGTATGTAGTATCTGATTTATTCCAGTAAATATAAGATGGTTTGAATTGAATTTAATGACAATAAAGAACATTTTTTCTAAGAGGATTGATCTGTGGTGACCTCAATATGTTCTGGGCTCACCCTAAGAGACACCAAAGTAGCAGTGTCATGCCAGAATATCAAAAATGTATGTGCATCTGAGGGTTGATCATGAAGATGCCCTCATGCAGAATTGGGCCTGAAAGGAAGTTAACTCAGCCGAATCTTAGGATGAATACACACAATGCAACTGAATGACAGGAAGTTATATAAATATGCCACTCACAAGGGGAAAAAATAACAAAATCCCTCACAAAAAGATTCAAATGTTCATTCCCCAAAAACCACACAATCTCATAAATGACATTAATTTGGTGAAGTCCAAAATTGAATAAATAATAATTTTAGATGTGAAAGATTTAGATTTATTTCTGAATTCTTTGAAAGTTACCTGAATCGACATACAGTTGATGAAGATCGAAACCATATGATCACAACAAAGATGAGGACAATAGTCCACATGTAAATAATTAAACCTGGAAAATTTACAGGCACAGAACATGAAATGGGTTTAAAAAACACCAAAAAATAAGAAAGCAGCAGGACTTGATAACATTCCTCTGGAGGTCTGGAAGACTCAGGATTTCAAAGATATTGTACACCAAATTCTATAATGACATATATAATGGAAAAGTCATAGAAAGATGGACAGAAAGTTGCATATTTCCTTTCCCAAAGAAAGGAAACCTAGAATCGGCAAAAGATTATAGAGGAACCACATTCACCTCCATTACAGCAAAAATTTACACCTCAATGCTTCTCAACAGAATATGGTCGGAAATAGCAAAAGGTGCTCTGAAAAAAAACAAAATGACTTTCAAAAAAATAGATCAATCATTGGACAAAGCCTGATTGTTTGGCAGGTTATTGAGGGCATCAAGGTAAAAATCTACAGGCTGTCTTACTTTTTGTAGATTTCTCTAAAGCCTTTGATTCTGTACATAGAGGAAAAATGGAGAAGATCCTTCTGGCATTCCACTGAAACAGTAACTGCCATAATGATGCTATACAAAAATACCAAATCTTTGGTTAGTTTCCCAGACAGAGACACTAACTTCTTGGACATCAAAGCAGGAGTCTTCCAAGGTGTCGCTCACCCTTGCACGTTTTCTCTTTGTTATCACCTGTGACTATATATTGAAAACTTCCCTCAACAAACATCATCCTCATCTAGGTTTTACTTTATCACCAAGACTCTCAAGTCAATATCCCACAAAGAAATTGACTATACAGATTATCTAGCTATCACTGCAGACACCATCACCAATGTCACAGTTCTCCTACATCATCTAGAATTTGCTGCCAATGGTGTTGGACTCTATACTAAAACTGAATTCGTAGGCTTCAACCTGCAAAGACCAGTACAAACTGTCTCAGGTAAATCAATAAAATCTGACAAATATTTTATATACCAAGGAAATGAGATAAATTTTACTGACCTTGTGGCAGACTTAGATGATGATAAAACAATAAGAATAAAATTAAAGTCACCTTGAGGAATACTGGTTCTAATTTGATTATTCAAGTTAAGCAACACTGTTCCTGGATAATATTTTGATGTGTAACTGCTTTTGCTAAACACAGCTTAGTAAATAAAGAATTTAATTCTCACTAAATATTCCTCTGCTGTGACCTTGTGCCAGACTAAGATCAACTTAGTAAATATCTACAGGATGCTTGTTGTAGAATAATATATAGGACTAATGATTCTATGCTTTTGTGACCATGTACAAGATTAGGTAAAGTTAATGTTTAAAAAAAGCAGTACATGAACAACCATATCCTCCTCTCATTAGATCATCATCTGAGAAATATATCTTTCTTTTGCATAACTAATGTTTGATTTTTGCAGTGTACTAATCTTTAGTACCCTGCTTTATTCACAACTATTATTTTCTTTTCCATTGTACATGGTAACTCCCTCAAATCATGTAGTTTAGTTCTCAAGTCCAATCGAGAGTGTTTTGATTGTTGCCATAGCAGGACATGAGAGCACAACAAGTCCAAACACACTATCATTCAGTAACTGAAGCAGTGTTAAAACAAATTATTTACTCAGAAAATGCAGAAATTGAACTCAAACCAGTTATCTGTCTATATTTTTGAGATGAGGTATTGTAACTATTTACAGCATTTACATTGTTCAGACTGTTGTCAACATCTTTATTGTCAAATTCACAATGTTTCGGCCATTGTTCGCTCCGGCCTTCTTCAGGTGATATACGTTGGAAACATCATGTATATGGCAATAAAGAGGACAGCAGTCCAAATGATGTAAATAGTTAAACCAGTTAATCTTAACTTTGTATGGTACAAGGCCAAATAGAGTTGGATAGTGTTATACCAAGTGGCAAAGATCTATTGACCAAGAAAATTAGCATTTGAAATCTTGGGTTTAAACCCCAACAAGTGGGAAATTCAAATGTATTATAATTAAATTCAGGACATGGCTTTTTAAATCTAAATGAATATAAATTAAAAAAAATATCTTCCCATTCTTTTTCTATTGTGTATTTTTGAAGAGATTTCATTTCATTTTTTTTTTTTTTTCAAAAACTTGAGATAACAGAAAAAAAATTTGGGTATTGCCTGTTAAATTTATATTTTTTTTGTTCCCTTTTGTAGCAATGTAGTTACATAAATAAACATACACTGTGTTTATTGCCAAGTAATTCCTACTGTGAAGTAATTTTAATATTTTACGTTCATTAAAAATAACGTTTTTAGACTTTAATTATGGATTAATTAAACAATTTAGAATTTTGAGAGTCATTGTTATCAATCCAATAGTTTTTCAAGCTACTTTTGTATTGCTTAAAAGAGATGGTCCTTCACAAGAGAAGTAGATGATAGAAAAGTGCATATACAACATCTCATGCAAATGTGGAAAAGAATATAAGGGAGAAACCAGCTGTTCCTAGAAAACACAGAATTGAAGAACACCAGAAATAAAAATAAAAAAATAGTTTAATGCGATACACCTAAGATGAGGCTGAAATAATAGATAGGAAACGTTGCTGGAGAATAAGAAAATCAGAGTAAGTGTCATAGATTAACGTGACAGACAAGTAAAAGTGAAGCCACTGTAGCAAACAAGACTGGATATTGACCAATCTAATTGGTATATCTGCAACCATTTTTTTTCTATTCCCAACCATATTATGGGAAAAAAAAAAAGAAAGATAGTCTCTCTTTCCTTACAGATTAAATACCTGAAGAAGGCTGCAGAATGGATCAACCAAAAAGATTTGGTTAAAACAGAAGACAAATTATGAATTTAACAGTCAAAACAACTCTTGGAATAATCCATAATATAGTATGCATGAATACTTTATTAATCTGAGTTTTTCCCACCTTTTCTTCTTAAGAACAATGAATTCTAGAAACAATACACTCACAAAAACTAGAATGACAAGTAATGTATATCAGTAACATGATTAGGAATTTAGTATGCACTGTGTTTGCACTTAGTATATTGTAATGTAAGCATTTAATGAATTGGCTAGTTAAAAAATAAGTGTGTGATTACCCCACTTGTCTGCCAAAGAACTTCTGTCCACATTGCCAAAAAAGCTGTATATAAGAAAAGGGTGCAAAAGTCTCATTCTTTTTTTTTCTTTTAGCCACAAGATGCCTTAGATTCATTAGGAAAAAAGTAATGCAGGTCATAAGGCACACCTTATTAATGTGAGGAAAAGTTTGAGAGAAAATACAAATAATATATTCATTAATTCATTGTAATGAAACAATATTTTTAATAAGAAATATTTTACTTAAATATATCTTTATAAAATAAGACATATTTCATTTTTTTAAAGAAGAAAAGGAGAGATATTTTTTCTTTCTTTACAGATTGTGCATCTGAAGAAGGTTGTAGAACAGATGAGCCAAAAGATCAACTGAACATGTGAGCAACAAGGAAGTTTTAAGGAAAATGGAAATAAAAAGGACAATTATATTTAGAATCACAAAAAGACAATTGAAATATCTGGAACACATAACATGAAAAGCGGGCTTGGATAATTTGACATTCACAGGCAGGGCAGGGAGAAGAGGTGATATAGCAAGTAACCTACCTAATGAGTTTGCGTAAATGGACAGGGATTGGGAGTAATAGTAATTAGACAAACATTAATTAGTGCTACAGAGCATAGGAAATTATGGAAAGACATGGTCACCCACATCCTGAAGGGATACAGCACATGAAAGAAGATTAATAAACCTAGAATTTTATCGTATATGTGACTCCCCCCCCACTCCTGGCAAAGATTAGAATTTTATAAATTTGTTTAAATATGCAAGAAACTTATTTTGATTTGGAGCTAAATAGGGTTGGTTAGTTGATTTTGTTTAGCAGCATATCAACCTCTGTGAATTATTTAATGTGGAAATCGAAATATTTTGTATGCAATTTTCTGCCTTCAACTATTTTGTACATAATTTTATACTTTCAGAGTAAACATATGTTTTTTAGATATATATATATATATATATATATATATATTTGTAGATTATAAAATGTACTGTTGATTTTTGCTTGGCAGTTTGCCCATAGCTGGAACCCTAACAGGTGCTACTACCCTTAATAAGATTGGACCTGAGAACAACAGCAATTAAGATGTGGTTTCACACTATCATCATACGCCAAATAGGGAATATGGATAACATTCCAGTAATCTTCAATGTACCATTCAACATTTTTTCTTCAATGGATAGTCAGGACCCCCAGCCAAACTCCACATTGGAAAGTTGCTTGTTGTGCTCTTTCCAGGCAGCTTTCTTAGCTTCCCTGTCCATGTGCATTGTTACATACAGGCTTCTTACCAATGACATCCTGATTCTCCTATCCTATTTGGCTCACTAAGTAGAAGATATCAGTGCCATTGGGATCAACATTTTTGAAGACAGACTTCTCAGCTACAGACTTTGTGAGATAGACTACCCTATTTGACCACCACTTAGCTTTTCTGTGAAACAGGCCTCACACTCTTAATCTCTTCAAGTCAGATGTCAACCATTATCCTCAAGGCTATCATCAGCCCCTAAGTCATTAGGGGCTGATGATAGTCTATTTCAAGTCGTTCTGTACATGGCTATCTCTATGTTGAGGAAATTTTTGGTTTTTGCTATAAAAAATACATATGCTCTGTTAAAACAAAAACATTGGGCTCTCTGCGTATGAAATTTTAATAATTAATATTACTAGGATTCACCCAGATTATATACCAACGGATCGATTACCTGTACTATATATATATATATATATATATATATATATATATATATATATATATATATATATATATTGGGCAGCAGATCATTATTTAAACAAATATTGTTAAATATAATAGACAATGAATGCCTATTATGTTTTGATCTTGAGCTCTTCTAAACTCTGTATATTTGCTTTATTTTGGGGTGAAAATAAAGACAAAAATTGTCCAACATTTGGATATATTTTATTAAGCTGTTTCTGAATCTAAGCTTTTGGCTCACGAGCCATCTTCAGATCGGTTATACAGACATTTAAACAAAAATAATACTCTGTTGACATAGAAGATTGCTATGCAACAATAACGGCCATGGAATAGCAGACCCAGGTCATAAATTCATGATGCAGTTCTATGACGTCGTACCACATGAGAGACTGAAATATTAACAACAGAACCATATGTCTAGATGCAATGTAATGTGTTGTGACTAGTCTGAAATGTAATTTTGTTCAGTCACAACAAATTACATTGCATCTAGACATGGTTCTGTTGTTAATATTTCAGTCTCTCACATGGTACGTCACAGAACTGCATCAGGAATTTACGACCTGTGTCTACTATTCCACGGCCATTATCGTCACATAGCAATCTTCTATGTCAACAGAATATCATCTTTGATGGTGAATATCTTTGTTTAAATGTCTGCGAGCCATCTTCATAGATTGAGGAACAGCTTAATAAAAAAAAGAGGCAAATGTTGGAGAATTTATGCCTTTATTAACACCTGAAATTAAATCAAATATACAAAGTTTAGAAAGGCTCATGCTCAGACATAATAGACATTCATTGTCTGTTATATTTAACAATATGTTTAAATATATATGTATAGATGTTTTCAAAACACTGAAATGTCAATCTCTAGTATTTGTGTTATAAACTAACACTTAGTGCTATTTCCAAACCACTGTAGACATATAGTAATGTACACCACAACTTGATCTGTGATATATTTTTATGACATTGTGTGTTGAGGGTAGGGATGTCGTCTAGCTTAGTTTCTGTTGCAAAATACCAAAGCAAAAACAAAATAATGGCACTTATGCTTTCAGCATCTTTATTGTCATTTATTTCCAATAAATGGCAATTTCCTATTTTTCCCAAAACTGATCAGCACAGCCAAGCAACAATTCTATAACAATACAGCAGAGATGATGTTAAGACCTAATTGATATATCTATATTTTAAATGGGGTATTTGAAACTCTCATAGTACTAATGCTGTGACAGTGCATTGCCGTACTAATAAAAGGTTAAAATTCTTTGACCTGATGAAGGTAGTGGTCATGAGGTTTGCTGCTGATTACTTGGTTAGATAATTGATGTCTTTGAGAAGAATCCCTTTTGTTTCATCCACAGTGTAATTAAGGTGAACACATTGATCTTCCAGGTCCAATGACAGTCCAAAAGATTTGGTACAGATTTCTTTGGCTGGAAAAAAAAAAAAAAATTAATGTATGTCACACTTCTAAAAAGGTTTAAAAGATAAAATTAGTTGAACAGAGTTCAATTTCCAACTCCTGTGCTTAATATTCACTTCATATTCACCATAAAGGCATGAACCTACATTTCCCTGTTCTTTGTCCAACTGCCAGATACCTTTAAAAAATGAATTTATCAATAGCATGCTACAATGATTTATGGAGAAAAAATTCAAGAAATTACTCTCCCATAACTTACACAAAGCTGTTACACCCTTTGTCAACATTGACAGCATACAAACATGGTACTATGCATGCATGTATACCCCCATACATATGCTATAGGCCAAACATTGGGGCCACCCTCTGGATTTTTAAAAAACTAATTTACTAGCTCACTTTGGACCTGATGGACTTTGCCTCCCGGATGGGTTTTAATAAAAATTCAATAATAATAATAATAATAGTGAAATTAAGCCATGACTGCATAAAGTTTCCTTAAAATTTTAGCTTTTACCTAATCTACCTTGCCAGCTAATCTTAGGGCTGGCAGATTTTAAATTTTAGGTAAACCTTCTCAAAAATTTGGATGTCCTATACTATTGGGTTAGTTTCAGCATCCTAGTTTAGTAGGATG
The DNA here is from genome assembly GCA_903632075.3 of Acanthosepion pharaonis. Taxonomy (NCBI): domain Eukaryota; kingdom Metazoa; phylum Mollusca; class Cephalopoda; order Sepiida; family Sepiidae; genus Acanthosepion; species Acanthosepion pharaonis. Next base: position 919,977 of record CAHIKZ030000174.1, read on the forward strand.
ATTAATTTGTTTTTTATGGCTTATCAACATATTTGTGCAAAAATTAATGAAACCTCAGCTGGAATTTGAATTCAACACACCAGTCCTATTGGCATGCACCAATAACTACTACTACTACTACAACACACACACACACACACACACACATTAACTATACATATATATATTCAATAAATGAACAAAAGTTAAATGGACTTATCTCATTGACCAGTGTAACTTTGCAACTCATTACAAAAAAACTCTTAGCTATCTTAATATTTTCACAAATACATAAATTTCTGTATCACATTTTATCTTACCAACATACTTATTAATGACTTCAATATTTTTCCGTCTATCTCTGTGTCTCTGCTCTCTCCAACAGAGGCATGGCACATTCTTCCTCAGGGTTTTCATGCACCCTCCAAAACCTATCAATTATATCAGGCAGCAGATCTACTATCATACTCTCCATTGAGTCGTTGTCACTCATAAGAGCCATTAAAGTAACCTTTCGCATTGGTCTATTTCTCCTTTCTGGAATGTTCCATTCATTGCCCTTTGCACTGCAAAGATCAACAACTTGTGCTTTTGTAGTGGCACCTGTAAGCTGATCCTTAATTCTATATGAGATCAGTCCATTTTCTTCTGTAACTATATAAAATGGCTTCCATCTTTTAATTTATATCTTCTCCAATGGTTCTTAAAGTATACTGGTTCTCCTATTTCAAAGCTAATTTCTTTACTCTTATTTTCTGCAGATTCTTGTTGCTTTTTCTTAGCCTTAGATACGTTTGCTTTCATTCTAATGAAAGCTTTATGATGTTCCTGGAAAACTATTTGGTGATGTTCATCTACATAATTTGCCACCTAGATGACTTTACTATCTACAGGTAACACTACATATCTATTACATATTAATTTAAAAGTTGAAAACTTTGTTGTCTTGTTTTCATTGAAATTAATCACTACTAGCATCTGATTCAAATGTACATCCCAGAATTGTTCATAATTGGCCACTCTTTTTTCTGATACATTTTGAATTGTGCAATGAAGTCTCTCCATTCTACCATTACTTTGAGGATGATAAAACAAAGTAGTAAGGTGATTGATCCTTAGCTTTTCCAGCATTTCTTTCATAATGCAATTTATGTTTTCAGTGCTGTTATCTGAAATTATCTGCAGTGGAGTACCGAAAGGAGAGAAAATTTAATCTATCAATAAATAAGTAATGACTTCACCTTTTTTTATTAGAAATGGCATATGCCTCAGGCAATCCACTGTATAAATCGATAAAGCTATGTATTGTTTGCCTGATAATGAGCCTGGGTATGGTCCTGATACATCAACTTCAATTTTAGTAAAAGGGTATGGAAGCAGGCCAGTTTCTTGCATTTTAGGATTGACTTTTTGAAGATTTCTAAACTGACATGGAACGCATGTACCAATATGATTGGTAGTGTCTTTATACATATTGGGTCAAAAGCATTTGCACATCTCAAGACTCTTTTCTATTCATATGTGCCTAATATTGAAGCAGTTATATTTGAATACTTCCCTATTCCTAAATTGTACTTCCAATTTAAAAAAAAGATTTTACCAACTATATTCACTTATTGACCCCTGTAACTTAAATTTTTTTTATGTCTGTTATGATGTTGATTTGGGGTTAGTAGAGACAAACGCCAAATAACATGTAACAAATAAAAAGGGTTTTAATAGGTTGGTAAATAGGTACAGAATCGCCTGAGTAGTCAATCACTAGCTCAGCTAAGAACTGCTCCGTCTCTCTGTCTTCTGACATACCACTATTTAACGTCTTTGCTCGCAGACAAGTTCAAGAGGGGTGGTAGGTTTCCGACACAACAATGTCTCATGCCAATCTTCTTGGCTTGTGTTAAAACCAAAAGTGCAAGTGCTATCAGCATATTTCAACCATCAAACTAAGAATTCACAAGAAATTTCTAAACTCCCAGGCATCATTATTTATATTCAGACTATTATCCTCATTTGTGTTAGTATTATTACAATGTTTCAGCCATTACACCCTCTGGCCTTCTTCAGGTGTTTTTTGATTTGGGTAGCATTTAGGTATTTTCAAACTAAATCCTTTATTTAAACTATAGGAGCAGAGTGTCCCCATCCTGTTGTTCATGTCTAAGGACAGCTTGTGTTATTCTTTTCTTATACTGCTCAGTGGAAACAGAGCAAGCAATATTTGAGAAGTCAAACATCTCAAACTTTTAGGTAACACTCCATTTTGCATGTGATGCTTTCAAATAACAATATGGCTTTTGTTTCTGTAGATCAACTGCTCATGTGTTAAGGGTCTGTAATGTTATCAGTCCTCATCTGGTATCTCGACTTCAGTCACTTTCCCACTGCATTGACGTGGCTTCCCTGTGTCTTTTATAGAAACTATCTTACTTGTTGGCTATTGCGGCGTGAGGCAGCTTCCTTTGCTCAATTCAACAGTAGCAGCAATGGAAGTAATCAGCAGGGTACAACTGGAAGTCCTAGAACCCGTAAAAATGTCAACCAAACCCTATTCGACCTCTTTCCCACTCTTCCCTTCCAGTGGCCTCTACCTTTCAGCTAGGCTCGAAGGGCTACTCAACCGTTGCTGCAGAAAACAAGGCCAGTCCTGGCAGTTTGATTTCAGATTTCTTATTCCTCCTGTGGGAACAAGTGGAGAACCCTCTCTCAACAATCATCTACACAAACTTTGTTAACTGGGAAACCCCACTTTTTCCTACAAAATACTATTTTTCACTTTCTTTCAACCAGAAATAAAAGCTGTTGAACAGTTATTTCAAGCCTTGAGTTTTGTTCATTCCACTCTCACTGCTGAGCAAGCACACAACTGAGAAAAATTCCTACACTTTTCTATAATTATTTTCATGGCAATTGTTCTCATGAGCATTTCATCTTGGTATCTTGACTGCATAAATTTAAGTATACTAGTAGATTGGTAACTAGGTCTCATTATTTTACTATTGAAATAGCTAGATATAACCATAAGATATGTTCTAATAGTTTCTTTACTTGAACTTTTTGCCTGTAGAACTCTCTTCCAGTTTCTTGTTTCCACGCCACCTAAAATTTTCAAAAATTTATATGCAATGTCAATTGCCATCTTTAGACTTCCTGAATCTTGTTCTTTTATTGTTCTATCTCCTCACTAAAGTCTTCTCATTCTCTTTCACTTCCAGTAACCCCTTGCATCTTAGTGGCATTATCACCTTGCTTGGGATGAAATGATTAAAAAAAATCCCATATAGTCAAATATCTTCAACTTTTAGGTAACATCATACATTTTAAATACATAACCATTTATAAACTTCTCACATTTTTACACTCTCAGAGGTACGCATGCTCATATATACATATGCCAATTTACAACACCACCTTAAAACAATGTAACCTTTGCCTAGAGGAGAAAATAAAAATCATCATCACCTTTTCAGAACAATTTAAATACAGTAAACACACACACACACACACACACACTTTAATTGCTTTCACTCCAAGGAAGGCAGAAAAGCCACCAGGACACAAGGGGTTAGTGGGTGTGGAAGAATTAGAAACTTTACTAAGGAGCAAGAAATAAGAAGAGTAATCAGGAGGAAAGCAGAAAGCAATTGACATTGCATTTAAATTATTGAAGGTCAAAGTTGACTGTAAAGCATGGAATCAGAAGAGAGTTCCACAAGCAAGAAGTGCGAGAAAAGAAACTGCTACCATTGAACTTATGGTTATATCTAGCCAAATCAACAGTATATTGGTGAGACCTCATCATTAGTCTGATAATGTGCTTAAATTCATAAAGTCTAGGTACGATAGTGAAGAACTCATTTGAACAGTTGCCATGGAAGTATTTATAGAAAAGGCACAGGGAGGCAACTTTACAACAGTAAGAAAGTAATGGAAGCCAAGACACCAAATCAGGACCAATAATATTGCTGATTCTTCTCTGGATTTTATCAAAGAGCTCTAGATATATGGTAGGAGCACCAGACTATATGAGGCAGCAACATTCTACAAATGGTAGACTTATAGATATGTAATATAGATTCAGGAGAATACATAAGGTATACTTAGGCAGAAAGTTTCAATCTAAACAAGTTTTATTAAAAAGAAGCGACAAGGTCTGTCTGCTTAATGTTTTATTGTATTTTTACAAACCCTAATTGACAATAATTTTCCCTAACCTTGTCGTCAACAAACAAATTAAATTTTTGGTAAATGATGCCAGGCCCCACTCCCCGATGCAAACAAAAATAAACACACCATTAACTTATTCTATCGTAACCAAATACAGCCTAATTATAAACAAGATGAAAAAGCAAATAAAACATAATTCACTGGTACATATTATGCAATGATCCTAACAAACACCTAAGATTTTTCAAAAATAAAATATACTTCTCTGAAATTTTATCTGAGGAATATTAGCTGATTTAAAGTTTAATTAATCTTATTTAAAACAAATATTACTTACTTTTCGTATAAAATATTACAGAAATGGTAGGTGTTTATTTAAAGTGTTGTCAGGTTGACTGACTGATGGAATTCATCTAAATATTTTCTACAGTGGACATATCTGTAAAAATTATTTGCAGAATACAATGTGAATGCCTTTTTTATATTTTTAACTTCTCAGTAATCTTAAAAATTTAGAAAAATATTCTCCATAATCTAATGTTTTATTGAATTTTAGGTACTTCAGCTTTAAATTTAAGATAGTTATCACTCTTTCTGATAATACTGTGTACGAACATCCATATTTACAAAAATTGGCATGTTTATACATACACAAAATAAATTTTTAATACTTTTTAAAATATTGGGTAGGTCGATGAATTGTAGTAAGCTTGTCCTTTATGACCAATAAACACAGTTTTTACTCAATAACAATATCATTTAACCAGTACAAATTAATAAGAAATTTAAAAGATTTAAATTAAATATGTATAAATTATTCTAATCTAATTTTAAAAATTTTAAAATTGAAAACAATTCTTGTAAAAATTCATTATTCATCAAAAATAATCTTTTTAAGGAACTAATGTCCATGATATAACTTACTCATAAAAAACAATTAAAAGCATTTCTAATTAAATAATGTCTTATCTTATTATTCAGAGCAGATTATCGGTAATTGGGGATCCTATTCTACAAAACAAAATTGATGATTTCAAATTTTCCAATGAGTTCTGTGTATAGCAAATATAAACATTAATTTATTTCTCAAAATTTTATAAAATTAAATAAGTGGGGTAACAGAAAAGAAAAAAAAAACGTTTTTACCAAGATTTTCTAAAACTTTTCTAAAATAATGTCATTCATTTGTGAATAAGTCCTGAAAGTTTCATTAAAATCCGACAATTATTTGATTTTGGCAAGAATTTTCACCGCAAAAAAGATATTAAAATTTCCTATACTAATCTTTGTCTGCCCCCACCCAGCTTCAACGAAGGGGGCGGGCGGGGTCTGACACAAGAAAAATAGATTTTTAACCAAAATTTCAGTAGTTTCAAAAAGGATAAAAAAAAATACAATTTAATGATAAAAAAAATCCTCTGGTTTTTCCCTCTTCTTAATAATGACAAAGATTGATGATAAAACTTTGTTTTTACTTTTTATTAAGTGTTTTAGCGAAGGTACCTAAAAATATTATAAGTAGGTATATTTTAGTTGCTATCTAAGAAATAATGTCAGAAAATAATATCCATTCAAAAAATTACTAAGAGACAGACGGAGAATGTCCTGAATATATTTTTGTTAGTTTCTTTGTTATTTTTCTTGAGAACGTTGAAAATGTCAGAGGTCGTTTAGGGCATCTCTCAAGAAAAAAGGGGGAATGGTTACTTAGTAGTGCCCATCTCCTCTCAGTACTTATTGAGTATTATTAGTAGAGCTAGTAATTCTGCTTCCTTTCGTTACCGAAAACTTTGTCAATATCTGGTTTCATGCCTTAACTGCAAAGTTGACACACGAAACAAACACTGGACAAAATTGCTTAATTGAATCTATTTTCCATATGCGGCCTGTAACATAAAGGGACCCCCCTTTTTTTAAATACATAAATTAATAAATTAAATATTATTAAAAAAATAAATCATGAATTATTTATTTACTCAAGAGTGAGTGATAGAGCTTAAAACAGGTAGAAATATTTATTAAATTTAACTTGTAACAAACAAACCCAGAAAATATGAGAAATTATTCTAACGAGATACTTTAACTTTGTAACAACACGAAACAGCCTGAACGAATAATAATAAAATTATTTATGTTGCAGTTCCACCGACATAAATAAACATTGCCAGATTGTAAGATTCCGATTTCACCAGAAAATGCAGAGACCGGAGCTTAAGATACGAGATCAATCCGGCATTGTACACCGATAATCCTGGCGCTATCATTCTTCCTATTCTGCGATACACAGGGTGGTCCGAAAATTTTGTCACCCGTACATAATAATGTTCTATTTCAGATGGCTGACACGAGCTCTTGCAGTTTGGGAGAAAGCTAGGGGTGACAAGACTTTCGGACCACACTGTGCAGTGCCACCAACTTTATTTATGCATAATAATCATACACACATACACGCACATTTTTCTAAATTTAATATGCAAAAATAAAAGAAAAATTACAACTCAAATCAAATACCTTAGCACTAGCAGAGTCTATTATACACACACACACTAACAGTAACAGCAATTATTACTATTGTATGCTTTCACATACAAAGAGGCTGGGCTCAAAATCAATAAAAAAAATTAAATAAATAAAAAACAAGGATGTTTCCTATTTTACACCAAAATCGAAGGTAGGTCAGCTTCTCATTTGAATGAATGTCGACAGCTTTGCTCAGGAACTTCTCTTATAGAAGACACACTAACAACAAACACAGGGAGCTTTTAGCATAAGCACCCGACCCCACTCCCTTTAACCTACTTCTAAAAGTGCAAAATGGACTCACCCCGCCCATCAACGAGCGTCTTTCTGCTCTGGCCTGCATGGAGACGCATGGGCGTGCATGACAAACATAGAATTGCTTAGAAAGCAGGTTAATGTATTAGCGGACCAATCCACTTTTACAAGAAACCCTACATAAGGGCTTGTCTTTCCTTCACCTCCCTTGAAATGTGGACTGACCCAACTTTCAAGCACAGCAATATAACTCCTTTTCTCTAAGACACGTCCTTTTTTTCTTCCCCCTTCTTCGTTGGTCTGAGTGTTGGCAGTGAGAGCTTAGTGGTGAATTCGTGGACAGCAGGCAACCAGGTTTTGAGGTTTGATTTCCGGAGATGAGTATTAATGCGTGTTACCACCATAATTTTCAAGCCAAAACAAAGGGCAGGCTTCATTACCTCACGGTGGTCAAGTGTTTATTGACTTGCTATTACTACTACTAATAATAATAAAATATAAATAATTATTTACCTCCACCACCACTTGTTGTCTCGCCAAGAAAGTGTAATGGTTAACTAACATTAACAAGCACGTCTCGCAAACTGTCGAAAGTTTGTTCTTCACGCGTGGTACTACATTCGCGGCCTTAAACCAGACTAAGATTATTTTTTTTTTTTAATAACTGTTCCTACAATTATTAATTAGTAGTAATAAATGATGATGATGAGTGAATTCTCTTTGGGGAAATAAAAGTAAAAATATTGAGGTTCGTCCGAAGTGACGAATTGGTAATGCTTGTTATCAGTGTGTAGAAAAATATTAAGCCGAGTCTAAAAGTATTTTTAACGGTCCAGCAGTCAATAAGCGGTGACGTAATAACGAGAGAGTCGGTCTGAAAAAGGGAGCGCGCCCTGAAATGACCGTAGAATGTTAGGGGTTAAAAGAGAAAATCGATAACGTGTACTTCTACAGGGGCAACATCAGGTCAACTCTCCCCCGAGAAGTTGGATTGTTCCGTTTGGATCGGTTTAGTAGGTCACAGCAGCATGAGAAAAGGTTCGGCGTCACCTGGAAAAGTGGACTTGACTTTATTACGGGCGTTACCAATGTCAGGCTTAAAGTGCCCTCGTTCCAGTTTACATCTCCTTTGCTCCTCCCTATGAATAATTAACCTAGAACTCAGCGATAGGGCCAGTCCATTTCTTGTACTGTAATAGCGAACCAACGCGCTCGCTCACGCACACACATACACGAAGAAATGAACGGGGACGCAAAACACGAGTGCATGCGTCCGCGTGTACTTAGGCTCTCCAAGCTGATAACGGAAATTAAAAGACGGGTATCCTAAGAAATGCTAACAGACAATGGACTCGTCTAACAACAAACGAACGCTTTGAATGGCAGACAGAAATGAAAGAAAAATGCCATTTTCGTTTCGACTTTTACCGTATTTCTTAAACCATTTTCTTTAGTGGGGTCGGGTTGTCTGTTATCTTGTCTTTTCAGAATAGATAAGTTAAAAACTCCCATACAGAACCACCTTAGAGAAAGTTAAAAGTATCATAGAAACATCCTAACGTCTGTGGTAACAGTCGATGGAAACAGGCTAATTTTGAATAAGCAACTATAAATTGCCACTTTCAGTCATGGGATGCAATAAGATGGTGAAAAATTAAACAAAAAATAATTATAACAACATTATCATAAACAGCCATAATGCAAATTCCGGTTGAAAACAAAAACTGCTCCAACAAAGATGATAATAATATATTTATCTGGCCTTTACACAAACGAAGAATGTGACACAAGGCCTTTTTTTTTTAACTTGGAGCGCCCATACATATGTATATGGGCCAAGTACAAAAATTGCCCGATTACTGTCACACTGGTGTTGATATTACACAGACCCCGCCTCTCTTAGTGCAATAAAGAAGGTGTTGCCATAGTCTTAGAATTCCCAGTATCAGGTGCCTTCTCCAATCTCAATTGACAGAACAGATACTTATGCTTTCAACCCAGCCAAAAGGTTGAATAACAACACCACCCCCAGTGCTCCAAATATCACTGGAACTAGAAAGATATTAATTATATTATCAGTGATTATTGGAGCATTAGAATCATTGGCATAGCTAGAGGGGACGTTCTACCTTGGGCAGCACTTTTGTTTCCGCTGTAGGCTATAAACCTGTATTGAAATAAAAGTGGTTTTAATGTCAGGACAGTACTCACAGTTCAAGGATCTTTGCATGTAACTTAATCTATGGCATCTATATTGGCCTATCTACTGTTTGCAGAGCAACAATTGACAGATGAAATAGTTTTTGATGATGCCATTGAAGAATTTACCAACAAAAACGCAAAAATAGTTACTTTGTAGAAAGTTGGAATTTTTTTTTTCAGAAATAAAAATGGTCCTAAATTTTTACACTTTTTTTCCCCTTAAATGTTGTTTTTGCTTTTTAACTGTTACTGATAAAATTTAAGGGTGCTACTATGGTATTTCTACCATCCATTTTCTACCATAGTATGATATCTACTATTCCTTTTCTATTATGGTATGATATCTACTATTCATTTTCTACCATAGTATGACTTCTAGTATTCATTCTCTACTATCGTATGATATTTACCAACTGTTGGAAGCATGAAATATATTTAAAACCCTAATTCTTAAAAAGGACACCACTTCATCTTCAATTGAGATTATTTTGTCTGACGTTAGCTTGTTTGTTTTGTAATGGAATTACATACATACCTCCTTTATGAAGACAAATTAGATAAATACCCTACACTTTAGGTTAAAATAACCCTGTATGTAGTTTGAGGAATTAATTGCTGTAGGCCGTAAGTGGGTTGTTTGGTAGAGTGCATCGTCATTTATGGTAGGTCACAAATGCCTCAGTCGATATCATAGTATATAGTAGCACCAATTTAAGTATGTTTGGTGTGTATTTTAAGCATACTATATTTGAGAATGGGAAAGTAATATTATAATGGTACACAAACTAGTTTTATAACTTTAACAGTGAGTCACTATGCACTATGTATTTGGGGGGGGGGACTCAAGGCCGGCACACACTCTAACTATACTACTGATTAGAATGTACAAAAAACATGGAAAAAACTTGCAGATACTAGATTGTGATTTGAAAATAATAATTTCAGAAAAGCAAGAATACTTTAAAACCAAGTACTGATTACAGCCTGTTGATGAAAAGAGCAAATGATCATTTTTATTTTCTTAAGTCATCAGAGGTCACCTGAAAATAAACTTTTGACTAGCCTCTCTCTCTCTTCAGGCTAGTTTTGAATTCAGAGTTGTCCTTCTCTTAGGCTGCTTACCCTACCAAGGATGTAGCCATAGTCTGCTCTTGTATTTCTCTTAGAGTTGAAGAGAGAAGACTTTGGTTCATGCTTTTCTCAGAGACATTAGTGTGGCCCGAATGTAGAGTTTCAGCTGGAATTTCAACTCGGCTAATTCCATTTCCCATATAGACGAACATTACATCAAACACCCTGAAGAAAGTATGTGTTATATTTTACTCCCCCAGACCCCAGCATTTATTTTATACAATGCAAATTCATTTTTCAACATAATCTCCTTCCTTGTCAATAGACTTCATCCAGCACTTCTCCATTAATCACATAGATTGAATATTATATAGCAAAGATTTCAGATCAAAATTTAACTAATAACAAGATAGGTTCGCCTATCACCAGTTCACACTCTATCCTCGTCTTTTGAACATGATTAGAGGTTCATCTCTTGTTTCCTGTTTAGGATTGGGTTTCCGGTTCCTTCTCCCAAAGTCTCCTCATATTTTTTAACCTCTTGCATCCTAATGTCATTATCATCTTGCTTGAGGTGAAATGATTTAAAAATAAACTTTCAGGCTGAGGACTTATTGATCCACTCTCATAGAATAAGTTCACAGACTGACACATTTATTGGATGACTTTTGACCTGATATTTTCACATATATAATATTTGATCATTGTGATTAATATTCATTACTGAATTAAGTTTTAAAATAAGTAAAAATCCTAACAACAGTGGAAATCTTTCAAAAGACTTTGTTTAATGATGCTTTCAAAAAAGATAGACTTGTAATGTGAGACAAAGTAAAAACTAACAGTTCCCTTTTAAAATGACTTAAATGTCAATGTAGCCAGTCCACAATCAATTTTGGGAAAATCAAACACATATGAAAAGCCTTACAGATCAATGCAGAGAATCGTCTCTCTTTGTGATATGTTGATCTGTCTTTATCACAAATTTGACATAAATGTCAATACATCCTTTTGCTTCATCTTTTTCAATACATTTGCATCAGTTACAGCATCAATATCTAGGGCAATATCAAACCTTATGTGCTTTTAATCAACTGGATTACAGCCATATCATGCTGAAATACTAGTTCTCATATGATCACCAAAGTTAGGCAACATTAAGCTTGGTCAGTACTTAGACTTGAAAATACTAGTTGTCAACTTGGATGTCCTGAAGATGTAATAATGGCTCTGAATTGGAAATCAGAGAGCCAAGTTCTAATTCCACCCAGGTTTGTTATATTCAGAGAAAGGTATGAATCCACCTCTTCTTCCCCCATCTATGGGTTAATTAGTAAAACTGAAAAATTGTTTTAAGAGAAAGATTTTGTAAATTTTAACTGAAAGTAACACTGGTTTGCTCAATCAATAAATGCTGAAAGTTTCCTTATAAAGAAACGGCTAATATTACTATTACCATGACTGCATCCAGTGCAGATTGGAAAGTTTTTTGAGCACCTTCTCCCACAAGAAGTGACAAGGACGGAAAAGTAACAATTGAACTCATTAAATGTAACACAAACCAGTTCAAAAAACAGAGATTCTTTAAAACCAGGCCAAAAGAATGGAACTTGCACTGTATAGCAGACACAGATCTATATAACATCACACACTACGAAATGGACAAAGTCCAACAATTATTTTAATATATCTTATTGTTATACATTATTTATATAGACACAAACATTTAAGTAAATGCTCTGTTTATAAGAAATAGTATTAACAACATTTGTCAGCTTGAACATCCGAGAAATTTTCATAGAAAATATGTGTCCTCCGACAGGAATCGGACCTGTATCCTGCACGGAACTGTCATATAGCCTGACATGCTATACCATTTAGCTACAGAGGAGTGTCTGGTTAGCAAGATCGATTTTACTGCTTTTAAACTACAATTTTCCATAATTTCCTTCAAACGTTCATATCTGCTCAAAGTGTATCTAAACATAAACAAATTGTAAGCAAATCACGTCACACACTATGAAATGGACAAAGTCCGGCAATTATTTATAATAAACAGTATTATAGCATTTCCGGCCGGTAAATGTTGTTAATACTGTTTATTATAAACAGAGCATTTACTTAAATATTTGTGTCTATATAAATAACGTATAACAATAAAACATATACAATTAATACAAGTAAAAGGTTTGGCACTGAGCTGATGCATGTTACCCTCAGCATCCTGACTCCAGTTTTGTAGACAGATCCTCTGAGAATCACTCTATCCACTCATCAGGATGTATCAGCAATTGACTGCTTATACTTCTTCTCAATTTTTCTTTTTTTTTTCTTTTTTATATGCACTTTTTATTGGTGCAGTTTTTTTTTTTATAAACATTATTTTTAGTTGGTACATGTATGTGTTTGAGTTGCGAGCTTTGTTTTTTTATTATTATTATTATTTTATTAAACCGTGAAATTAATAACAACTAGCCTAAAATGAGAAGCAGGGACAGCAACTCAAACACATGCACCCCCCCCTCCTAAAAATAATGTTTACAGTAATAAGAAATAATGTTGGATAAAAAAGCCTTCAAAAAATTACTATTTACATTTCTGGTACAAAAAAGGTAGCAAATATAAATTCATAGAAGTACTAACAAGAAAACGTGCTTTCCTTAAACAGGTGATTTCAACCTTGCCTTGTCAGGCTATTTTCTGTTATATAACAGGTAGAAGCCAAGCGCCCTACAAGGCTGGCATCCCGCTCTCACCCTTTCACTGTCGAAACTACTAAATGTAGCTGTCTCTTCTACTCCAATAGCTTCGTGTCTCACACCTCTCGCCTGTGGAACTCCCTTCCCTATTCCAGTTTCCCTAAGAGCTATAATCTCCAACTATTCAAATGTAATGTCAATTGACATCTCCAGTTGCCTTGATCTATCCACTATCCTTCTCCTCATCCTTTCCTCTATCACTCCTATCTGATCTTGCTCCAAATCTTCTGTAACCCCTTGTGTCCTAGTGGCTTCCTACCTTGCTTGGGGTGAAACACTTAAAAAAAAAAAAAGAAGAAGAAGAAGCACACTTGGGCTCAAAAAGTGGTTTCCCTGATGGAAAAAAGGGATGCAGGTTCGAAGCACAATTTTTCTTTAGTAGGGCTTCTCAATTTAGGCCAGTTGTGATTAATTTCACTGTTTAATAATTTCAAAAACAGGGAGAGGAACTCAAACACATGTACCCATTAAAAATAATATTTATAACAAATAATGTTGAATAAAATTCCTTTAAAAACTATATAGGTATAAGCATGTCTTTAAGGTATAACATAGAATCCTGACAAAGTTTTGAAGAAATTTGGCAAATGGAAAAATGTTTCATTGAAATTAGATTTGATAATGTGTTTCACTTTTCTGGGCTTCATCAAATCCAAAAACGAAAGAAAGAAATGTGTGTGTGTGTGTATTTGTGCGTATGCTTAAATAATGAATCTTAGTACTTTTTCCCTAAGCTGGTGTTTCTCGTAATTAAAAAAAATAATGAAGTAGCTTTAAAAAAGTCGTTAATATTTATTCTGTATCCTTTCTTTATAATTCTAAGTTCATGTCGAAAGTTATTAATATATTTTTTCCCAGCATTTTTGTATCAAATTAAATGTAAACCCTCATCTCCTTTTCAGGATGGCTCAAAAGCAAAAAATTCATTTTAACTTTTTTTGAAATGAATCCAAGACAAATCCTCATCCAGTCCTTCAAAATGGGTTAAAAGTAAAACATTTATATGTTTTTCGGTCTATCCATGTGTTTTTCATTTTTGAATCTGATGAAGCTTAGAAAGGCGAAACGTGTTATCAAATCTAGTTTGAATGAAACATTTTTCTATTTGTCAAATTTCTTCAAAAGTATAAATATGAAGAAAATTGTGGTCTGGAGAGTTTTTGAGTACCTCCTGTTACAAATAAACCATGATGGAAAAGTGACAACTAAACTCACTGAATAATAAGGCACATGCCAATCTAAAGACAAGTGAGATTCTTTTTGAAATCACAGCACAAGTCTGCCAAGAGGATGAAACCCAAGCAATGCTGCATGGTAGATTTGAATCAATATATAGCGCAAGGCAAATGTATGACTGAGTCCAGTGGGGTCTGGAAAGATTGAACTGAACTCAATTAATGGTAATTTTATACTTTTATTCTTTGTTTATTTATTGATTCATTTCTATTATTGTTATTAAAGATTAAAGTAATAAGTCAAAATGGTACATTTGATAACAAACTCTTCATTCCAACATCCAGTGTAAAATATATATGGTTGTTCCTTGTCATGGTAGAGGCCTTACTTGTCCTAGTGATCCCAAGAGCGAAGCTGTCTGGAGTTCCAACTTTTGTAAGTCCACTCATGGTAGTAAGATCGAAAAGGAAGGGGCAAAGATCTTCTGGCCAAGTGTGTGGGCTTCTCCATCACACAAAGTTGTCCACCAAAATAAAACTCATGCAAATGGCCTCGTCAAACTGTCTTTGATTCACACCCATCTCCACCACCACCAAGGGAGAGAAAGGGGAGAAGAAGAGAGGATGATGATCCCGATGTTCAGTTGCTGAACTGAGTAGCAGAACAGGGACTGGGAGGTATACTAAAATGACAAACACTGATAAATGCTACAAAAGATGGGAAGTTATGGAGAGCCATGATCACCTAAATTCTGCAAGAACATGGCACGTAGAAGAAGAATAGTCAATCAAAAGATTTTGAAAATGATTGCAAGAATAGGATGAAGAGCTGAAAGAAGTTCTGGAGTATATATAATTAGGACAGGGGATAACATTAAAGAGACTATGAAAATGAAATAAAATAATTTTTAATGATAAGATAGAAAGTGAAAAAAGAGACATAATAAAAAGCATTTTGTTATTTTTCTTAAAATGTAAAGTGTATGAAGTCTGATCAAAAAGCATCAAGACTGGTGGTATAAAAAGAAAACTACAACACATATCAATTTGGTATTTAATCTCCTTTGAAGTTGTCCCCTCTGAAGCCACATACTTTAATACTGTTTGTATTGATGGAAGCATTCCAAGATCTTCTTTTTTGAGATAGCAAGCAGCTTCATTATATTTTCTTGAATTTTCTTGACATCTTGAAATCTTGTTTCATTCAAGTGGGGTTTGTTTTTTTGGAAAGAGGAAAAAGTTACAAGGGGCAAGATCTGGGAAATATGGTGGTTATCAAACATGGGATATATTGTGCTTAGCCAAAAATTGCAGCACAAGCCATGGTCCCTGATGGCACTTTTGTGGTTTGGCAAGGCACCACACTCTGCACACTTTCCTTCCAAGCACTGCTATGGTGTAACCTGGTGTGTATTCATGACATAGTTCATGGTCAATATGTGCCAAGAAGCTTCATTTTGTTACCATAGCAACAATCCTGATACTTTTTGAGCAGACCTTGTATAAAGCATCTATAAGCGAAGTATGAAAATGAACAAAATCAATTGGAGACTAAGAAGCATACAAACCTCAGTGAAAAGAGCTATGCTAAAAGTAATTCTGAGAGAGAGAAAGCAGTCAATATGGCTACTAAAACAGACCATGATAAGAAATATAGCAGCATTAGATAACAAATATGCAGGTGAGTGAGAAAGGAGATTAGATGGAGCAAAAGGTTGCCCAATGCTGAGCCAACACTGTAAGAAAATATAAAATATATAAAAATACGTTTGAAATATTAAAAGAAGATATATATGCAAATCAATTGTAGATGTTCATATCTATCTTGTTTGTATTTATTGACTCCATAGAAAGAGAGAGAATTAAGGAAGGGAAAATGAGTGCGCTCATCCATTTGATTGAGAGGTGGGGATGTTGGTTTCAATCTCACAATGGGAATGACTCCAAAACACTTTTCACTCTCAAATTTATAGGCAGAAGCTCAAAAATGCATGCTGGGATTTCTTCCTAGCCAATAAAATAGGCTAGTTTTCAGTTTCATCTGACTCAATCCTGGTCTGTCATGTCTTGAAATCAAAATGTTAAATTTGCTTATCCGAATTTACTCTTGTGTACTAATCCCAATTGTTAGTTTGTGAACTTCTTGCCTTATTACTGTTAATTAGTTTTGCATATATTGTTTGCTTGTTTTATATTATTTTTTGCTCTGTTCTTTTTTTTTCTTGTTGTTTATTGCAAACTTAGTCAATTTTGTTTGTTGGGCAGTTTTACCATTTATTTACACTTAACCATGACCACTCATTCTACAGACCAGAAAGATGAAGAACTGAGATATAGGGGTTTGCTGGTCAATCATTAGAGAAAAGCATATTCATGGTCATCATGGAAGAAATTGTAAAAGACCTTTTCCAAAAGTGGACTCACAACAATAGCTGATTATATATGCTGATGGTAATATACGGTCATTTCCTTATAAAGGAAACATTCAACATTTCTTGATTAAGCTGCCAGTATTGGTCTTGGTTGAAATTTATAAAATCTTTCTCTTCAAACAATTTTTCAGGTAAATAGGTTTCTCAAGTCCAGTAGCTGTTATCACTCTTTCCAGTATTGATGGAGGTTTCCTTCTGAACATTTTGTTTGAAATAGTGTGGAATATCAACATGACTATTATGTTATTATTCTCTCTTCAATTTGTAGAAGTCAAATGACTTACCTGCTAACATGGATGCCTTCTTGTGTCATCTTGCAAAGGCAAGCCAGCTAATGCAGCAGGTGGGTTGGTCCATTTTGTTGGAATGGACCTGCCCAACATATTTGCATGAGTGGTCTCTGTTCACCCATATATCTCTCTCCATTAAATTACTCAGGGCTAGTTTTAACTTGGTGGCTACACCAGTCTACTTGTATGTCAGACCACTTGCAAGTTAACCAATATTCTACACAGTTAACATGTGATATCCATATTAGCTGTTGCTGCTGTTGAATGTCCTCAAGTGATGTGATTTCTGCTTTTTTGTTACAGTTTTTGGTTTATGATTCAAAGAAGAATGATCTTTGCCAACATCTACAAGTTTCACACACTCAAATCCATTTTTAACTATTGATCTTAGAAAGCAGTTATATACAACTGACAGTTTACATATTTCTAAACAGGTTTGGTGCCATGTGTAATATCCATCAATCTGATGAGGCTATTTAAGAATATGACTTGAGTTTTCCAGTTAATGTTTTGGTTTTGTAACAATTTGTGATATTGGTGAAACTACCTCAAGTGCACTTTATTCAATATGCAATTTCTTTATTTCTTATAAATAATTTGTTATAACTGGTCCATACACAAGGTATTTTTTTAATCAATTCACCCCAAGCAAGATGATAATGCCACTACAACATAAGGGGTTACTGAGGGTGAAAGATAATGAGAAGACTTAAGAAACCCAATCCTAAACAGGGAACAAGGGATAAACCTCTACTCCTGTTCAAAAGATCAGAGAGTAGTGTGAACTGAATGATTTTGTGTTTGGTATTTACTAATTCCACACCCTGAATTTTTATGATTGATTCAGGGTATGTACCATCACTGCTTTCATTCCAATTTCAGATCACAGTTTCTGTTTTGGAAAGGTTTTGATAGAGGATGTGGATTTTCATTCCTATCTCACCTATGCATATCTATGTCATCAGCATAGTCACCCACCAATATATTGACCTATAAAATCAGAATTGCTGCCTTCTATTAGTTGAGTCATTTGGGACTGAGGAAGCGGAGAGCCGAGTTCAAATTCCAGTCAAATCCATTGCATTCACTTATGTGCTAATACCCTTGGGAGAGGTATGAATCCTCCTCTTCTCCCTCCAGCTGTGGGTTCTATAGCCTTGGCTGGCAAATGGTCTAGGAGAGGGTCAACTCTGAATTCAAAATCTGTGGGGGTCATTTGGGGACCTTGCAGCCCACAGTGCACCAGCTCTCTGTATTCGGCTCTTCAAAATATGTGATTGGTTCTGTACAAAGCCTTCACCACTATAATCAAATCATATATACAGGGGTCTAGTTGTCGGTTCCTACGAACTAGTTGCTTGACCCTCATACATCAATAAACGATGAGAAAGTCTAGCAGTATATATATATATATATATATATATATATATATATTGGCAGAGATGATTATAAAGCTAATCTTGCCAGTTCATATAATAGTAGTGTAACAGGGTCCTTTGTTTTTTGTGCCTTGTGCCAGACTAAGCTGAACTTAAATGCCTATGTTCATATCATGTAGATATATGTATATACTAGAGTTTTTTTAGATATGTAGCTAAAGAATATATATACGTGTGTGTGTGTGTGTGTTAACATAACATTTTTCCAGATTTTAGAAAAATTGAAAATATTTTAAATTTAAAAAAAAAATACAAGCAATCAATAACTATTACTTGTTTTTCAACCACCTAAAACAAATAAATTTAACATAAAAAAAAAAAAATTAAAAAAAAACGTAAAATAAAACGTCAAATTTTTAATTGAGGAAATGAAACATAGGGACTGGTAGGGATCAGTAATTATGGTAATACTATCCTTCCATAGTCGAAATAAGGAAACTCTTTCCATTTTCTTTCTGCCGGTACCAAAAGCAATCACTAGCTTCCTTTTACCAAACCCAGTTGACAGCAGCAGCGTAGTAAAGGCAGGGATCCGTTCCTCCTACGCAAACGCTATAAGACGAAACAGGGCAGGGATCCTTGTACCCACTCAAACACTTACTCATGCACTAAAGATGGGCGTACATTGGGTGCATATGTACTAGCCTTGGTGCAAGCAACCTTTAGGGCAACACGTTGGAAGAGTCCATTTCTCAGTTGGCTTTGTTTTAGCATCAATTCCACTGCTACTTGCTGTTGTACTGAAATACATTTGCCATTCTCCCTAAGGGTTAATTTATTAATTGCCGATCCAAATAATTATTTGCCAATTTTAGTTCTTTTATCTGATTGTTGGAATCAATAATAACCATGACTATATGAGACTGAAAGTTACTAGTTCAACAACAAATATTTCTAGTCGCCACTACGGCTACTAATATCAGTAAATTAATAATTTCAATTTTACAAGTAGCTATAATTTAAATAATTTTTTTATAGTTTTCTAAAATAAATTAAATAAGAATTCATGATTAATGTCAGTTTTACTTTTAATACTTTTTTTTAGTATGGCAATTTATTTTTCTTCTTTTTCTACTACTAAATCATAAGAAAAAAAACTAGTCTTGCTTAAAGTACTTCTCAAGTAAATAATAATGATGATGATGATGATGATGATAAGGAAAATAATACCAATTTTACACCAATAAATGGTTACTACTGCTATTAACGAAGTTTTATATTGCGGCCCTTGTGTGAGTTTATGAATGAATCCATTGACATAACATAACGCTAGCCACGCGACTTGATTAAAAAGAAAGTGGGGGGAGAGGAAAGATAAACAAAAAGAAAGAACTTTTCAAAGCGACAGTTGGTCTCCCCTATTTACAGGCATGGAATCATCCTAAATTATCCTCCATCCCTGAAACCCCGCTTACTTTTTAAAAGGAGACGCGAGTAAAGGGGCGAGATGGTTGATTACATTTTGTGCGGGTATCGGGGGTGTCAAGGTTAGAACTGCGACGATAAAATTAGAAAACAACGCCTCCTCCTTCTCAAACATCCTACACAATCTTGATGGCGGAAACAAAAGATTCACAATATAGATGACAATGCATGCACATCCAGGAAAAGATAGGGACGTGTACATACATTGCACACCGTGTGTGTCAATGCAAGAGAAAAAAAGAGAAATCAATGCGCATCCCTTTTTTTGTCTGTGCAATTTCATTTTTATTGGTAAAAGAAACTTTCTGGTGATCAGTTCTCACAAAGAAATTGTTTTATATTCGAATAAAAAAAAAGTCTTAGAAGAGAAATAACTCAGTGCAAATCCATTGGATTCACCTGATTATGTCATCAAATGTGTCTTTACACTTTACTCCTTGTTCAACGTCTTATTCTTGCACTAATTCGCTGAAAAAAGAGCATACCATGATGAAAAAAAGGCCCAAAACTTAATAAAAAACAAAGTTTTATCGTCAAAATGTTTATGTAATTATTAACAGGAAAGATCAAATTATTTTTAAAATTTTTGACTCCTTTCTTACACGTCTGAAATTTTGGTTAAAGATCTTGTTTGGGGTGGGGAGGGTTATGCGTTAGTGTAACAGAAATGGAAATTTTAGCCCCTTTTTTCTGGTAAAATAACACATTAATTTGAAAATTCTTACAAAAATTAAATAACTGTTGGATTTTAATGAAACTTTCCAGACTTATTAACAATGAAATTAATTTATTTTTGATTTTTTTTTTCTACATATGTTACCCCACCCACCCCAGTTAGTTTCATGAAATTTCTAAAAATTAAATTCCATCCTCCAAATTTGTTTTATCATTAGTTAAACACAGGACTCCTTGGAGAATGTAAACCATCATTTTTTTTTCCAAACTACTAATCCTTTCCCAGAAAATCTGCTCCGAATGATAGAATAAATACTGCAATAAAACTATTTTGTAATTATTTAGATAAGCTTTTAATTGCTTTTATAAATAATATATATTAAGGAAATTATTGTCTAAAGAAACAAAAAATTTTTCAATGAATAAATTTTTTTTTAATCATAAGTTTCAAAAATCTTTTAAAAATTCTTCCAAATTCTGACTTCGTTAGGTTATTAAGTGAAGACTATATTTACTAAGTGAAAGTTGAAAATACTTAATACAAATCATAATGCCCTAATATGTTTAAAATAATTTTCAATTTTTTTGTATGTAAACATGCCCATTTTGAAAGTATGATAGCAAATTTAATGTCAACATTCCTAAAATTAGATTACAGAGAATATTTCCAACATTTTTAAGATTACTAAGTATTTAAAAATTATATAAAAAAGCATTTTCTTAAATTATGTTTTAACAGATAAAGTCTCCATAGAACAACAATAAACATATCAACACCTCATAAATCACTTGGCAGGTACTACTGAAGCACTTACAGGTGATTTACAAGCTTTGACAAGCACTTAATCACAACTACTGTTGGTTTTTAAAATATTTCCAACATTTTTATGATTACCAAGTACTTAAAAATTCTATAAAAAAGCATTTTCTTAAATTATGTTTTAACAGATAAAGTTTCCATAGAACAACAATAAATATATCAACACTTCATAAATCACTTGGCAGGTGCTACTGAAGCACTTGCCAGGTGATTTACAATCTTTGACAAGCACTTAATCACTTAATCTGTTTGAAATACACAACAGAGTATTTTACTTACTGGAAATAGTAAATTTAATTCTTTAGCTTTCAATTAAAACTAAAAGGAAAGTTTCAAGAAAGATTTTTCGGTTATGAACATTCATTTTAAACTTTAGGTATACTAAATTAGTGGAGTTACACTAAAAAATTACACAATGCTGCAAGTATGGATCACCAAGTGTAGATCAAATTCACTGCTCAATTGTAATTGATCTAGCAAGGCAAGCTTGCTAACCAATACACAATGTCAAAGTACCCATAGTGATTTTATTAAGCATAGCTTAGAGGTGGCACAAAGCCACAAGTATAGAGCACTCATCAAGGATCATAATTAATCTAGCAAGATAAGCTTGCTAACCATTTACACCATGTTGAAGTACCCATAATTTATATTATATAACTTATAACCTATTGTAAATTTAATTATATATCATAACAGGTGTATCTAATAATTTATATGCACACATCATTTATGATTCACAACAGGTGTTGTTAAACATTTCAGTCAGCAAGTATTCCTCCAAACAAGTTTTGTTAAATTCAACAAACAAGGTATGTCTGTTTAATTTTTTTATTACATTTTTCCATTTTCAAAAAACGTTTTCGATCAGGAATGATCAAAATTGTGAATAAACAGTCCGAAGTTCATATTTATTGTTTTCACTCAGGTACACCCTTGTGCAAATTAATTAAAACAACCACTTTAGTTTTCTTTCTTTCACCATATGATCAGTTTTAGACCCACTGGAGTGACAGGGTGTAATCGATTTCTATTTTTCCTCAAGTTAGGTCATTTGCAGTGGTGTGCAGTAACATGAATCTATTTTCGGGGTGTATGATGAAAAATATTGCATCATCTGTGATTGCATCAGATTTTCATTGCACCCAAACACTAGTGTCTCGACTTTTGATTAGTTGTCCTATGGCCATTGTCTGCAAGGGATGTTACTCCAAGGGAGCATAAAAAAATTGTAACAATACACAAACACACTGCAAGCCTTACCAGTGAACAAATCAAAGGACTATAGACTGGCCCGGAAACTCTCTTGATTTAAATCCAGTCGAGAATCTGTGGTCAATCTGCAAGGAACAACTTCATGGAATGGACATACGAAGTACTAATATATGCACTGGGTTATGTTTCATTGAAAAAAAGTAAATAATAATGGAATTATTCATTTTGTTTCAATTAATTTGTGTACTTTCAACTATTCCAGTTTTTGCCAAAATCTGGATATTGTCAGTAGACAAAATTTTGTTGACAACATCATGAAATTTTTTTAGAGTGCTGGAATTCAAATTAATCTACTCTCGAGAAGTAAACTAAGGATATGTCATGTGTAACTTGGTTAAATGGAGTTAAACCACAGTAAAAAAGCATGTACCAAATATTTATAATTTATACATATTAATTATTACTGGTTTTAACCTATGAAAATTTCACAGTTTTCCTATTTGAATTTTCAGCTGAGTCTTAATTCTTCAGTTAATGATTGAATATGCTCATAGCAAGTTCTATGACAATAAAATATCCATAAAAATTCCCCTATCGCATCATTAAATATTTGAGCTTAACAATTTTAATTATTGCAATAACAATCATAAATTAAAAATGAATGCTGGTCGTTATTTTAAGAGAAGAAATGAAAAGTATTTACATTGTTCAAATTGTTGACCTCATCTTTACCAGTGCTCATATTGCAATTTTGCCGTTATCATTGCATGTCTTTACCAGAGTTCATATTGCAACTTTGTTATCATTGCTTTTCTCTGGCACTCCTTATTACTGGTTCCCATATTGTATTTATTTCTATGCTTGGTCGGCTCAGGAGATTTTTGTGGCCTAGCATATGTGCTGATTCCTTAAGTTTACGAATTTTCCAATGGTGTTCCCTGTCTATGATCTCAACATGATCCCACAGGGGGCGGTGTTCTCCCTTCTCTCTCCATATGTGGTCAGCCACGCCTGATTTTCTACTTCCCCTGGCGTTACAGCTTTCTGGTGTTCTTGAAGCCTTACCTTGGGGGGGCGGCCTGTCTCTCCTTTATATTCCTTTCCGCAGCTGCACGGGATAGCGTACACACAGTATTTAGTCACGTTCCTCTCTGTGGGGGGTCTCACTTGTGAGAGATATCTGCGAAGTGTTGTCACGCTTTTGAAGGTTGTCCTGATGTTATATGGACCGTAGATCCTTTGTATTTTCTCTGATAACCCCTTCACATAAGGCAGGCAGACTGTTCTGAGTGTTGTTGTCCCCCTCCTCCTCCTCTTGTACCCACCTATCCCAGTTTTGGGGGGCTGCTGCCATGTACTCAGGATAGTTGTTACATTGTAGGGTACTACTTATACTGACCAATTCCTTATCTAACATCTCTGGATCGCCACTTATGACTTTTGCTCGGTGTTGTAAGCATCGGACGATCCCTTTCTTTACGCTGTATGGATGGTTGGTTAGATCCAGTGACAGACCCAAAGAAGGTGAGTTCAATACCTGGTTAAGGCAGTGGAGATCTTTCAGAGGGAAAATTAGCAGGAGATAACTGATAACTTACATCCATCGAACATGGCACGTGGAACTAGAACAGTCTACCCCAGTGATTGAAATAAAGGGTTCAGTTCGAAATTCCAACCACCTGAAGAAGGCCGGGGCGTACAATGGCCGAAACGTTGTGACAAATATGGCGACAAAGATGAGGACAATAGTCTGACTAATATAAATACTGTACATAATACCTCATCTCAGAAATATAGACAGACTCAGAATAATTTTAGTAAACTAGAACCAAATAAGTAATTGTTTTATGGAGACAATTATTTGAAAAATAAAAAGCATACTCTAAGAAAAAAAAAACAAAAAATACTGTGTTAGGTTAGAGGGAGACTGAAGGAAATAATTTAATCTTGTTTCTTGTACAGCAAAGTCTGGATAGACAGAACAAATATGTCTGGAATAACAAAATCTGGAACTTCTTAAATACATGGATCCACATGTAAAAAATAGAGAAGAATTTTTTTTCCTGAAATAATTTTTGTAGATTAGCATATTTTAGCCCTTTCTTAGACCACAACATTGAAAAATATTTTTTTTTTTTGATTTAGAAAGTTTGTCTTCTTCATAGTAATGATGTAAAATCAATGCCTTATTTTAACAGTTATTGAACTTAATTGTTATTTACAAATGCCAAGTTTGAAAGTGTGGTAACATCCTTGATATCTGCATATATTTTTTTTAATTTTCTGAATTTAAAAACATTTTCAACATTTTTTTAAAGTTATTGAAAAACTTTAAAAACTTTTTTGGTACTACTTTAGCATGCAGTCAACTGCAGTTTCCGTAGTCTATGCTGTGAAATGACCTTTAGCTTGCTATTTTAGTATGTGTTCTACAAGGTCATTTACACTTTTACACTTCAACATAGAGTTTACCTTTACTGCAAGAACTTTATACTGCAGGATGATAAAAACAAAATGTATAATGATTTATCATTAATGACGTACATATTCATAGAAATCATATCATCAGAATAATATTAATCAAAAAAGTCTAAATACTACATTAATAATCATCATTATAATGAAATTCATTGATACTACATAGCTGATACACATTTTGTATACCATTTAGGAATGCCAAAAAGGAATCTACTTTCCTAGATGAATGAAAAAGAATAACAGTTCTAAAATTTTGCATAAACTCAGATTGCAGTGTAATTTTTTATTAATATCTGAGGACAATGAAGTACAGGCCTGTATTCCCCACCTTTATGGCAGTAAATGTTGGATGGTCCCCTCAAAGATGAAGAAGAGACTCAAGGCAATGGAGGTATGGTCCTACAGAAGGATGCTAAAGATATCATGGACCAAGCATGTGAGCAACGATAATGTTTTGGAGAGGATGCAAATAAGGCGGAAGCTTATACTTAACATCAGAAAGAGTCAGCTGAAATTTCTGGGACATGTAATGAGAAAGGAGGGCTTGGAAAATCTGATACTCACAGGTCAAATAGAGGGAAAGAAAGACAAAGGAAAGCAACACATGACATACCTAGCAGCCTTATGCAAGTGGATGACAGAACATGGCCTGGGGGAAAAAGCAAAGGGACAAAACTTACTGAGAGCTACAAGAGATAGGGGGAAGTGGAGAACCATGATCACCTATGTCCTGAATGGACACGGCACATAAAAAGAAGAATTTCCCACTTCTGTCACATTTTCATTTTTTCTTGCATGACACTATCATGATGATGACAAGGGTCTGCTACTTATGCTGTATCCAGAAAATGTTTTCCCATAAAAATGCCTGTCCTGGGTATGACGATAAACTACGTCCAGCAGCAAGGCCTCTGATCAGAAGGTTTTGATAAGCGCGGAACCACCTCTTAATTGCTGGTGTTCCCAGGTCCACCCTGACCCGGGGTGGTAGCACCTGTTAGGGTCCCAGCTATAGGCAAATAGTTAACACCCAAACTTGTGTAAAAATAGGTTTTAATACCAGAAATACTTTGTAATAAAAAATTATTATCAACAATAATTTTTGAAGGAAAAATTATTATCAGCAATACTTTAAAAAAAATACCAGCAATACAAACAGCTATACATTCTTTGGAAAAAATATGACCAGCTATAGATTTCTTCAAGGAAAAATATTCCCAGAAATAGATTTTAGAAGAAAAACATTACCAGCAATAATAAACTTTGTCGGCATTAAATAACCCATTGAGGGTGATATGCTGTAAAACAAAACAAACCAAACCCATAAAAATGCAACTGCTGTTTCTTCTGTTAAAATAACATGTCTATAAAAATCTTTTAACAGCATTGAAGTCAGTAAAATGTGTTATTTTATATTGACCAATCAGGAATAGTTAAAAGGGTAAAAATAAGGGAAGCATATGAAAGTTAGACTGAATGCTAAAGGTCATTTTATCTTGACCAATCAGAAGCACTCAAGTCAAAAGGGTTAAAAAGTTAAACACCAGTAATAAATTCATACCATGAAATGTAGACCACATGCTAAAGGTCATTTCACAGTATAGATTACATGCTAAAGTAGTACCCTTTTTTTTATATGGGACATTTTTGGAAGCACATACACAAACATTTAAGGTTAGTAATTATTTAGCTTAAATGGAAAATAAACAGATACATACTTATTAATTTATGTAGAATTTGTTCTTTGAAAAAATGCATATATCTCTTTGTTTAAAAGAAATTCTTTTGTAAAAAAAAATCCGTTTTTGCAGGGAAAACAGATACAACTCTGTAAAAGCCAGGGATCAATTTGACACCTTATCAATATTATAAAGAGGACCCTCCCCCCTTATAAATCAATAAAAATCAATATTTTTTGATTTTGACAAATGTTGCAGCCTAAGGAAGATTTCAGGAATGCTAATCTACAAAAATTATTTCCAAAAAACGTTTTTTCTATTTTTTTATGAGTGGACTGCTATATTTATGTAGTGCATAAGAAGATTGGAAAAGAGAGAATAACAAGAGTTTGAAAATTATCATGTTGCATATCTTTCTCTAAGAAACCAAATCTTGTGTCATATATAAGGCTCACCAATGCCTACTTGAACGTTTCCATCAGCACACTTTGGATATTGTTATGGTCCGGTTCCTTGTACCACGGTGATAGTCCAAGGTAGAACCAATAAAGAAGAACTCGAACACAGGTATAGAATAACACAGATATATTACAAACAGGAATATATACAGAGGAGTAGAAGTGTTAGTATGAACAATCAGGTTTAGTAGAGAGAACAATGTAGTCTCGACCAGTTTCACTATTCCAATGTCTTGCAATAATTGTCTGAATGCGACTCTGTTTCAGACTGCCTCTGACTCGACTCTTGACTCGACTTGAACTACTGACAATATTCAGTCACCCCCCACGAGGGCGTCATGTGGCACAAGGCCTTTTTAATGTGGGCTCTCCAAGCCTGTAGGCTCAGCCAAAAATATGCCCATTGAACCCGTATAAACGGATTCAGGGTCAGTTTACCTCCCCGAAAGAGAATCCACCCTTCGGCGTAGCCTCTTTCGGGTTCCTCCCTGCCCGGAGGCAGAGAGTTCAACCGATCTGTCGTTCAAGACTTGAGCGACTTGAACTACTGACTCCTTGCCTACTCCTGAGGCGCAGTATTTATTAAGTATGGAATAGTCTATTATTATTATTATTATGGGTAAGATCCCATAACAGATATCATTCCCTATATGAAATGGGTCAAACCTGTTACTAACACTGAAACCCTCAAATCAGCCAGGAAGATGATCATTAAGCTACACAAGACAACTCTTCCCTTAAAACAAATTACAAAGGAAAATAAAAAAAATGATGCAATGCAAGGCAGGAGCCTCCTCCAGCAATCAAACATATACAAAGACCAGCTTCTTTCACACAGGCCTGACTCGTCATATGAGGGTCTGTATCAGATAGAAAAAACCTTAAATTTTATTTTGTTAGTGAATTTAACAATGTATCAACCCCTGTTTTTTTTTGGTCTTTTTAATCATTTCACCCCAATCAAAACAATAAAGCCACTAAGGTGCAATAGGCTAATGTCCAAAAGTGAAAGAATATGAGAAAAAAAAAAAAAACATTATTAAAGAGAGAGTACAATAAAAAGACAGGATTCAAAAAGACAGAAAATGATGATTGACATTGTATTTAAATTTTTAAAGACCAAAGTTAACTGGGAAGTAAGAAGTTGGAAGAGAGTTCCACAAGTGAGAAGTGTGAAAGAAACAGTTAGAATAGAACTTATGGTTACATCTAGCCATTTCAAATGTAAAATGATGATACCTAGCTGCCAATCTAGTACTGCCCTTAAATTTATAAAGTCAATGTACCACAGAGGAAAGATCTGAACAATTACTGTGAAAATATCTAAGGAAAAAGGTACAGAGTAGCTACATTATTCCAATACAAAAGTGATTGAAGCTGGGATGCCAGGTCAGGACTGATAATCTTGCTGATTCTTCTTTGGATTTTGTCTAGAATCTCTAAATACACAGCAGAAGCAACAAACCAGATATGGTAGCAATATTCAATGCATGGGTGTATGGTAGCCTTATAAAGGTGTTAGTAAGAAATTTGTCTGAAAACAGTAAATCAACTCTCCTGTTGTGTTATTTAATGATAAAATCTGGTCGTCTTTATGCTTGAGTCCATAGGTAAATATTATTCACCCAAATTCAAATACACAAGAACACCACCCAGTAGGTACCTCATTTTTTAAGGTGGGGGTGGGTCTTACCTCTTAACAGTGGATGCGGTTAGCATATTCTAGGCCCTATTAATAAGGTAACCTTTGCCAAAACAATCCATGATGATGAGTATTTCTGATGTGGTAGATGTTCAAAACCAAGTTGGATGCTGATTTTCTAAGTATGCACCTACACTACACTTGGAAAATTAGATCAACACATTTTTTGCAATTCCAGTTTCTGTACTAAGCAAAGCTTAGTAAATAAATAGTTATTTTTTATATCATTGTGGTATTGTAAGATACTGTACTTTTTGTGTGTATAAGACATGATCCCCTTGTCTCAAAATTTGAGGTTAAAATCTGCTCATATCTAACACATTGAAGGTATGGATTATATATAGGAAAAGACTAATCCTTGCATAGGTGAACATGTGGGTGAAGAATATGTGAGAAAAAATAAGAAGTGATATTGTGATGAAGTCATGTAGTCCTCCTGTATGGCAGTGAATGCTGGACAATCTTCTAAAAGATGAATAAGAGACTTGAAGCAACAGGAATGTGGGTCTACAGAAAGATGCTGAGGATACCACGGGCTTAACATGTGACCAACAATGATGTTTTGGAGAGAATGGAAACAAAAAGGAAACTCGTAGTTGACATCAGGAAATTTC
Organism: Acanthosepion pharaonis; assembly: GCA_903632075.3. Lineage (NCBI taxonomy): Eukaryota > Metazoa > Mollusca > Cephalopoda > Sepiida > Sepiidae > Acanthosepion > Acanthosepion pharaonis. Next base: position 949,329 of record CAHIKZ030000174.1, read on the forward strand.
TGGGGCATGTAATGAGGAAGGAGGGCTTGGAAAAAATGATACTCACAGGACAGATAGAAAGAAACAGTGCATAACATATTACTTGGGCTTGAGCAAATGGATGGCAGAACAGGGTTTGGGAGAAATAACAAAAAAAAAGAAAGAAGTTATTAAGAGCTACAAGGAACAGGAAGATGTGGAGGGCCTTGATCGCCTATGTCTTGAAGGGAAACAGCACATAAAAGAAAAATAAGAAGAATCCATAATGCAATTGATGAGACTGAGGCTGACATTCTCTTTGATTCCAATAATGAATTCAATGATGAAATGTCGGATTCCTTTTTAAGCAAAAGTAATTAGGATTTTGTAAGTTTTCAACAAAACTAAATAATAACAGAAAATTTTTATTTATTTACAGTATTCAAGTACAGTATTTCAATGAAAATTAAAATTAAGATGAATTAAAATAAAATATTAATCAATATTATGAACTTAAATGTAAATATGTGTTAAATATCAATTCAAACATTTTCATTGGTAAAATACTTAAAGTACAATATAAAAAAAATCATCAGTTTACTGGTGAAGTCTCAATCAAATAAAAAATAGTTATTTGTCAGTGACTTCTGCTTTGATTAATTAAAAATATCAACTTCGTTAATGTTTTTTTAGATATAGGAATAATTAATCATGAAACGTTTTCTATGAAATAGTTATGTCCCTTGGTTGAGTTGCTTTCCTTGGTTATTGTCGGTCACAAGCAGCCAAGATTATTTTAAAAGATAATCGAAAAACTAATATAACCAAGATTTGGTTAATAAGAATGTGTGATTCATTATGTCACATGGCAATATTTATTCACATATTCTCCTGAAATTTATCAAAATATGAACAAAGTCACCCAAATGTTATCGTTTTTTCATCAAATACAGATTCTCTATAAAAACGCTTTTCAAAATAATTTTCATCGTTTACCAAGCAAATCTTTGTCGTTTTGTTTTTGGTGCTTTTAAAAAGTATCACAGATTATTACACATAGACTCACCAAAATGACCATGAGGTATGAAAAGTTTATACAGAGATTTAAAAATGATTTTTTATGTCCTAATTAATCTTTGTTTATATCAATATAACTTACCATATTTGAGTTAATCCATTAGAGGAAAATTCCTTAAGAGTTTATTTGCTTAAAAAATTAATTACAGTTATATTTTTAAGATTTCACAGTTAGTACAGTGGCTGAAATGACTGATATCTTATCATATGTTATTATTTGTGATGCCCAGAACCCCAACTGAATGAAAGATTTGATTTGATCCAGACAAAAAGACCAATTCTTGTGACTCGAGGAACATTTTAAAAATTACTGTCAACGAAAGAACTTTAAAAAATATCAGTAAGTTTTTAGAATAAAAAATAAATTGTAATTTTAATTCCATTCTTTAAACTTTTCTAGTGTCCTGCAATCTTAATAATGAGAAAGTTCTGTGATTTTGAAAAATAAATTTAAAATATTCAGATTTTGAAAAATATATAAAATTAAGTCCACAATTTTTTGGTAGCAAATATCAAATAACAAGACAAAACTAAATTATTTTCAGCGAAAACAGTATTTTGAAAATAGTCAAAAAAATATGGACATAGGTAGGTCAAAAATCTTTTCAAGGAATCTATCAAAGGAAAACAGTTTAAAGAAATTAAACCTCAAACAAAAGCCTCAATTAAACCACAAAAGTTATATTTGTTAATAATCTGCGTTTCCTTTTTGCAGTTGATTTTTGAGTACAACTAAAAAAATATTAAAAGCCTTTTTTAAACAATAAATTAAACGCCATTGACAAAATTAGTAGAATAAATTTTTTTACCTTAAATAAATTTCAAATAATGTCATCTTAAAAAATTCCCAGTCTAAGTAATTTTATGAAAACTCTAAAGAAAAAAACTGTGCTGTACTTTGTTATTGAATTTTGTTTTTTACTAACGTAAGGCAATTAAAAAGTCATCTTTAGTTTACTAAATTTTAAAAAATACAAGCTCTAAAGAGATAAAAAACAAAATTTTATTCGTGAAGTCTAATAATAGTTATTTCCCTTATCATGCGATGTGTTTGGAAGGAGGAAGACAATGTAAGGGAGATAACTTCTACTTTTTTTTTTTTTTTTTTTTTTACACGCTTCATAAGAAATAAATTCACTAAAATATATTTTTATATTTAAATTAATTTTGAAAGCTTATTAAAACGTTTTCATCATTTTAGTGGCATATTTCGTCTTGTGTTCACTGAAATGTAAACAGTTACATATGGTGCACAATTGATTAAAACGACATAAAAAATTATTCCTGATTCTTGACAAGTGAGTCTCACAATTTATTAAGGAAAAGGGTATTTTTACTGTAAGACATTAAAGCCTTTTGAAAGTATTTGATAAACAAGGAGAAATAATTTTAAAAAGTGTTTTTTTTTAGGGGTGGGGAATTAAATTTTTGATTTTTTTCTAAGATAAATTCATAAAGTAGATATAAGAAATCTAGAAAGAATCAATTGAGGCAAGAGAACAGAAAGAATTTAACCCACTGTATCTATAGTTTACCTGTAAAATATGGGGGTGGTGTAATGGATAATGGCTCAGAATGTGAAATTGTAGAGATGAGTTCAAATTCTAGTTGTGTTTGTTACAGTCAATTATGTGAAAATATTCTTGGGAAAGGTATGAATTTATCTCATCCCCCCATCTATGGGTTAATTAGTAAGACTTGTATCACTAAATCATGTTCCTGAAAAATTGTTTTATGAGAAAGATTTTGTAAATTTTAACTGAAAGTAATACTGGCTGCTCAGTCAATGAATGCCAAATGTTTCCTAATAAGAAAACAGTCAATATTATTATTACCTTTACTGAGCCCAGTGCATTAAATAGTAAGACTTGTTTCTGGAAAAAATCATTGTTATTCTAAAAAAAAACAAAAACTGTTAATACAATATTAACTTGCAAAAAAAAAATTATTATTATATTCCAAAATATGTTTCAGTTTTAAATAAAATACAAAGAATTTATAAGTTGTAAAATACAAATCAATCATTCTATATCTGTACAACACACTCTGGTGTCTAATCACTAAAAAGAATTACACGGATTTACATATAAGTAAAAGGTGGGATGGTACACTTGAGTTGGATGTCCTGGCAGATGCCAAAAGTATGATCTTCAAGGATGAACCCTAAATTTTCTCTACATTATTGAGTTTTTGAGAAGTTAGCACATATGCAAGGCTATGATAATGGTTATGAAATGTAACTTGAAATATAATGACATAATCAAGATGTTGATATTCCACACTACTTCATACAAAAGTTTAGGAAAGAAACTCCCATCAATACTGGAAAGAGCAATAAGTGGACTTGAGAAAACTATTTTCTGAAAAATTCTTTTAAAAGAAAGATTTTATAAATTTCAAGCAACTATAGCGCTGACTGCTCAGTCAATGAATGACAAATGTTTCCTCATAAGGTAACAGCCACTATTACCATTATAATTAAGGGCTTCCTCAGTGGGCCTAGCATAGAAATAAATAAAAATGGGAACCATTAATAAATAAAGATAAAATGACAGCTAAGTTTCAACAGCAACAGTAAAAAGAGAACAATCAGTGAATGCATTTGAACATAACAAAGCAACAATGCCAGAACAGGCAGATTAAGTTTAAGTCTCCAAGTTCTACACTCAGGATTGTCCCACTGGACAATCAGCTAGTGGATTAAAGCACAAATTTGGTGACATAATAATTGAGAGTTGAAACTCTGGGCTGTGACTGAGCAGTAATAAGTAAGAACGAGATGAAATATTCTTAGACATGGACAGTGAAACAAGGATACTCTACTCCTTGTAGATTAAATAAAGGGTTCAATTTGAAATTCCCTGTAGGTTACCTGGATTGAAAAGCAACTGTAGAAGGCTGAAGGTTAAATGACTGAAATGTGATAGCAGCAACAAAGATGAGGATAATAGTTTGCATGTAAATAATAATTCCTCATCCCAGAAATTCAGACAGAGATTTTGGATTTTTGTTATTGATTAGACAAAAAAATGGAGTGTATTTCCATCATTTTAGGCTCATTTATTGATATAAAGGAAAAAATTGTGTATGAACAGCAAAAAAGCTATGTGCTATTTATGGAAATGGTGCCATAGCCAAGAGTATTGTAGTTTGCTAAGTTTAGAAGTGGAAATTTTGATCTAGAAGTCCAGGCTTATAGTCATTGATGATAAACAGATCAAAATGCTGATTAAAAATTTTTTAAGTCACATGACACAAAACATTGACTCTAGACATCTCACATAAGTATTGTAAGACGGTTGAAAAGACTTGAATATAGGAATCACTATGTTTTTTAGGGTGTTTCATGATTTAACAAAAAAAAAGTTAATGGATCATATTTGCATTTGCCATTTTCTGCAAGACTGTTTTTTTAGAATAATGTTCAAAGCCAATGAAAAATGGATTGTTTACAACAATGTGGAGTGAAAGATTTTCTGCAGAAAACAAAATGAATCTCTGTTGACCTCCCCAAAAGCTGGTCTGTATCTAAAAGTGATGCTGTGTGTCTGATAGGATTGGGAAGCCATTATGTATTATGAGCTCCCTCTGCAAAATCAGACATTGAATTCAGACAAGTACTTTTCCCCAGTTGAACCAGTTAAAGGCAGTAATCAATGAAAAGCATCTAAAATTGAAAGGGTAATGTCTTCTATCAGGACAACACCAAACCTCATGTCTCTTTGCAGAACCAGTAGGAATTGGTATAGCTTGGCTGAGATGTATTACTAAACCCACTATATACACCTGAGCTTTCACATTTGGGGCCCCTCTTATGGCTACAAAATTCTCTTAATGCAAATTAGGCGTAGAGCCACATCATGTTGAAGCACCGATTCCCATATGATCACCACAGTTAAGCAATGTTGAGCCTGGTCAGTACCTAGATGAGTGACTGCTTGGGAATACCCGGTGTTATAAGCTTGGATGTGCAGATGGTGTACTGGATAATGGCTCAGAATTGCTAAGCCAAGTTTCAAGTCACCCAAATAATAACTTCTTCTCCAGCTATGGGTTAATTAGTAAGACTTGTATCACTAAACCATTATTATCTCAAAAGAAATTCTTACAATCTAAAAATATTTTCTAGATTTATAAAAACTTACAAAGGGTTGAAAAGCCACAAAAAAGAATCAAGCAAGCAATCAGTTAATGCAAAGTACTTCAATTCTCCAGAAGCCTGTAAAAACCACTTAGTCCTATTCATTACACAGAAAAATGCCAAGTTTTGAGTTGCTTTGTTTAGATTTTGTTTAACATTGCGTCAAACGTGATGGTTCATTTTATGTCAGCCAAGTTCTGAGAAAATCTAGGGGGACAAAACTGCAAATATGTGGTTGAATAAATCTATGCACAGATATCTAAATATTGTCTTTGAAATTCACTTTAAATAAATGCTACATACTTTTGTTCTTATACATCTGGGAGGATGGAATCATGAAGCTGCTTCAAAGATGGCAAAAGATAGGAGAACAAAATGGCACATGTGGTTGACTAAATCTATATACAAATATCTAAATATTGTCTTTGAAATTCATTTAGAAAATGCAATACATTTCTTTGGAACCAATATAAGGTTAACAGATAAAAATAACTTAAATATCTGTCTATATCTCTGAGATGAAGTATTATGATTACATGCATTATTTACAATATTCAGACTTATCCTCATCTTCATTGCCATATTCACATTCATTCATATTTTGGCTGTTGTACGCTCCAGCCTTCTTCAAGTGATTGGAATTTGGCCCAGTGGATAAAGACAGTTAAATCCAGTGACTAGACCCAAAGAGTTGAGTTAAAGGGAAATAACTGAGAGGAAGAGGCATGGCATGTAGAACTAGAACAATCTACCCAGGTGGCCGAAATAAAGGATTCAGTTTGAAATTCCACTCACCTGAAGAAGGCCAGAGTGTATAACGGCTGAAACATTGTGAATATGACAATGAAGATTAGAATTAAGGTTGATTGATTTTATCGCATGTCAAATTTTGCTTGGTAATTTAATGTCAGATTTTTATTGAGCACCTAATGAGGCTCAAAATCCTTACTCAGTAGCAATGTCCAACCAAACTAGCCTCAATAACCATTACTCCAACAGAAAATTGTTAAGTGGAACCTTAAATCCTTGAAGTAACAGTACACTGATGTACCATTTGGCAATTTTCATTGATTTTACTTCTTTGCATGACGCTGTATAGTTGTATAAAACATACAACACACAATGGAAAATATAATGCAGAGATCTGAATCTGTATTGGAATAGTGAAGGATGTTTTGCTAAAGGCTAAACAAAGTATTAAAACATTGGGAAATTTCATTAGAAACAAAGAACAGAATGCTCAGCTACTATGTGTTATCAATCTTCCCATATGACAGTGGATGTTGGAAAATGGCCTCACAGGTGGAGAAGAGACTTGAGACAAAAGTGACATGGTCCTACAGAAGGATGCCGAAGAGACTTGAGACCACAGGGAGGTGGTTCTACAGTAGAATGCTGAAGAGACTTGAGACCACAGGGAGGTGGTTCTACAGTAGAATGCTGAAGAGACTTGAGACCACAGGGAGGTGGTTCTACAGTAGAATGCTGAAGAGACTTGAGACAACAGGGAGGTGGTTCTACAGTAGAATGCTGAAGAGACTTGAGACAACAGGGAGGTGGTTCTACAGTAGAATGCTGAAGAGACTTGAGACCACAGGGAGGTGGTTCTACAGTAGAATGCTGAAGAGACTTGAGACTACAGGGAGGTGGTTCTACAGTAGAATGCTGAAGAGACTTGAGACCACAGAGAGGTGGTTCTACAGTAGAATGCTGAAGAGACTTGAGACAACAGGGAGGTGGTTCTACAGTAGAATGCTGAAGAGACTTGAGACAACAGGTAGGTGGTTCTACAGTAGAATGCTGAAGAGACTTGAGACCACAGGGAGGTGGTTCTACAGTAGAATGCTGAAGAAACTTGAGACTACAGGGAGGTGGTTCTACAGTAGAATGCTGAAGAGACTTGAGACCACAGGGAGGTGGTTCTACAGAAGGATGCTGAAGAGATTTGAGAGGTGGTTCTACAGAAATATGCTATGAATAGTACGGAGTGAATATGTAAGCAACGAGGAAAAGAAAATGAGAAAAAACGGATACTTATCAAAAAGAGACAGTTGAAATTTTTGTACACATAATGAGGAAAGAGAACTTGAGGAATTTGACACTGACAGGACATATTGAAGATTCTTGGAGCAGAGGGAAACAGCAAGTAACATACCTAACAAGTATATGTAAATGGATGGTAGAGCAGGGACCTAGATGGATGGTAAGGATGAAAACACTGCTTCCATCTACAAAGAACAAGAAGCTGTGGAGAGTCATGATAGCCCACTTCCTGTAGGGACATGACATATTAAAGAAGATATTGTACAGCTAAGGAAAAAAGGAACATAATTGTAGTTTACCTTTTAAAGTGGCAATGTCAAATCCAATTTTCTGGAAAACGTTTGTGAATGTTTTGATATCTTTAGAAGAAATGATGAGTTGGCATTGTCGTTCTTCATCTCCCTGGGCAAGTCTGCAATGGAAGAACAAAACAATAAAAGAATAAGACCTGAAATTTCTTGGAATTAAGACGTTAGAGTTATATAAAATAAGATTGTAGTAACTTGAAACAAATTCAAATTTAATGAACAATTATTTTAGAACCAATAAAAAAAAGCTTCTTTTAAATTAAAATCTTCTAATTCAGACTTTAAAGGATTTAACTGACAACATCCAAATAAGTTGCTATAGTTTGAAAAGAAACGTCTTTTTAAGAGTCTGTAATTTAAATTAAGTAATTGTCTTTGTTATAGTCTTTGCTTGTTTTGACTCTCCAATCTTCTCTTTTCTCCTCTTCCACTTCCTGCTTGACTTTCTCAGCATACCTGGTTAAAACTGAGTGACAAAGGCTCTCCAGGTAAAAAATGAAAACTAATTAAAGAGAAAAAGTCTTGGCTTTTATAGAGTTCCAGTGGGTGATTTTATTCCAGTCAACAGAGGTTACATCTCCATTAAAAGCTAAAGTCTCTGGCTGGTTGACTGAAGGTTGTGAGCTGGGTGGTACATTTTATTTTTAGTTTTCTCTTCAACCCCAAAATCACTGGTGCTTATGCTGATTATTAATGTGCTGTTTGATAGAACTTTGTTCTGATAAATGACACATAAGTCAACAGGAAAATGTGGTTGCTATTATTTTTTTAGGGGAAGATGGACAAACTCAATAGATACAAAATGTCTATACTCTTCAAGAAGATATGTTTGAAGGAATAATTGCTGCCTAATTACACTAAATCTCTGTCTCTGTCTATATATATATTGTTGATCAACTTCACCCCATGCAAAGCAGTAAAGTCATTAAGACATAAGAGATTTCTGGGTGTGGGAGGATTATAAAGAGAAACATTAATAATGAGCAAGAACAAAAAGAGTAATCAGGAGTCACTTTCATGGAGATTAGCAATAGCCATGCTGACAAAAGGCAGAGAAGGGTCTCTCATATGATTAATGGAAAACAGTTTATTTTTGGAGGTGTTAAAATTAACGCGTCATCTTTTGCCCCAATTACCAACAGACTGAACATTGTTTTGGACATCAGCTGCTATTTTGATCACACTGAATTGATCAGACTTAGTATCAAGACAGAAGTAAATGGTTGTGTCATCAGTGTAGATACTAAGTTGAGAGCTGATGCCTTTGGGAAGGTCATAAATGAAAATTAAAAACAAAGTATGACCAAGGTTGGAACCCTAGGGGACACCCACATTAGTACAATAAGATCTAGATGAGTTGCCATTCAGGATAACTTTCATTTCATGATCTGATAAACTGTAAGAGACACTTCAGCTTGTAGAGAAGACCTATATGCCAAACCATATCAAAGGCTTTCAAGATATCTAAAGCTACACCCCGGGCTTCATCATTTTTATCTAGAGCATGATAGTCTCTTTCTGTAATTATCATCAGTATATCAGCATTTGACCTGGAGAAACAAAAGCCATATTGTTTGCCTGAAGAAAGGCCTTGAGATGAGAAATGTTTAACCAATTCATCATTGACTAGGGCCTCTAGGAGTTTCCCAAAAAGAGGTAGAAGGTGAATAGGCCAAGAAGAAGTGTGCTTAATATCAGAGATAGAGCATTTATAATATAAAGTCTGGACATAGGTATTAACACTGCATGGTGACTATCAGTTTATCTCCTCATTGAAATCTTCTGATAATCACCAAGCAGTGATGATTCCTATGTCCACACTGTATATATTTCCTACTAATCTAAATGTTATTTTGTGTATACCAATGTTTGAGCAGATGTCCTATTTTTCTAAACAGTGAAAATTACATTTACTGGTCAGCATAATCGAGAGACTTAATACAGATTACATGCTTTCTGGCAAAGTTTGAACCTACACCTTTGTTTGTAGGAGAAACCACTGTCTAATCTTGATTAGTTAATTTTGTTTAGAAGCATATCAACCTCTATGGGTTATTTAATGCCAAAATCTAAATATTTTGTATATAAATTTTATACTTTCAGACTAAAGGTATTTTTTTTACATATATATATTGTACATCATAAAATGTATTGTTAGTATTTTTATTATAAAAATGTATTTTTATATTTTTTTAGTTTTGAATTAACATTTTACTATAAAAATGTATTGTTGGTCATTTTATTATAGCAACAATTTTTGTTTGGGAGTTCACTATTTGCTTGTAGCTAGGAACCTAACAGGTGCTACCACCCCAGGTCAGGGTGGAGCTGAGAACAATAGCAGTTAAGATGTGGTTCCATGATCCTCAAAGGCTCCAATCTCTCGATCAGAGGACTTGCTGCCGGATGTAGCTTTTTGTCATAACCAGCACACCCAACCATTTGGAGTTTCAGAACCCAGTAAAATTCAATTAATCTGTTTGAAGAATGCCTATCGTCTAGTTCAGATCTCAAAAGCCAATATCTGCTCATATTTTTCTATCCAAAATGTAAATGTTATTTCTAAGGAATAAGTAGATTCTTTATTAAACATTTTTATTCCACTGAAACATAGTATACACTTTTTATATGACCCAGTTCAAGGACTGAACTTTTCAAAGGGCATTAGTATAATATGAATGTAAATTTTTTTAGTCAATGTTTGAATTCTTTTCACCAATTCCATACTTTACATCATTAAAAATGGGGCCACCTGTACTTCATTAACCATGGGGCCACCTGTACTTCATTAACCATGGGGGCCACCTATACTTCATCAAACATGGGGCCACCTGTACTTCATTAAACAAGGGCCACCTGTATTTCATCAAACATGGGGCCAACTGTACTTCATTAAACATTGTAAAATAAACAAAATTCTAAATAAAATCCCTTCTGAAAATAAAAAATAAAATAAAAAAATGCATTTCCACTCACATTTTTTTTAAAAATTATTTCACCCCAAGCAAAGCAATAAAGCCACTAAGACACAAGAGGTTACTGAATGTTAGAGAATTTCAGGAAAAATATTCTATTATGGAAAGAAGACAATAAAAGAAAAAGAATTGAGAATACACAAGATAACAAGTGATACTGCATTTCAATTTCTTTAGATCAACGTTTATAGGGAAGCAAGAAGCCAGAAGACAATTCCACAGGGGAGAAGTGCAATAGAAGAAACTGTTAGAATAGAACTTATGGTTATATCTAGCCGTTTCAACTGTAAAAAGATAAGACCTTGTTACCAAGGTAGTACTGCACTTCAATTCATAAAGTCTAGGTACCATAGCAGAAAGTTCATCAGAACAATTAAAGTATTTATAGAAAAGGTATTATGGTGGTGTGAAAGTGACATAATAAAAAAAAAAAGATATTTCTTTAAACATTGTAAAAACCACTTCTAAATGAAATCCCTGACTTACTCCTTTCAGGAAACAAAACAAAAAAAATGATAGATTTATATTCATTCTTTTTACTTGTGATGAATTTAGTATAATTTTGGCACTTTAATATTTTAGTTCAATTTTCTGAAAAATAACAGCTAATTTCAAATGTTAAAATTAATTTAGTAGCAAAGGTCATACTTGTTATTTTGTTAAATTGTATTTCTTTTAATAAAATATGGCTCTGTTAATTTACACATTTATCTTTCTTCCAGGGTTGTTATAGAGAATTCAGACAATATGAATAACCTCAATGTCTTTTGAATTCTATGAGCAGAGGGGATGCTGAAAATTTTCAGCACCTCCATCAAGTAATGAAGTATTCCAAGACAACTCTTTTTAAATCATACAGTGCATTATGACATTTAAAAGATTTATAAAAGGCAAGGATCTCAAAAGGTAAGAGAGTATAGGATGTCCTTCTGCAATTATATATGAGCAATTGAGGATGCAAGCTATTCAACAAATGATATGTCTATTGGAAACTGACAGAATAAGAATATTTGGTTATCAAAATTAAACTGGAAAGCTGAATTCAATTCACATGTTCCATATTAAAGTGTTAATTATTTTTCTTGATAATCTACAAGTATATATATGACTAAGTTTTGACAAAGTTATAACTTGTCAGAATGAGTCATCTTATAAGTTGTTTTCATTCAATTTCATGATCCATTTCTCTTGAGTGGTTTCAAATTTAACAATATCATAATCTCACGGATAAAGCAGTGTTATTAATAACACACACGATTGCTACATTTTCTACATGATGATTAAAACAACAATGAGTAGCATGAAAAAAGGAAAGGGAGATAAAAACCTTTTGCCCTGCTTTCATATTTTATCATGTTAAATAAAAAATAATTCTCCTCCCAGTTAGGAAAAAAATTATATCACCCATTTGACAACACACACTCATGTTATCTCTTCTGATTAATAGTATCCGCAAGCTATTAATGTCGATGCTTAGCCTGCCAATAAAGTTAGCTGAGTACAGTATATGTGCAGATTTCTTCAGCCTTTTTATTCTCCAATGTTGTTTCATACAAATTATTTTGACTTCATTTCAGAAAATTGTTTGCCTGCTTTGAATATTTGAGGTTCTCAAACATGACCTAACAACTGAGAATTTTGACAAGAAGAAAATCTTATGAGTGCACAAGCACCACTGTCTGACGTTAATTTACATTCATAAAAAGAACAATAAGCTAGAATTCGTCTCTCTCTGCCAAAACGCCGGTGGCTCAGGGATAGAAATTCCAACTGATACTAAATCAGTCAGGTTTCGATCCTGGCTTGAAGTATTTGGTTATCTAGTCACACTGATGAGCTGTGATACAGCGAAACAGGCCTGTATGTGAATGATATTATAACGTTCTCAAAAAATCTTTCGGTTGAGCACTATTGAGAGATGGGTGAATTCTATAAACAGCAGCTGTCAGCGCTAACGCATCAATCTTCATTAATGAATAGAGCACTCTGGCTGTCTGGCATTTGTTTACATTCGTAAAAAAATAATACGCTAGAATTTGTCTTTCTTTCTGCCGAAGCACCAATGGCTTAAGTGTAGGAATTCCAAATGATGCTAAATTGATCGGGTTTCGATCCTGGCTTGAAGCATTCAGTTGTTTAGTTGCACTGATGAGCTGTGATACAGCAAAACAGGTCTGTATGCGAATGACATTATGCATATATATATATATATATATATATATATATATATATATATATATATGTATAAAGAAAGAGAGAGAGTGTATCAAAAATACTTTTACAAACTGGTGGTGGGGTGTCTTCTTCACACCAAAACAAGGACAAAAGTCAATATAAACATGTCTGTAAATCCTTTGTTTTTGAGTTAAGTTTAAAGAAAGATTATGGTAGTTGGCACTGTGTTGCCATGTAGACCAGGTTACATTTGTCATTCATGTACATCTGTGGTTAGTTTGTCTTCAATGTTTAATGTGTGTAGTAGTGAGTTAACAGAGAAGTGTTCGGTTTAACAATGGCAGGATATGCATATCCTGAGCAGGGAGTTATGATTTTTACATATGGCCATGTGAATGGTAATGGATGTGAGGCTGCACAGCTGTATCAGATTGTGTTTCTAGATCGAAGGCAGTGGGGTCATCTAACCTTTGCTGCGTTGCTGAGATAAGGATCCATGACACCACAAATTAGAGATCAAGAAAGACCAAGATCCACTCATATGCCTGTCCACAAAGAACATTTTACAGGCTGTCAGAGATGATCCAGGTATCAGTATACATCAAGTGGACCTAGAATATTGTACATCTCATAGAACTGCATGAAGGGTACTTCAAGAGCAGCTCCTGTATCCATATCATTTGCAATATGTGCATGGTCTTTCGCCCTCTGATCACTCACCACGGGTGAACTTTTGCCAATGGTTTATTGCACAAACTGATGATCCTTTGTTTGTCCCTTCAGTCTTGTTTATAGATGAGGCAACATTTGGAAGAGATGGAATAACACATTTACACAACCAACATTTGTGAACAGATCGGAATCCTCATGATACAATACAGGCTAGACATCAGCATCAGTTTATGATTAATGTGTGGGCTGGAATTGTAGGTAACTGTTTGGTAGGTCCATGTTTTCCCAGCACTAGTCACAGGAGTCTTCTACAGGGAATTTATCCTGAACACATTTCCAGACCTGCTAGAGGATGTACCCCTGCTAATATGAAGATGCATGCGGTTCATGCATGATGGGGCTCCAGCACATTTTGACACTGTGTGGGAGTATTTGAAAGAGTCTGTCAGTCAATGATCAAACATATGCCTGCATGTGTAGAAGCAAGCAGAGGACATTTTGAACATTTGTTATGAGTTGCTGTGTTGAGGTACAATGATAGCTTTTGGGATATATGTTTTATACAGACATTTTACCTTGTTTGGTGTGAGGAACCCACCCCAAAAGTTTGTAAAAGTATTTTGATACACCCTGTATATATATATATATATATATATATATATATATATATATATATATATATATGATTTGTATGAACTAAGCCCCCCCCTACACACAATAAATTACTCAAGGACAACATAACTAAAAAAATACAAAAAAGCACCAAAAACAATAGAACACAATATCAATAAAGAAGCTCAACCCAAAAATTAGACCTAAATGACTGAATAAGTTGTATCATTAAGGTGCAAGCATTTATCACACTAAAAAATTACAAAGAAAATCTCAAAACTAATCCAACATGCAGACTCATACACCCAACTGAAAGTGAGCTAGGTAAAATAAGTAAAATGATAATAGAAAGAATTAATTCTGAGCTAAGGAAGAAGTTAAGTGTAAATCAGTGGAAAAACACAAAAACTACTACAGATTGGTTCCACAATAAATAAAAAACAAACATAATTGCCAATTTATACAACTAGGCATAAAAGAATTCTACCTTTATGTAACAGAACCCATTCTTGATAAGGCCATCACTTTAGCTCAAGAACAAATAAGAATCAACACAAACGAAATTAAAATCATTAAAAACTCCCATAAATGACTACTATTGGAAAATGTAGACCCATGGATAAAGAAAGAAGGTATCTTTGACACTACAATGGGAAGCATTGATGCTGCAGAGACTTGTGAATGCATAGATATATACTTACGATACAAACTATTGGGTGAGCAACTAAGTTCCCACCATTTTTTTAAATGTTAGAATCTATTGTGTTTTTAAATTTTGGAAACTATTTTTTCAAGAATTCTATTTTGGAATCATTTTGTAAGCTATTTTGCATTTTTTTTTCAAGTTAATTTAATTTCTGTTTATTAATCATTAAAGTGGAATGTCAAGTTAAGAAAAATGAGCATTTTTGACACCTTCTTTTTGCTTTTGATCAATGTGCTTGTGACATTTGTACTGTGTATGGAGAGGATGCCATAGCTGAAAGAACCACTTGTGATTGGTATGCCAAGTTCAAAAATGGAAATTTTAACCTCAAAGATGCACCTTCTACTAGCGGTCCAGTTGTGTTTGATGAAAAGCAATTAAACCAACATTTGCACGAAAATTCTCGTCAAACAACAAGGGAACTGGCAAAGAAAATGGAATGCTCCCACACTGCTTCCCACACTTCTGAACCTTTCCCACTCGATGGGAAAGGTTCAGAAGTGTGGAGCATGGGTTCCACATGAAAGCAACAAAGATCAATGAGCCACAATCTCCGCTGGTTTGCTTGCTTGTCACCGCTCAACTCATGGACACAGACAATGATGAAAAATGGTGCCTGAACATCAATATCAAGCAGTGCAAGGAATGGCTCAACCCCAGTAAACAAGTGACACTGCATGTGAAATAAAATCTTCATCTGCGTAAAATGATGTTGTGCATATGGTGAGACTGGGAAGAGATTACCCATTATGAATTGCTTGAATGAAACCAAATGGTCAACGTGGAACCATCTTTGTTCAAAAGATGAAACAACTCAACGTTCAAGAGAAAAAACCTAATTGGCAACATGGAGGTCTTTTGCTGCATGACAACACCCACCCTCATATCGCCAATATGACCAAAGAAGCCATTCAAATGCATGGCTGGGAAGTGCTGCCACTGTACTATCCTGATTTGGCACCAACGGATTTCAACCTCTTTTGATCTTTCAAATGCTATGCACAGAGTTTCATTCAATACTGATGCAGAATTGAGAGTTTGGTTGGATGAATTTTTTGAGTCGAAACAGTGAGGTATTGAAAATTTTGTTGAACATTTGGGAAGAAGCTGTAAACAACAAGGGAGCATACATTATTGATTAATTAGTTGTTTTTAAATCTTTTAAAAAATTTAAATTTCAAAAATCGGCAGGAACTTGGTTCAACCCACTGTACAACAAAAATGTAAAAACAAATGTAGGGAAAATATTCATGAAACTCTTATACAAACACTTCCCTGAATCAAGCACGTTACACAAAATATTCAACAAAAACACAGTAAAAATCAGCTACATTTGTACCAAGAACATGACACAGATAATAAAAAAGCACAACAGGAAAACCATCAACCAACCACCCGAACAAAATAAAACCACAGAATAAAGAACGAATGTCTCTTAAACGACAATTGCTTACAAAACAATGTAATATGCAAAGCCATAGTAAAATCATCAGATAACAAAGAAAAAATATACATAGGAGTAACTGAAGGACCCTGGAAACAAAGAAACTATGCACACAAAACATCTTTCACAAATAGTAAATACACAAACAGCATAATGCTTTCCAAGTATATCTGGAACATTAATAACAAAAAGCAAATCATACCAAAAATACCATGGAAAATAAAGAAAAGAATATTAGCCTACAATAATCAATCCAAAAACTGCAAACTCTGCTTGGAGGAAAAAATAGCTATAATTACCTTCCCAGACAAACTACTAAATCAATGATCAGAACTCATCTCAGAATGCAGACATAAAAACAAATTTTTACTACGTTACTTAAAAACTGAAAACTGAAAAGGATAAAATAAAAATAAGCAAAAACAAGTTAATAAGTAAATTATGAACAAATTAACAAGCCACTCCTGCCAAAATAATAATTAGAATAGACTACCCACAATGGACCACTGACCTGGATATATAGTCGGGAAAAACACAACGCATGTGTCCTGATGATTGCATTTAGCATGAAACAGTTTGTCGCCTCTGAGTGTTGACTTTAATGTCCACTTTTATATTTACATATGCTCTATCTCTGATATTGAGCACTTTATCCCATAAATATAGCACATCTTAAAACTATATTTCTTTATATATATATATATATATATATATATATATATATATATATATGAATAAGGTATATTTAGTCAGCAATTATTCATCTAAACAAGTATGATTAAAAAGCCAGTTTATCAAAGAATACCAGGATATAAACAAAGGAATTCTAATTACCACACAGACACCACATTGGTTCTTGATAATGACTGTGACGGTCTAAGTACTTGAACAAAATATGAGTTTCAGACAGTTTATCCACAACTTTGAGCACAATAATCAACACCTTATTTGAAAATTGGAAAAATATAATAAAAAATTAAACAGACCTTGTTGTTTCTTTTTAATCAAACTTGTTTATATATATATATATATATATATATATATATATATATATATATATATATGTATAAGTGAATGACTCCTAAGAGAAAAATTTGACTTTTCAGAATACAATGCATCCAAGGTAATCCAGAGGGTATATGTCTAAAATTGCAATAAAACAACAAAAGCAAGGAACTTAATTCAAACTAACCTACATAAAAGAGTTATCAGAACTGGTAATAAAACATATCAACTAAAAAGAACTAAAAGATCATATATAGTGTGACTAAATACTGAACTATTTAGATAATAAGATTGCAAATTCCAGACTCTGCTACGACAAAAGTTTCAAACAAAGGAGATTATCATATTTGCTTTCAACTTTAGTATTTTTATCATTTTTTTGGAAAACATGAATAGACATGCCCACAATAAAATGTAGGGGCAAAAGATGGTTTTTCCCATGACACCACTTTTTCTTTTTTAACTACGTTTAACATTTGGCAATGTTTATTGTTTTAAAAAGCGATGATTAGAATTGGAATAAAACCTAGACATATTATGAAAGTGAATTTATACATTTCTTTTGTTCTTGATAATTTACAACAAAAATATTAAACACTAATTATTAGATTGTTCATTTACAAGAATAATTTTATATTTCCAACATCCTAAAAACTAATAATACAATTAGAACTAATGCAATACAATATTTATCATTTAGCAATTTATAAAGAAATAAATGTAAAAACAATTTTTTATTCATAAATTTATAAACATTTACTAAATTACTAAAATATGTGAACCAACTATAAGGAATTCCTTATTATTTACCATTTTATAAAGTTTGAATCAATTGGCAATTAGCCAATGTTTTGTCAACCATTCTAACAAATAATATAAATAAATAGTGTAAATAAACTAATAAATAGTGTTTATAATTTTTGTTGTAAATTCTCAAAGAACAAAGAAAATGTAAAAATTCACTTTCATATGTTTAGGTTTTAATAAAATAGTAAAGATCGCTTTTTAAAACAACACACATGGCTGAAGAGTGAAGGTAGTTAATAAAAACAGTATCATGAGAAAAGCCATTATTTTGACACGCTATCTTATTGAAGGCATGTTTATCCATGGCTGCCCATTTTTTATATGTTAAACAACATAGAAAATATTTCTAGATCACTACCACAAATTTTATCAATTGTTTCTGTCTCCCTTACACCAAGAGCATATTGGAAAAATTTCAGAAGATCTGTGATCCATACAACATCAGAACAATATTCAAAAGCATCTTGATCCTATAGAGAAATCTCTGTCAAGACTAATACAAAGGAGAAAATGACCAGAAACTATGTATATTCCATCCTTTGCAGTGGTGGTGAAACCGGCTGCTACCTAAGGCTGAAAGCACACTGAAAAGCTGTAATTAGAAATGAGACAATGAAATCAGACATGGCTGATCATGTATGAAGGGAAAAAGAGTAGTCACCACCTCCTGTGGAATGAAAGGAAAATACTAGACAGAAAAGAAAACTGCAGAGTCAGATGTCTGAAAGAATTAGCACATGTACTAGATGATGAGAAGCTCTTTAGTAAGCCTAACTTAGAAAAAATATGATATAGGAGCCATTAACAAGAAACAGAAATGACAGCAAGGAAGAATGAAGTGAGTGGTGAATGCAGTGACAAGTAGTAGCAGTGTCTGCAGCAGAAACAGTAGATTTAAAACACCAAGTTCTACACTCTGGATTGTCCCACAGGACTATAACCTAATACATTGGTTCATGAAGTTGATGACAGTAATTGTGAATTTAATTCCTGGGCCAGATAGTAGAGAGAGACTCAGTGTCGACAAGGCAAGCAATCACTGGTCAGTACTAAATATGAACTAGATGAGATATCCCTAAACATAAACTTGAAGTGATAGATTTTGTTTTACCAATGAAGGTTGAGAATACCATGGAGAAACAAGAGAGTTTTAAGAAAAGTACAACTACAAAGAAACTGCTGCTAACAATCAGAAAGAGACAGCTGAAATTTTTTCGGGGGGGGGCATAATGAAGAAAGAAGGCTTGGAAAATTTAACAGCCACAATGCACCTTGAAGAGAATGAAAAGAAAGTAGCAAGAAAATTATTTGACAATTTTTATTGCAGAACAAGTACCAGAAAGAGTTGTGAAAACAACAAAAGATAGGAAGCTGTGGATAGCTATGCTCACCTAAATAATGAATAAATTTAGCACATAGAGAAATCTTAGAAAAATTGATTTTATGACTTTAAAGTAAAGATGAAAACTTACATATATATTACTTCTTGAAAAATCCAATGTTTTATGAGTCATAAATCGTTACAAAAATAGACAAAAGCCCAAAGTATCAGATAGGAAATATATAAGTATCAATTATTATAATTATTTAAATTATAAATGTAAGCTGATTGGTGTAACAAATTATTTATATTGTCTATGAAACACAGGAGCTTGCTAATTGCAAAGTCATTAAAAGTTAAGGTTTCTGATTGGCCATTTGCTTAATGATGTCATTGTAGAAAGTCCGATAATTGAGGTATTTGAATGTTCAACACATCATGATATCCACTGATTTTTATCCTAGTGATAACTTGCTTCAATAATTTATACTGCTTTTCAACCAATTCTGATATTATGGAGTGTAAAATGCAGCTGAAATCTATTATTTCACCTTCAAAAATATAATCAGTAATTATTAACAATCATGAGACAAGTCATCTATTAAAATGCTAGCATCCACAAATTAATAATTGATATCTATTTATTAAAACTAATCAGTTTCAAAATCTAATAAAAACTAAAAATACACTCATGTGCCAAAAGATACAGGATGTAAAGGTAATGGTAGATAGCACCCTTCTACCTCACCGCCATGGAAATACCCGGACCTATACAGTGGACCTACACACTATCTTTAGATAGTGTATAGATACGAGCATAAATGGAGTATTTATTATAAATAAATTATTAGATTATTATAAATTTGAGTTGCTCTCAGTTGCCTGTTTTGATAGAGTTTAAAAGCGTCTGTGTGACCTTGTGAATGAATTATATCTCACCCTACAATCCCTTTCCCACAGATGAAATGTTGCAAGCCTGTTGCTGCTCTACTGCTGTTTTCATGGCATTTGTTCTGATGAGCTACATTCCTTGGTCCCACCAACCCTGACCTTTACAACCAAGATCAGCCATACCACATACGCAAGTGTGAATCATCCACATTCTCTCTGTATTTCATTAGTAAAAAATAAGTTCCACTTGGACAGCTTCTTCCCCCAAACTGTTTACTTTGTGGAACATACTCCCAGAAGGACATTTTCTTGATCCCTACAATCTTGGCCTTTACAATTTTAGGTTTGGTTTGGTTTATGGGATATCAACCACAATGGGTTATTTAATGCCGACAAGATTTTTATTGCTGGTAATATTTTTTTTTTTTCCAAAAAATGTATTGCTGGTAATTTTATTTTCTTTTTTAAATGTATAGCTGGTAATTTTTATTTTTTCAAAAATGTATTGCTGGTAATAATTTTTTACAAATACTTTCATAGTATTTTGACCCCAGTTTTGGGGGGGGGGGGTTATCTATTTACCCATAGCTGGAACCCTAACAGGTGCTACCACCCCAGGTCATGATGGACCAGGGAACACCAGCAATTAAGAGGTGGTTCCATGCTCCTCAAAACCTCCTGATCAGAGACTTTGCTGTTGAACGTAGTTTATCGTCATACCAAGGACGGATCAATTTTAGAGTTAACCATTAGATTTCCTTCTTGCTTTTTCTTATGCTCATAGAACACTATAACCATCTACTTCCTATGGACTCTAGGTTATTTAGCTTTAGTTAGCAACCATTTTAGAGATGGAGATTCAATGAAAACACACATCTCCCAGTAGTCTGAACTGATCAGGGGGATGTAACTGAAATTCTTCAGTTATATGTTGCACATTCTACTGAAGGTGGAGAAAGCATTTCTCATCAAATGTGTTTTTAAATTATTCCATTATTAAATGGTGTATTTTTTTCTTAACTTTCTTTGTTGTATTTTGCTAAAAACAAATGCTGACATTCCCTCTCAATTTAAATGATGAAAAAAGGAATATGAACACAAATAAAATCCTTCTTCATTCATATTAATTAATTTACTTGTTTCATACTTTTATCAGCAAACACAGAAAGGAAATTACAAGAACTCCTACAGAATGTAAGGAAGGAAAGCTAGAAGGAATTGCAAGAAGAATGATTGTCAGTAAAAGAAACAGCTCAACATACAAATTACAAATTGGAGATACCAAATCAGAAGATACATTGAGATAGTGAAAGATACCTTCCAAAAGCTAAGCAAAGTATTAAGAAACAGGAGAATTTTGTTTGAAACAAAGAAAAAAATACTGGGCTGTTATGTAATATCAGTCCTTCTATATGGCAGTAATGCTGGACAATCCACTCACAGATGAAGAAGTGACTTAAAGCAACAAAAATGCGGTTCTACAGAAGGTTGCTGAGAATACCATGGACCGAACATGTGAGCAACAACAAAGTTTTAGAGAAAATGGAAACAAAAAGGAGACTTATACTTAACATCTGAGATGTGCAATGAATGGTGCTATGTCACTGATTTGATAGGTTCAATATTTGGTGTGTTAATCTCTTCTAAAACATCCTAGCATTTCCATGAGCACCAAGGCAAATTTCATCAATGCCATTTTCCTACCAACACTGACATACCAGTGCCAAACATGGCCCCTAACAAAAATCCTTGAGAGTGTTATAAAATACATATTGATTTGCAGGCAAATAGACTAACATACTCAAGAGCGAGAGCTGGATGTGAACGGGACAAGGCCCTGTCACAAAATGACCATTATTGTCATTTATGCATAGGCCCAATGCACAAGTTCTGGTCAAAAAATAAAATAATATTTTAAAGTGTTCCTATTTCTTGACCAATAAAAATGCTTCCCTCCTAATTATACTCGCGTCGTTTTTTGAGCCTGTTAAGCCATAAAAAACGTCATAAAAGGGGTCACACGGGGAAGTACAAGAGCAGTCAACAGGAGGCCAGGGAAGAGATCTGTCACGGTCAGTCTGGGCAGTCAGTAGCAGTCAGCAGGAGAAGTGCCATGCCAACCAGTGAGAACTACTATTAGAGATCAACCCAGATCAGCAGCCGGCTTATGAAATATACCACAAGGTAGCTGTCCCAAAACCACACATTCCTATTGAAATAAATTACATAAATCTATTTCTGCTGTTGTCGTATTTCTTTCTTGCAACCATACATTTGCCTATAACAAGAGGAAACTGATCACTTGTGAAATGAAATGACTGAGGAAAATAGTGAACAAGACCAGGCATGACAAGATCAAGAATGAGGCAATAAGAGATATGGTAGGAGCCAATCAAGTGGTTTGAACACCTCACTTGTATGCCTATCAACCAACCAGCCCTACAAGCATACACTCTCTGGAGAGCGAGAGGCAAACCAAGAAGACTCTGGAGCAATTCAGTGGCAGACACTCCCAGAGCCCACTCGTCTTGCTGCTGACAGACAACTGTGTCTCCCCACGACACTTAACAGCACAAGTAGAAGGAAAAACTAAAACTAATTCTTAGATCATGTTTAACATGCAGTCAGGCAATCCATCATGGACCATTAGTGTTCGGTTAATTTTTTTACTGAGTTATCCTAATTTTAAATTAATGTAAGTTCTCAGCTGGAGACCACTGACCATTATCTGATCAACATGCAGTGGTCTGTGGATCAGAGATGTGAAACTATTGTACAATACACAAACATATATATATATATATATAAAACCCATCACTCAATAATATCAACTACGAACACGGCCACAATGTTTGGAAAATAAAATATTCCTATAACTCTAGATACATACATAAGACAATCCATAATTAACATTGTTTGGAGTGTTGTCCTCATTTTATTGTTATGTTCACAATGTTTCAGCCATTGTACACTCCAGCCTTCTTTGGGTGATTGGAATTTCAAACTGAACCCTTTATTTTGTCCACTGGAGTAGATT
>CAHIKZ030000174.1:975000-1005000 GCA_903632075.3 Acanthosepion pharaonis
TGTATAAATAAAATACATCGGACTCACTTTGTGGATCAGTTTTAATATTTTTATATTACTAGGACCTACTTGGATTATATACCCATGGATTTATTTTACCTTTACTATATATAATTTCAAATAGAGTTGTAGGTAGCAATCAGCTATTTTGAGTTTCAGCCTAAAATGTTCTTCAATAATGACAAGTATTGCTGCCATATCTGGCCAGGTACTGCCCAATCCTCACTATCCTGCCTCAACAGAGTTCAAAAGTGCTTCCGCTGCCTTGTGGGTGATGAATTATTCTCAACTCTGTAGCTCTTATTCCACAGATGAAATGTTGTTCGCTTTTCACTACTCAATCACTATTACTATGCCAGATGTTTGAACACATTATATTCCTTAGTTCCACCAGTTCAGACATTCACAGCTAGGACACACCATGACACATCCATTGTGGCAAACTATCCCCATTCCTTTTGAGTTCCTTTGATAAGGAGCAAGTTCCACTCGGGCAGCTTTTTCCATGGAATTGTTACTTTGTGCAACACACTCACAAGAGGATGCTTCCCTGACAACTAAATTTTTGGTATGCTCAAGTCCAGGGTCGACTGATATCTATCCTACATATCCTCATATGCATTTTTACACCCTCCATTACAACAATCTCTATCTTGAGTGGCCTTTGGGCCTTGTACTAGGAGAACTAACAGTAAAAAAAATGTTTCTGCATAGCACTATTTGGTAATGTAATTGCAAAATTTGTAAAAACATATTTATATGAATATCTACAGTTTTGCTGAAATATAGCAAGATATACGTGAGGTGTGTTATTTATCAGTGCAAAACAATACGTAGTTATACACACAGTAAAATATGTATAAACACAGAAATCATCTACACTGAGACATCCAGCACAATTACACACACATACATGCACTCACACCCAGACACAGAGACACCACCACTTGAGCCTCACTCCTTCCACAATATAACAGATGAGAATGAGTCATCCTCAAGTTATTAACAATTGATTTATTGTGTGTGTTGGTTGCTGGAAATGTAGTACTTCTCAAGTCTGTTTATATCTATAATGAATATGCAATAGACAGTATGCGTGTGTGTGCCTCGTCAGGTGGGGTTGCACATGTGTGTATGTGTGTGTGCATGTGAATAATGTTTTGTGAGTATCCTGTCATAACATATGATAATTGCAGATTCAGTCAGTTTATTTATAGGCAGGTAGGTAAAGCTGAGATCTGCATGTGATCCTATCTATTTTGATGTAGATAAAGACCAAGATACATATAAAAATAAAACAAGAAACAGACATACACAGAACTGTGTGTGTGTATATATATATATATATATATATATATATATATATATACAAGGTGGATATGTTATGTATGTAGCTAGAGTTATAATAAATAACTTGATATATACATAATAATATTTAATAAATATAACTCTTGATGCATGCATAACAAAAATCCATACATTTAGTTAAAAAATAAAATAAAAATCATCCTTGCTAATGGCTAAAAGAATTAATCAAAAATGCTCAGACATACAGAACATTCAGACAATTTTTACATAGTTTATGTCTAGAAAAGAAAAAACATAAGAATACAAAAAAAAATTAAATAAAAACTTAATCACAGTACCTTGTCATCTTTAATGAAACTTGTATGAAAGAGGGATTGCTTGACAAATGCACAATTGTGTATATATATATATATATATATATATATATATGTGTGTGTGTGTGTGTGTGTATATATATACATACACAATTTTGTATTTTGGCAGCTGGTTTTCATTGAGGTAAGTTTCACTGAATAACTTAGACAAGTTTTGTCTGCTTATTTTCAGTAGGATCTGTTCATATTCTTGAATGAACTTTTGGTGTCAGTATTAAAAGACGGAAAATTACCTTGCTAATACATATTGTTTTATTCCGAAAAATAATATTTATGTTGGTCATACTATGAACACGTTGTCTTGGTGGTTGAGTTTTCATTTCATTTTCATGTTCAACATCTGTAAACAATTATAACAGCATGCATGTCCACTTTTGCAATTTAGAAAAATTCTTGTCAAAAATACATCCATACTTTTTCATGAAAATAATAAACATAAACTAAAAATCCTTGAAGCTATCTATATTAAAAAACTGAAACCAAACCATAACAAAATTAATTGTGAATACTGTACAAATGTTCCAAATTTTTACAAAAGACTAAAATATTAAGATCCATATTAATAACTTCTCATACTATTTTCTTCTTTTTCAAAAAGAACTCTTTACGCATCATAATTAGTTACCTCACCTAGAGTGTAAACATATGCTACATGGCACAAAAATTAGTGATCCTCACTCCATATATAAAATTATAACATTCAGATGAACATAGCAATTTTGTCTTTGGAAATAATGAACACTACATTTTTGTCTTAAAAACACACTCTGAGGATGACATTGTGTTAATGTTGAAAGTACTCTGAGTAAAACAATAGGTATCAACACAGTAATTTTCTCTCTTCTTTTAACACCAACACCAAAAAGCTCATCAGAGAATATGAATGGATCCTATTGAAAATAAGCCAACAAAACTTGTCTAAATTATTCAATGAAACTTGCCTCTATGAGAGTGAGAGAGAGATAGAGACAGAGAGACAGTGAGAGAGGAGGACTAAAACATTCTTAGTTTGGCCCATTTCCCAAACTAGATTTGATATTTTTGGGGAAAGGCAAGATCCTTTCAGCACCCATCCCTATCTGTGTGTGTGTGCGTGTGTATGTATATATATATATATATATATATATATATATCAGTTTTTCCTATCAAATCATGAAATGAAAGTTATCCTAAATGAGGACTCATCTAGATCCTTTTATACTCCTGTCTTGATAGTAAGGCTGATCAGTTTGATAAGGTAAAAATGGCAGCTGATGTCCAAAATGAGCTTCAGGCTGTTGGTAACTGGGGCAAAAGATGGCTTGTTAATTTTAGCACCTCCAGAATTAAACTTCTCTCCATTAAACATCTGAGAGACTCCTCTCCAATTTCCATCAGAATGGCTGATGCTAACCTGCAAGAAAATGACTTGTTGCAGCTTCTCAGGCTAATGTTCTCAGCTGACATGAAGTGGAAAGACTATATTGAATCCATTGCTAGGTCAGCTGTTAAAAAAGTTGGTTCACTGTGTTATGTGAGACAATTTTTCTCTCCAGAATCTATCATACATATCTATAAGTCTACCATTCACCCATGCTTAGAATATTGCTGCCACATATAGTCCAGTGCCCCTGATATTTACCTGGAGCTCCTTGATGAGATCCAAAGAAGAATCAGTAATATTATTGGTCCTGATCTGAGCGCTTCGATTCAGGCACTTTTCCGCTCCCACAATGTTGCCTCCTTGTGCCTTTTCTATTAATACTTTCATGGTAATTGTTTGAATGAGCTCTTCGCTATCATATCTAGACATTTTTAATTTAAGCGCAGTATGAGACTGGCATTGAGATTGCATCAATTTATGGTTGAGCTGCCTATATGTAGCTGTAAATTCTATGTTAACAGTTTCTTTTCTCATACTTCTCACTTGTGGAACTCCCTTCCAGTTCCATGCTTTCCAGACAATTTTAATCTGCAAAAATTTAAATCCAATGTCAATTGCTATCTACTGTCCACCTGGTTATGTTTTTTTTCTCTTCCCACTCATTAGCTATGTTTCTGTTCTTAATTCTTCCACACCCAGTAACCCCTTGTGCCTTAGTGGCTTTACTGCCTTGTCTGGGATGAAATCAATCAATATTATTATATATATATATATATATATATATATATATATATATATATATATATATATGTATGTATGTATGTAAAAATTTAGATATGAATAAAATATATTTGTAAAGAGAATATAAATAAAAGAAAAGACAAAAGGAAAACTTTTAATGCCAACATATTTTGTTGAACAAAACGCATAAATATAAAACGTTTTCCTCGTATATATAAACTTTAAAAAAAAATGAAACAAATAAAATATCCAAACAGGTTGCAGTCAGATGGGGTCAAATTTGGTCTTGATAGCCATTTTTAATTGCCTCAGCAAGTTAGCATAGTACTCTCCATTGATGATGTGGCCATTTTGAAGATTGTCAATAAACACAATGCCATTTGCATTCCAAAAAACTGAAACCATCACCTTTCCTGTAGATAAAAATGACCTTGGCTTTCTTTAGAGCAAGTGATGAGGATGTTTCTACTGTATAGATTGTCTCTGACTCAAAGTGATGAACCAAATACTCATCTTTGGATAAGAAATGTTTAAGGAAACCAGCTGCATCAGACTCGAGCAATGTCACATTTTCCCATGATGTGATCAGCCAGGTACACGTTTGATCAGGTGTCAGAAGATGTGGCACCCACGGAGTGGAAATTTTTGTCATGTCAAGTTCATTGTGCAGAATATTCTCAACACTCACATAGGATATGCTAATACCATTAGCTATTTGATTTAGAGCCACTTGCCTGTCATTCATTACCACATGGTGAATACAATCAATGTTTGGTAGCAGCTCCAGATCTTGGGTCATCCTAAAGACTCTCCCCTCCTAAATTTAGCTGTCCACTTTTGCACTGTTGATAAATCTGGAGTGTCATCCCCTAATGTAGTAAACATGTCAGTATGACTGACCTTGGGAGCAAAATCCTTTTTCTCAGGTACTTGATAACATCACAATGCCAAATTTTGGCCATTTTCAAAAAAAGTCACTACTAGTTACTTTTGAAGTCTTCTTTGAACAGTTAGATGTCAGTTTATTTGGAAAGAAACAATTCAGTTATTAATAAGAAAAGTTCCAATTAATGCATGTGAGATTTTGCAGCTCTAACATTTTAGGGAAGGTTACTGAATAGAATAATCATATGAAGGTTGGAAATGAACGATAATACTTAGGACAAGAACAACACATATAAGATTCATCAGTGGTGCATAGAAAAAATAGACAACTGCTAGAAGTGAGTCAAGTGAATTCCACAATGATTCTCCAACTGTAGACCAACATACAGTATTTACTACTGTATTTATGTGAATGGGGCATACCCATTATCGTCCGTATGCTACAACACATAGTCAGCCTATAAACTTTTCAGCCCACGCTTGCATATTCAGCACTTTTTATTTGTATAAGTGCTTCTCTCTAAACAGCTTGACTTGCAGTTTTTGTAACAAATATATTTATATATGTATGGAAATTTCGGCAGCAATCCTTCTTTCAGGCACATTTCATTGAAAATGACAGACAAGGTGCTTTAATTTAGTTTTTTTTCATATGATCTAATAATTTTTTTTTTCAAATGTTAAATTATATAAAAACTGTTTGAATGTCCTTTTTTTTCTGAGCACTTTCAGCTATACATTTAGCCATTTTCAAGAATTAAATATTTTAACTGTTAAATAAGAAATAGTTTGTTGCTTGTACATATTTATATAATGTTTTCATTTTTCAAAACACGGTCAAGATATTGTGTCCATGTTCTTAGTTGATATTATTGAGTGTTGTTTTTTTTGTATTTATTAATAAGGCTTCTATTATTTTTAGCCTTTTTTTGCATGTAGATGATGCTATTATATTTGTGTTGTCAACAAGCATGTAATGAATAGAGTCCGCTAGGTCTCCATGAATATTTAAATGAGATCTAATTGAGCTATAGTCAGAAAGGTGTAGAGTGAGTCTCTGTGTGAAACATGTAGTATAGCCTATATAATTATTTACAAATTTTTATTGATCAGGAATACAATTCCTTAATGAGTATATATATATATATATATATATATATATATATATATATATATATAACAAAAAGGTTAACAGATCAACTGACAAGGTCTGTTTCTTTAATTTTAAATAAGATGTTGTACACTGAAATCAAAATGTGGTTAAACTCTTCAAAATTTATGGTATTTTTTGTTTTTGTTCAAGGACTTTCAACGGTTTCAGTCAATAACAAGAACTGATTGTTGCTATGGTTTTTTTGGCTATATATAGACTTTTTGTGGCTGAACGATAAACAGTTTATCCAAAATTTGTATCTTGATGTACAATATTACCATATATGAAAATAGGAAAAATACTATAAAAAAATTAAACAAACACAGCTTGTTGTTTAAGCTAACAAAACTTGTTTGCTGCCGAAATATAACACACACACACACATATATATATCACTTAAACATTATTTTTAGTGGATACCCATATTTGAGTAGATGGTCTGTTTTTAATTTTAAACAGTATTATTGTCTATCGACCTGAATATTCAAAAAATTTTATGAAAAAAAAATCTACAACCTCTAGCAGGATTTGAACCTGGTTCTCTCTTAGCATGAGAAAACATTGTTAGATCTGACAAGCTTATACCGATTTAGCCACAAAGAGCATTGCTGATCAAGCAAGGCTGAATAGTGTCTTTAAGTAAAATCCTTTTCATCATAGTTCTTAAGTAGTGGATTTGTGAGTTTTAAATCAATTTTAATTACTTATATTTCATTTATGAGTGTGTGTATGTATATATATATATATATATATATATATATCTCATAGGTGTGTGACCAAGTGGTTAGAATGTTCATTTTATGACCATGATACCCAGTTTCGAATCTCAGTCAGTCAGTTATGTGCCATGTGTGATACATGCTTAGGTGATCATGTATCTTTTGATATATGACAGATGAGACAGATTTTTTTCCCACAGTAGGTTGCCATTTCTTTCTTCAGTAGACCAGTTTCCATCTGGTCTGACCTTTGAATCTCAACATGGTCAATTTGTCAGGAATATGACTTCTTGATAATATCAGCCTGATTAAGTGATCAGTCTATATAATTTCATTCATATAAAGGAATGTTTCACTGTATCACAGCTCGTCAGTGCGACTAAGCAACCAAATGCTTCAATCCAGGATCAAAACCCAAATGATTTGGTATCAGTTGAAGTTTCTACCCCTAAGCCATCAGCACTTTGGCAGAGAGAAAGACAAATTCTAGCATATTGTATTGTTTTTTATGAATGTAAACAAACGCCAGACAGCCAGAGTGCTCTATTCATTAATGAAGAATGATGCATTATCACTGACAGCTGCTGTTTATAGAATTTTCCCACCTCTCAACAGTGCTCAATTGAAAGATTTTTGAGAGCATTATAATATATCAGTGGTGACTCTAGGTCATCAATGTTTGTCAGCCTCAGTACAATCTTTAACAAAATATACTATTGGTATAACTAAAATGATTCCTTTACTCTAAAATATATAATTTTTAAAAATCTCTAACCAGATTTGTGCTTTTTAAAATAATGTATGTTAAATCTTGAGTCTGTGTTTGTATATCTGTTTATGCATTAGTGTGTTTATGTATTTCTCTGTCTGTTTTTAGCTTAATTTATTGTACGTTTTGGGTCAGTAATCATGGCTCCTGACTGATATCATATTTCCTCAACACTCAACATTTCCAGTCACACTCTTCACTCCAACCCTCCAGTCTACACTTTGATTTTCACCTAATTGAGGTCAGGCTAAATTTAATTTGCCTTTTTTCAGTTGATACATTGTGCTAAAAACCGTATACTGTACAGAATAAATTATTTAAAAAAGACATTTGAAAGCAAGAAGTTGAAATAAAAATAATAAAAAATGTGTTCTTTGAAAAACAAGGCATACAAGTCTTTAGAGCTTTTCAAAAGATTATTTATAGAAATACATTGCCTATTAAAATTGTCTCCAGCTGAAATAGGGCTGATCTATGCAGCCTGACTGGTCAGCTCAGACTGGCTTTATTTTATTTCATTATTTTTTTACTTACTTTGCTTTTTTTTCTTTCTTCTTTATTATGAACAATATCAACAAAATGTATTCAGTCAGTTGAATTTTGAATCTAGCTGAAGTCAAGAGTGAAAATGACACACTACAAAAGAATTTTGTTACTTTAAAATAGATATATTTGAATGTTGACTCGCTCAGGCTGAGCCCGACAAGTCTGACCATCAATGTCACCACTGATATATATATATATATATATATATATATATATATATATATATATATTACTTCTAAAATTATTATTAGTGGATACTCATATTTGAAATAGATGTGCATTATGTCTATCGACCTGTGCATTTGCGTTCAAGAAATTTCAATAAATAATATGTGCTCTCCAGCAGGGATCAAACCTGCATTCCCCTTTGAAGGAGAACCCACCATTTGATCTGGCATGCTTTACTGCTCCACTACAAAGAGTATCACAGTTGAGCAAGGATCTATTTCATCCCTTTCCCTACAAAGGGAGACACAGGTTCAATTCCTGCTGGAGAATTCATTATTAAGATTTCTCAAAGAAGTGTCCACTATAATAATATTTGAAGTAATAAAAATGTTAGATTAAAAATAGATCCATTAATCCTCTAGAAATATATATATATATATATATATATATATATATATGGACATTTCATTGAATATGACAGAGAAGGTGCTTTGATTTAGTTTTTTATCCAATTTCTCATGCAATCTAATAATTTTTTTTTCAGATGATAAATTATATGAAATCTGTCTGAATGTTCTTTTTAACTGAGCACTTTTGGCTATACATTCAGCCATTTTCAAGGATTAAATATTTTAACTGTTAAATAAGAAATAGTTTGTTGCATGTATGTATTTATATAATGTTTTCATTTTTAAAAACACAGTCAAGATATTGTGTCCATGTTCATAGTTAATATTATTAAGTGTTGTTTTTTTGTTTTTATTAATAAGGCTTCTATTATTTTTAACCATTTTTTCACGTAGATGATGCTATTATATTTGTGTTGTCAAATATAATAGCATTAAATATAATAGGATTGCAGCCTATATATATATATATATATATATATATATATATATATATTATTCACATTCAATATATTTTTTAAATACCCAAAATATTATCTATAAAACTAAAATAACGAGCAACCTATTTCAAATCAAAACATGCAGTCATGATGACAGTTGACAATAACTGAAAGCGCCCAGCAAAACACCATGGACTGGGGTCTTATTTCAACAACTTAGACCCAAATATAAAAAAAAACTTGTGTGAAAGCAAGAAAAAACAGAAAAAAAAGATTATTAAATGTAAAAGTTCTGTAGTCTTTAACAACACATGCCTCAATAATATATATATATATATATATATATATATATATATCAACAGCAAGCATATATTGGAAGAAGATGCAAATAAATTTGCTTTAGTCTAAAGATGAACTGTGTCACATGAAAAGATTTTAGTCTTTTATTGTTTTAGAAGTAGCTGTAACAAATTTTATGTTAAGCTTAGTTTTTCTTTCAATTGTAGTTGTGATACAGTTATTAGGTAGAGTAATACATCTTGATTTGCTGAATTAGTCCATTCTTTTATTTTCAAATATATGACAGGCCTTCTGTTTTGCATTGAATATGAAATAATTAGGGTACTGAAGATGCATAAATGTATTTCCAATGTATTTTCCTCTTCATATAAATATTGAGGATTACAAATTCTGAGTTTCTCTTAAATAGAATTTGATATACCAGATTTTATTTAGTTATTCGGAAAACAGAATTTTAAATTTAAGAATTTAAAATTTCAGTGTTTCCTGTTAATGTATTTTAATGATAGCTACTTTTGAAAAATTCCATAGTCAAGGAACATGTTCATAAGTCTTTTCAAATGCGATTAGTGATTAGTGATCATTGAAAGCGATTAGTGATTTGTTTATGACATTATATAAATGGTAATTGACTCATTTCATTTAATTAAAAAAAATTCCTCTAAGTTACTTGTTGTAATTTGGTACCATTTTCCTTATTTTCCATATTACAGAGGAGA
This sequence comes from Acanthosepion pharaonis, assembly GCA_903632075.3. Classification (NCBI taxonomy): domain Eukaryota; kingdom Metazoa; phylum Mollusca; class Cephalopoda; order Sepiida; family Sepiidae; genus Acanthosepion; species Acanthosepion pharaonis. The sequence goes on from CAHIKZ030000174.1 coordinate 984,893, forward strand.
AAATAGTGATAATCACATTTCCAGAACAAGACAAACTCCTAAATAAAAGATCAGAACTAATGCAGACACAAAAACAAATTCCTACTTGGCTACCTATAACCACAGGGCTAAATAAAATCCTGCAGCATAAACTTAATAAATTATTTCAAATACCAAATTTAGAACTAAAAGAAAATATGCAAAACAAATAAATAGAATAATAAATGTAATGAGTTGGTTGGTCAACTTGAAACCCCCAAAGTGAGTGGAGGTGGGAAGGTGCGGGAACTGTGATTGGTAGCTGGTTTGTTGGTGTTTTGTATAGGTGAGTTACCAAGCTCTATGTAAAGGCTGGAATGAGAAGGAGGGGAGTTTTCAGTCTCAGAAGTGGAGACTGCGTCCGTCGCTATGACAGCAGGAGAGAAAGAGACGAAATCATTTATTTTTTCGTGATACATTCCAACACAAGCTATTTCAGCATTTACTTTGTCTCCAGCAAGATGGCGGAAAGACCGTTTGACATAAAACTGATCTCTGAATTCAGTGGTGATACGAGTGGACAGTCTGTGGTTGAATGGATCGAAAAGGTGGAACTGGTCTGCGAATTATGCGAGATCATGAAAATTGAACGGATTCTTCCACTGCGCTTGAATGGTGGCGCCCTTGCTGTGTACAGGCAGTTGAGCAAAGAACAGAAAAGTGACATTGAGCAAATAAAGCACGCTCTACTAACCACGTTTGGAACTGACCGGTTCGTGGCCTATGACCAATTCCAGGTGTGGCGTTTACGACCTGGCGAGACAGTAGACGTATATTTGGCAGAATTAAAGAAGCTCGCCGTACCGATCACACCGCTTCCTGAAGAATGGATGACCTGTGCCTTCGTGTCTGGATTGCCTAGTCGTGTTAAGCAGATACTCCGTGCATCATCCAGAATGGAAGACATGATGCTCAATCAATTGTTGACCAGAGCCCGTGCTATCATGATTGACGAAAAAGAGGCTGATGAACCAGTGGCCGCAGTTGTTTAACCAATTGAAGTCAAAGAAGGTGTGACTCCAGCCATCCGTCGCCATGGCAATGTCACCTGCTATAGGTACTCTGGGCCGAATCATTTTGCCAAAGACTGCCGCTATCAATGCAAAGCAATGCGCAGTGGGTCAGCGCGAAAGGCACGTTTTGATCTACTATGTTATCAATGTCATAAAGTAGGTCACATTGCCTCTAAGTGTCTGGGAAATAGAATGGGGGATGCGATGTCAGCCGGTCTCTTCTCCGCACCAAGTATGAAAGAGGCGCTCCCTGGGATTAAGGTGTGCATCAATGGAATAACGCGTACCGCTTTAGTAGATTCGGTCTGCTCTCAGTCACTCATGAATGGTTCGATTTGTCGACAGTGGAGCAGACAAAAGATGGACGTACTAACGGCTGATGGAAAAGCTCTCAGAAGCCAGGGAGTTGGAAACATCAAACTCGCTACAACAGTAGCCCGTTACAGTCAGTGTGTTGGTCGTGGACAGCATGTTATTAGGTTTTGATCTGCTCATTGGGATGGACATTATTAAGGAGCTGGGTAGCGTACGCATCACAGAGGCGGGCAAAGTCAAGTTTTCTGGTCCACCCATCTGTGCTGCCTTGAGGATTAACGAACCTGACTTCAGTGCAACTTTCGACCAGCGTAGGCGCGTATGGACCGCAACATGTAAGTGGGTGAGTAGACGAATGCCCATGACACTGAAAAATAAAATAGCAGAGTGCCCAGTTCCAGAGCATATCAGGAGCGAATACGAAAATGAATTGCAGCTTTGGATAGCAAACAGCTGGCTTGCGCCGTACCCCGAGGAGGAGTTAGGGTCACCTCGAGGTTGATTCCGTTGATGGCAATAGTGCAAGAGAATAAGGGGAAAGTGAAACCGGTCATGGACTACAGGGAATTGAATACCTTTGTAGATGCATATATGGCCAACATGGACGTTTGTGCCCAGAAATTGCGGAAATGGCGACAGCAAGGGAACAATGTGGCCACCCTCGATTTAAGAAGGGCCTACCTCCAAGTCCGAGTCCACCAATCACTCTGGCCCTTTCAGACTGTCATGGTAAATGAGAGAGATATTGCCTCACTTGATTGGGATTTGGTCTTAACGTGGCTCCAAAAATCATGTTGGCAATTATGAATGTGGTCATGTCGCAGGATGAGGAAATTCGAAGGGCAACGTCATCCTACATTGACGATGTTTACATCAATGAAAATGTGGCCTCTTCAACGAGGGTTAAGGAACATCTGGAGCGCTTTGGCTTGGTGTGCAAGGCCCCAGAGCCGCTACAGGATGGAGCGAATGTACTTGGATTACACGTCAGTAGTGATGGAGAAAAACTTCGCTGGAGGCGAGGCAGTGACCTCCCGGAAGTCCTGCCAGTGATCACTCGTCGGAGTATCTTCTCCATGTGTGGGAAACTGGTAGGCCATTTTCCCGTATGCGGTTGGCTCAGAGTGGCGGCAGCAGCCATAAAGCACCATGTAACTTCTGTTTTGTCAGGATGGGACGAGGTGCACGACGTTACCCTAAGATACATGATAACTGAAACTATGGAGAGAGTGATGCAAGACGATCCCGTGCGAGGTGACAAGTGCATTAAAGGGAACGAGCTCACCGTTTGGGTGGATTCCAGCTCGTTGGCCATGGGTGTCGCCCTTGAGGATAACGGGTCCATCATAGAAGACGCCTGCTGGTTACGACCTGAAAATGATGCACGACACATAAACCTGGCTGAACTAGACGTCACTCTGAAAGGGGTTAACCTGGTGCTCCAATGGCAAGCAACAGTGCTACACATTGTCACGGACTCAGCATGCACTCAGCGTTGGATATCAGATGCACTTAGCAGAAGAGTGCAACTGACCACCAAGGCATCGAGTGAGATATTGATACGAAGGCGGCTCACCACACTGATTGAAACTATCAAAGAGTACAACCTGTCTGTAGATGTAGTGTTAGTTAAATTGGCAGTCAACAGAGCAGATGCATTGACTCGTGTTCCGCAACGTTGGTTGGCTGCTGCTCGGAAAGAGTCTGAACTTCTGTAGCTGCTGTGTACGGCTTCTGCACTCGGCACGGCAGTCAAAAAGACAGATGTTAGGACAGTAGTGCAGAGGTGCGAGGCATGCCAGTCAATTGACCCGGCACCGGTGCAATGGCAAAAAGGAAATTTGAGTACTACTCATGTTTGGAACAGGCTGGGGATAGATGTTATGCATGTTGGCAGCCAGCACTATTTGACTATTATTGACTGTGGACCCTCTCGCTTCGCCATTTGGTGACGACTGCACTGGCAGGACACTGCTAGCATAATACGTCAATTGGAGTCCATCTTTTACGACCGGGGGCCACCTGCAGAAATACTGACAGATAATAGTGCAGCGTTTTCTTCAGAGCAATTCTCGCAGTTCTTAAAGAAGTGGGGTGTGCGGCTTCGGTTCCGGTGCGCTTATGTGCCGGTGGGAAACGGCATAGTAGAAAGGAGCCACCAGTCTATAAAAGTGATTGCAGCCAGGAAGCAATGTTTGATCCCTGAAGCAGTCTATTGGTATAATGCGATGCCTAAAGATGGCGTTTTGCCTACAACAGCACCGGCTAACATGGCGCATGCCTATCACTTATGGCTGCAAGGCATTAACATCGCAATGGCTCCGAGCAACGTGCAAGTTAAATACAGAATTGGTGACGTAGTGTGGGTTAAGACCCCACACAGCAAGTGTACGGACAAGCGTAGAATGGGGCATATCAGCCCGCAGTCAGTGCGGGTTGATGGCGTGCCTCGTTATGTTAAAGACTTGCGGACAGTTGTAGGGTTAAAACCGTCATTAGATGATGAAAGTGACTCTGAAGATGGTGTGCAAGTGGTGTATTTAAAGTCGGATCCACTGAGTTTTACCTCAAACATCAGTACTCTACCTGCGGACATCAATGTGGCCAGCTGTCCAGAGGTGGATGGTAGCTCAATGGATGAGAGTTCATCCGAGGATGAGGACCCTGTCATCCTGCTCAGAAGGAGTGCCTGGCAGAAGAGGCCTGCCCCGAGTTGCACGTTGTGCGAGCATGACAGTGAGACACGGGATGAATCTGGAAATCTGCCACCTTGGAGCAAACGAGTTCGCGCATGTGTGGTTATCCCAATATGTCAAGTGTGCAAGTTGTATATATGCGGACGCAGTCACCAGACAGATGCGACCATCTCTTGAACTGAGAAGCTTTGTGATCTTAAGATCAGGGGGGCGTGTAATGAGTTGGTCGGTCAACTTGAAATCCCCAAAGCAAGTGGAGGTGGGCAGGCGCGGGAACTGTGATTTGTAGCTGGCTTGTTGGTGTTTTGCATAGGTGAGTTACCAAGCTCTATGTAAAGGGCTGGAATGAGAAGGAGGGGAGTTTTCAGTCTCAGAAGTGGAGACTGTGTCTGTCACTACGACAGCAGGAGAGAAAGAGACAAAATCATTTATTTTTTCGTGACACATTCCAACACAAATTTCAAATAATAAATAAGTGAAAACTATAACTTAAAACATTAACCCTAAAGAAAAGAACTGGGAAAGGCTGATTTCCTCCCTCTTTCATTTCCCTTATTCACCCAGTGGCCTATATTTGGAGCCCACAAAAATAGTAGTGACACACTGGAATCGACACTGATTTTCAGACTATTCCATTCTTCTTTCTCTATCTATATATATATATATATATATATATATATATATATATATATATATATATATCACTTTAAACATTATTATTAGTGGATGCTCATATTTGAATAGGTGCTCCATTTATACATATTAAACAGTATATTTATTCATTTTGACCTACTGGCCTGAAATTTCAAGAAATCTTATTAAAGAAAAATTTGCTCTCTGGCAGGATTTGAACCTGCATCCCTCATGGTAGAGAGAGAAAACCATTTAGCTCAGTGTGCCTATATACATATATATATAGTGTATTTAGGCAGCAATCTTTCTTTCATGCAAGTTTCATTAAATATGACAGACAAGGTGCTATGATTAAGTTTTTTATATAATTTCTCATGTGATCTTATAATTTTTTTCTTTTCAGTTGATAAATTATATAAAAACTGTCCAAATGTTGTTTTTTTCTGAATGCTTTCAGCTATACATTTAACCATTTTCAAGGTTGAAATATATTAATTGTTAATTAGAAATAGATTGCTGTATGTACATATTTATATAATGTTTCATTTTCAAAACATGGTCAAGATATTGTGTCCATGTTTATAGTTGATATTTCTGTTTTTATGAATAAGGCTTCCATTAATTTTGGCCTTTTTTTTTTACATATAAACGATGCTATTATATTTGTGCTATCAACAAGTATGTTACAAATAGGGTCCAGTAGGTCTCCATGTGTATTTAAATGATATCTAATTGAGCCAAGTTCAAGAAGATGTAGTGCAAGTCTTCTTGTCAAATATGTTGTAGTGTGGCTTGTAAGTATAGGACCATGCTTCTCCAATTATTATATGTCCTACATTGAAAACTAGGTTTTTACTAAAGTTATTAAACCTAGAATATATGTTCGTTATGTAGTCAATATATTTATTTTAGCTGATAACAAAAAGGAAATTGAAAATCTGAAAACTACATTTCAACATAATTCCATTCTAAATTTTATATATGAACTTAATGAAAAAAATAAACACCCTTTCTTTAATGTTCTCATTGATTTTAGTAATAATACATTTACAACTTCATTTTATAAAAAAACAACTAGTAAAGACTCTTGCCATCTTAATTTCTTTAAGATTTTCTAATCAAATGTTGAATTTCCATATTAAACTTTTTCTGTCTAAAGTAACTAATAGCAACGATGAGAATATAAACATAAACAATAGCATTAATATTTTTTATAAAAATCAGATGAATGAAAATTACAAACAAGATGAAACTAGAATTAAGAACATTATAAAAAATGCACAACAGCAGTAGACAATAACAAAAAAATTAGACTAATTATTTATTACGAAAATTTAAATCTGCCAACCTTATAGTTAAAAATAATAATTCACCTCTTGGAACAAAATTAAATAGAACAAATATTATTTACAAATTTAAATGTCCATTAAGGAAACAATTATATAGGCCATACTACAACATATTTGAGAAGAAGATTTGCAATACAACTTTCTGACCATAGCTCAATTAGGTCTCATTTAAATACTCATGGAGACCTACTGGATCATATTCATAATATACTTGTTGATAACACAAATGTAATAGCATCGTCTAAATGCAAAAAAAAAAAAAAGGCTAAAAATAATAAAAGTCTTATTAATAAAAACAAAAATACCAATACTCAATAATATCAACTATGAACATGGACATGTTTTGAAAAGGAAACACTATATAAATACATACATACAACAATCTATTTCTAGTTAACAGTTAATATATTTCAACCTTGAAAATGGCTAAATGTATAGCCAAAAGCATTCAGAAAAAAACATTTGGACAGTTTTTATATAATTTATCTACTGAAAAGAAAAAATTATAAGATCACATAAGAAATTATATAAAAGACTTAATGAAAGCATTTTGTCTGTCATATTTAATGAAACTTGCATATATATATATAATAAAAATAAGAACAAATAGAAAACATATATCAATCTAATGTTTTACTTTTATTAAAGCTTGGTCAGAGATTGAGAAAAAACAGACACAATGACAGAAACTCTAGTATTTTCATTTATATTTGGCTCATTAATTATTGGTCATCATATAGAATTATCCATGGTTTTAATGCACATGACACATGCCTGACCAATGAGAACTGACTCAAACATAATTGAAATTACCAGTGTTTCTGTCTCTTAAACTGTTTTCTCTCAATCTCTGATGAAGCTTTAATAAAAGTGAAACATGTTAGTTTGATATGTTTCCTGCTTCTTCTTTATCTTCCTGTCAGATTCCAATCAATATTTGATCTGCAATTCATATATATATATATATATATATATATATATAGGCAGTAATAATTCATTTAAACAAGTTTTGTTTGTTTAATGTTTGTTATATTTTTCTAATTTTTGAATAAGTTGCTGTACATCCAAATCAAAGTTGTGAATAAACTGTTCAAAAAATTTCAACTATCTCAGTCATTATCAAGAACTGAATGTTACCCCAGTATGGTAGACAAGATTTTGTTGGCTATTTACAGACATTTTGTTTTATCCTCCTCCCTGCTAATTATTTTGTGAAAAACGTTTCATATTCAGACAATTTTTTTTATTTGTTTTAATATAGTAACTAAGAAAGTGAGGCACTTTGAAGTACCTGAGTGGTAGCTAACACCTCTACCCGATGTACAAGTTGACAATTGGACTCATTTCAAGCTCAGAATGGCATAAAACAAATCAAGATCAACATATAAACAGGTCTGTAGTTGGTTTTTTGAATGTTATGTTTTGGATGTGTTTATTTGTCCATGTCTGAAAAAGGCACTTTTGGTAAAAACATATATATCTATCTATGCCGGGGAAGGAGTTAATACTACAATTCAAATATATATGTATCATGTAGGTGATACATATATATTTTAAGACTGTTTCACAGAACTCAACTGGACTGGAAAAGAATTTTCAGTTGTATTTAATAAAAGTAAAACTTATTTATATGTGCATGTGTGTGTGTGTCATTTTCTTTTTAGATGATATGAACTCTTTTACAATTCTTAAGTCTGTCAAAGTTGGTGTAAAAAGAAAAGTTTCAGTACACCTATTAGATCTCTTTGAGTTAATGCCAATATTTTTACTTACTATACCTGTCTCTCAAAGTACTCTGGCTTGAATCCAGTCTCTTCATTATGCAACAAATAGGTGATGTCTGAAGTCCTAAGATGAAGTATTGTAAAAATCTTTTCATTATCTTGACTAGTATCATGATCTTTATTTCAACCAATGTACTCTCTGGCTTTCCTTGGGTGTCTGCCACATTTCAAAGAAAAACAAGTTGAAAATAAACGGTTATTCAAGCAACTATTTCCTTATCAGAAGATCAAAAATGTGAAATAAGAGGAGAATGAGAAAGACCACTGATAAAACCCCCAAGAAATCAAGTATGCACTTCATACTGACACAAGAACCTACAAAAGAAATTAATTAGATGGAATGACATTATTATTCCTATATATTTGATAATTTGCACTGGAAAAAGAGGAAACTAGGAAAGATCTATTTTGTGTAATAAAAATCTTAACACTTTTTTGTTTAGTTTCTCTTGCTTTCATTAAAATCCATATACAACAGGAGGAGCTATGGCTGAAAGATTTACGTTTATCCCATTATGGACATTATTACATCCATGATAAAATAACACCATATTTCATGGATTTAATGGGATGTCTGAAAGGAAAAGGAATAACAAACATGCTTGGTTCTGAGAGAGATTTTTATACCACTAAGACATACACAAAACTATATATACACATCCCACATGAAGAATAATATATCACATATATTTACACAGTGAGCACAGTGCAAAGAGAAACAAAAAGGAAGGGTCTTACAAATAATATGGAGGTACTTCTGTGTCTGGAGAAGTCATGTTTAGGAATCCAGATTCAAACAGGCCAGATTCATCTACTACATACCAGGCAAGGACATATTCCATGAATGAGAAACAGCAAGATTTGGGTTTTCCTAAATTGAGGACTGTAAGCTGGAGTTTCTTTCTATATCTGGGAAAGATATATTCCCAAGAGGAAACGGCACCATGGACTTGTAATCTGCTGGGAGTTAGCCTCTGCCCAGGCTGGGGAGGGGTCTAAAGAAAGCAACCTCTCAGTTTGGCTGCTTTAAACAAACTGAATGTCTGGCCACTCTTGTCAGTGTATGGAGTGACATCACTAAGCAGCAGTCATGTGCCTTTTTTATTCCTACACATGCAAATAGTAAGTTCAGTTGGATTTTTATAACATACTAACCTTTCTTGGGTTATTTAGGCTATTCGTAGAAATTAGTAAGGTTTCTGTCTGAATTTCCAGGATGAAGTGTTATTACACTATTTATATTTGGACTATTGTCCTTATCTTTGTTGTTGGTATCAGAAGAGTGTTCCACAAGCAAGAAGAACTTATGGTTACATCTAGTAATTTCAACTGTAAAATGATTAGACCTTGCTGCCAATCTAATACTGCACTTAAATTCATAGTCTAGGTACAAAAGAGGAAAGCTGATCAGAAGAATTACCAGAAGGCAAAAAGGAAGCTATATTAAGGCAATGGGAAAGTGACTAAAGCAGATATGCCAGGTCAGTACCAATAACATTGCAGATTCTTCTTTGTATTTCATTAATAATCTCTAGATATATACCAGAATCACCAGACCAGATGTGGTAGCAATATTCAAAGCATGGATGAATAGTAGTCTTATAAATGTGCAAGATAGATACTGGTGAGACAAATTGTCTAGCATGACACAGTGAACCCACTTTCCTAGCAGCAGACCTAGCAATTGATTCAATATAATCTTTCCACTTCATTCTTTCCACCTGCACATGGATAAAAAATGAATTCAGTAAATATAAAAAAAATAGAGGAATTATTCAACCTATACAGTGAGACGATTCTGAGAGAATTAGAAGTCCTGCCAGGATTCATTATTGGTTGCCACAATCTTAACAACACAAAATATACAGACAACACAGTGTTGATAGCAGAAAAAAAAGGAAACTACAAGAACTCCTACAGAAGGGAGTGAATGAAAGCAAGAAGAAAGGACTAAATACCAATTGCAAGAAGACAGAATACATGGTTGTTAGCAAAAAGAACAGTCCAACATTCAAATTACAAATTAGAGATGCCAAAATCAGACAAATACAATAATATTAATATCTGGGAAGCACAGTATGGAAAGTGTGACACTAAAGGGGCATTAGAATAGTGAAAGATGTCTTCTAAAATCTAAGTAGATTATTAAGAAGCAGAAAAAATTAGTTAGAAACAAAGAAAAGATTACTGAACTGTTGTGTAATATCAGTCCTCCTATATAGCATTGAATGCTAGACAGTCTTCTCAGAGATGAAGAAGAGACTTGAAGCAACAGAAATGTGGTTCTACAGAAGGATGTTGAGAATACCAAGGACTGAACATGTAAGCAGTGTTGAAGTTTTAGAGAAAATAATAACAAAAATGTTTAAAAATTAATTATCTAAAATTCTGAGATGATATGTTGTTCCTGTGATATAATGGCTGATTTAAACCAATTTCCTTACTTTTCTTTAGGTACCTACACAGATTCGCTAAAAAATGAGCATATCATGGTGAAAAAATGCCCGAAATTTAATAAAACAAATTTTTATCATCAAAATCTTAATTGTTATTAAGAGGAAATTTCAAAGCATTTTTTGATTAAATTATATTTTCGATCCATTTTAGAAAGTTCAAAATTTTTATTAAAAATTTTGTTTGTCTTGTATCAGGAGCAGGGGGGGGGGAACCAAAGATTAGTATAGGAAATTTTAGCATTATTTTTGCTGTGAAAAACACATTGATTTGGCAAATATCAAATAATTGTTGGATTTTAATGAAACTTTCAAGAATTATTGTTGTAACCTAGGGAATAGAATAATCACATGAAGGTTGGTAATGAACGATAATACTTAGGACAAGAACAACACATATAAGATTTGCCAGCAGCGTATAGAAGATGTAGTCATCCACTAGAGGTGAGTCAAGTGAATTCCACAATGAATCTCCAACTGCAGGATATCTACCAACCGCCCCCACATGGTCAGATGTGGCACAAGGCTGAATTTAATGTGGGTTATCCGAGCCCATAGGCTTGGCCAAAAATTCCCCATAGTCATCAGGTAGCTGCTTCCCTCATACAAGACTCTGCCCTTCAACATAGCCTTGTCTCGGGATCAAACTCTCTGCCCAGAGACAGAGTTTGATCAGCACAGCTGGAGATGAATCTCCAACTGCAGACCAACATACAGTATTTACTAATGTATTTATGTGAATGGGGATATACTCATTATCATCCATAGGTATGTTATAACAATTAATCACAAATGAATGAAATTATTTTAGAAATATTTTAAAAAGAATATTGAATTTTTTTTGTGTGTATAAATGTGATGATTTTTGTAAATATGGGCATCAATACATGGCATTATCAGAAAATAAGAGTGATAACTATAGTAAATTTAAACCCAAAGTTATTAAAATTCAATAAAAAAATAAATTATGGAGAATATTTCCCTAAATTTTTAAGATTACTGGGTAGTTAAAAATTAGATAAAAAAGGCACTCATGTTATATTCCTCAAGTAATTTTTACAGATATGTCCACTGTAGAAAAAATTTAGATTAATTCCATCTGTCAGTCAAGCTGTCAACACCTTAAATAAACACCTACCTCAATATTAAAAAAATGCATTAATGTGATATTTTAAACTAAAAGTAAGAGTAATATTTGTTTCAAATCAGATTAAGTAAACTTTAAATCAGCTAATATTTCTTAAGTAACATTTCAAAAAAGTATATTTTATTTTTGAAAGATTTTTTTAATAAAGAGAATAACATTGTGCTGACAGATGGCTAAAAATGATGCTAAAATCAGTGATTTTTATGATTTCAAAACAAAAACTCTTTCCAGTCAATTTAAATTAGTTTTGAAATACAGCAGAGTATTTTGTTTATTGAAAATATTAAATTTAATCAATTAGCTTGAAATTAAATCTAAAATAAATGCTTCATGAAAGAGTTTTCATTTTTAAAATTCATTTTAAACCTTAGGTATTGCATTTCTGTGGTAGTACCTACTTTTGTTGTTTTCAGTATAATGTTCCATTTTTTTTTAATTTTTTTATTGTTCACCTAAAACAAGGTCCAAGAGCCATTCAAGGTAGAGGCTGAATGAGGTTGTTGTATGTAGATAACAACTACCCATAGACTTGAAGTTATGGTTGTAATAATTAAGGAAGCCATAGCAAGTTGAATCTCCAGTTCTTGTATGATAACCAAAGTGTAATGGAGAACTGAATTGGAGAGCCAAGTTCCAATTCCAGTTGGGTTTGTTATATTTACTCATGCTTGCAAAATGTATGAATTTACATCTTTTCCATTCTCCCAGTTAATTAGTAAGATTTGTATCAGTAAGTCATCATTATCTATAAAAAGAAATTCTTACAATCCAAAAATATTTGCTGGCTTTAAATAATCTGCAAAAGGTTGATAAGCTGTAAAAATCAGATCAATCAAACGGTCTTGATAAAAACGGCAATAGAACGACCACTAAAATGGAATATGATATAAGGCCATTTAAAATGGGAATTCTACACATACTAAGGATTCTTCTTTTATGTACCATGTACATTCAGGACATGGGCGATCATGGCTCTCCACAACTTCCTATCCTTTGTAGTGCTTAGTAAGGTTTGTCTTTTCACCATCTCTCCCAGTCCTTGTTCTACCCTTCATTTACACAAGTTTTGAAAATTGCCCAGTTCAGCTTCTTCCTTTTTGGGAATGCCTCAGACATCAGGGAATAATTCTTACTCTCCCCCTTTTAGTGCAATGAGAAAGATACAGTTTGGGAGAACAACCTTTTGGAGCTTGAATTTAGTCAGTTTGTGCTTCTGGTTGCAGAAAGAACAATAGGTTAATTAATTATTTGAGTGCAGTAGATTTTATAAGGGAAAAAAGTAGTTTTAAAGTTTGGGTTTACATTAACTCTTCCATTTCTGTGGATGTATTTATACATCATTATGAAATGTATATTGCCTGCTATATATATATATATATGTGTGTGTGTGTGCAAATATATAGAAAAAATAGGAAAGAACACATTAGGTAAATAATCCGAAGTTCTTTAGTATTTTTGTTTTTATTTTTAAAAACAATGCTCAATACAAAAGTAGAGCCTAAATTATAATTATAATTATTTTAAAAAAATATGATCCCTTCGCTACATAAGAGTTCTCATGTTTCAAAAACAAGAACCAAAAACTTCAATATAATTATTAAAATTGAATTGAATTAAAGTATCAAGCTCTGTTTCATCCTCAAGCAAAATTTTTGGATTCCAAAAATTTTCCTTGAGGATGAAACAGAGCTTGATACTTTAATTCAATTCAATTTTAATAACATGAATTGGACTAGTGAAAGAAACATTCCAAAGGCTAAGCAAGGTGCTGAGAAACGGAAAATTTTCATTAGAAGCAACAAGTGCTGGATTATGTGATATCCATCCTTGGATGGCCAACAATCTCCCCGCGGATGAGGAGAAAACTGGAAGCAGCTGAATTGTGGTTCTAGAGAAGGGTACTGAAATTTCCAGAGAGTGAGTAAGCAACAAAGAAGGCTTAAAGAAAATAGTAACAGAAAGAACACTTAGAATCAGGAAAAGACAGTTTAAATTCCTTGGATACATAATAAGGAATAAGGGCTTGGAAAATTTAATCCTGTCAGTTAATTAAAAGCAAGAGAGATAAGGGAAAGCAAGAACCCGACAAGCTTGTTTGAATGGATGATGGAACAGGGATGGTGCAGGGAGCCTTAGCAAAGGGAGAAAAACTGCTAAAGACCACAAGAGATAGGAAGTTATGGAGAGCCATGATCGCCTATGTCCTGAAGGGACACAGAACAGAGAGGAAGAAGAGTTGGTTCGCTTGTCTTGATTGGAAGCCAGTCTAGGAGAAGGACTTTAATGATTTTAAAACCATGGAGAAGACAATGGGGAAACCTCTCCAGTAACTTTTCAAAGAAGTCATGGCTATTCACAGATAATAAAAGAAATGGAAGCTGTGGCGAGCCATGATCATTTATGTTCTGAAGGGACAGGTCATTAAAAAATCTGCTGAAAATATTTCTTATTCTATCTTCAGTGTCAGTACAAATAAAGAAAAATATATTAATATTTAATTAAAATAGATAAATGTCACAATACAACACATAGCTATACATATTTTACTAAACTTAATCGAATACAAGGCTCGAGAGTAACTGAAAGTAGAGGTTTACTGAATGAGATATAAATGTAAGAGGAGGTAAAAGGAAATGAGGATAAAATGCTGAATAGTTTGATAGGATTCTTCTGTATGAAGTTTGCTAAAAGTAAAACTAAATACTCTTAACATTGTCTTATAACCAACATGAGATAAACTTTTAAACCAAAGCCAATTATTAATTAAACAAACCTTATAGTGTAATAAAATTATTTTATGAAATTTAAGCAAAAAATAATTTATTCTTAGTAGAAAAAGTACTACATTAACAGAAGTAGACATTCAGAAAAAGGCCAAATGCAAAATACAGTGGAACCTCGGTTCACGAATTCGTTCCTAAAGGCCGTTTTCCAGTAAGAATCAATGTAGAGAAAAAAGTCACAGTAGAATTGGAAAAGAAAAGCACGGCACAACACAGAATGTATACAACATGGCGGTCGACTCAGAAATTATTCCGTTCGGCAATGTTGTTTGAGAACTGAAATTTTGTTTGACAACCGAGACATTTTCATCTTTAATTTTCTGTTCGAAAACCGAGGTTCCTCTGTATGCATGTGAGTTAATTAGCAAGAAATAGGATTTCTAATGGTTAGAGTGAACATTTTTTGTAATATTTAGTAAATTCATTAATATTATTATTATTATTTCTAAACCGTTTTTTTTTTTGGAATAATTAATAAATTAATTAATGTTTTGTAATTGTACAATATCTACTTAGAAGAAAATGCAATGCTTCGAAAATCATATTTTCCTCAAAAGATATTCCAATGAATGTCTACTTCTGACGATGATTGGGGCAACTATTATTCACCATTTTCTTTCAAATAAATATTTGATTTTGTTATTATTTTTCTGAAAAATTTACCTGGCGATTACATAAAAATAATTCTTACCATACAATAAGGTTGATTGACTGATTCGTTTTCTACTGTTTATTAACCCTTTTGCAGGTTATTCAAAGCCAAAAGATAATTTTAGATTGTAAGAATCTGACGGAGGTGGGGCGATTAGATAATGATTTTAGTGTTATTAACCCTGGTGGGAGAGATGAAGTGGATTACTTTTCCCACTGATATTTGCGCATAACAAACCCAAACTGGAATTGAAATTCGGTTCTAATTCCAAGCCATTATCCATTATTACACCACCTGCACATCCAAATATTCACAAACAGTCACCCAGTCTTGATGTTGCTTAACTTCAGTGAACATACGGTAACGGGTAACCGATGTCTCAACATGATGTGGTTGCAAGCATAAGATGACGTATTTTCTGGCGTATATAGGAATCTATAATTTGACAAAGAATTTTTTAGGAAAAAATATAAGTCAACTGATGATTCATCCCTGCTTACGGGTCTAGGTGGAGGACTGGAAGGGATTCCAACAATAGTTCTTTTCTTATGTTTGGTTATTTGGTCATTTTGAGAAGTCTCTCAGATACTCTCTCTTTCTCTCTAGTATTGCTCGTTATTTTTATTGGATATACGTATCTGAATTGTCATGCCTTTCTTATTTTCTTAAATAGTGAAATTAATTAATAACAATTGGATTGAGAGGTCCTTGTGCTTCCGAAAGGGATCGAACCTGTATCTGCTTTTCCATCAGGGAGACCGTTTCTATAGCCGAAACATACCTTCACCAAATCAACGCAACTTCTGTAAACGAATTGGTGAAGGCATGTTTCGTCTATATAGAAATGAAACGGTTTTTAGTAGGGCTTCTCAATTTAGGATGGCTGTTAATTTATTTCACTGTTTAAGACAATAAAAAAGATAACTCAAAAATACATGTACTATAAGTGTACACTGTATCCATTAAATAAAAATAACGTTTTTATTGGTAGGTACTAATAAACAAAAAAAATCGCTAAAAAATAAAGGACACATGATGAAAAAATGCACAAAACAAAAAGAAAAAAAATGCTCTGCTATATCATCAAAATCTTTGTTATTACTAAGAACAATCAAAGGATTATTTATGTAAAAATTATTTTACCCTTTTTAGAACCTTGGAAATTTTGGTTTAAAAATCTTGTTTCTCTGGCGTCAACATGGAGCCAAAACATTATTTCTTTCTTTATTAAACTAAAAACTATTAAAAGAAAAGTCAGATTCATTCAAAAATGACTCTCTCTCTCTCTCTCTCTCTCATTCTTGTATTTTTTTCTCTTGTTTGATTTTTTAAAAAGTTTTAAACATTATTTTCAATCATTTGTTGATGTCATAAAACTAAATGTTTAAACAGAGCTGTTTAGATGTTACTAACCTTGTCTTCGTCTAATAAATAAAGGAGTAGAGAAGGAATAGTGATTTGGAGGTGGGAAAGTACTGGTGTTTATGCATCTCACAAAGAAATCATTTGTTTTTCAAATTTTTAATTTTTCATATTGCTGTCGATTAAGATATCTAAATCATGAATATAATTTTTTTTTTTAATTTTCTAAATTTTAAGAGCGACGGAGGTTAGTTTGCTTTGTAAATTCACTGCAAACTATGGAAGTCAAAAAAAGAAAAAAAAGATAAAGGCAACGAATAATAATAATAATAAAGGAAAAGTTAAGATGTTTGAAATTCATATTTCACGGCTGTTTTCAAATTATTTGAAACTAGCCAAGAAACCGCCCTTCGGACAGACTTTATGCTCTAGGTCTTTCGGAAGGATTTTTGGGTCTTCAAATTTTTACCTTCAGCGCCCTTTAAAAGTTATAAGAATTTAGAAATAATAAAATTATTTTATCTTTATTCAACACCTTAATTCGTCACAATCTTTCTTCGTATACGCAACCAATCTCCGTAGTTTGTTTACATTTATTTTGCAAGCAATTTTTATTTTCTTTTAAACTCACCATTTTTTGTGATCACTTCACATGCTAATGTCAATCTTAAAAGACATTAAGAAACTCCAACTATTATAATATTTTGAATACATCACAATACGTGTGGAAAAAAACCCCAAAAAAACAAACAAAAAAAAAAAAACATACGAGCAAAAAAGTACTGTACTCCACTTAAATTTAAATTACGGTTTTAAGCGATATAAATTGCAATTGGGATTAAAAGTGAAATTAAAGTTAAACCTTTAATAAAGAACTTTTTTCAACCTTTCACTCTGTTCGATATTTAAATTTAACTTTAAATGAGTTACGTGTAACTACAGTACCTTTCAGGTTGTTTATGATTCACCGAGATAAAAAAAACGGACAGACGCATGTGCGCTTTAGTATTATTATTATTATAGATTTTATAAGTAATAAGCATTACTTTTTAATAGAAGACAGGGAAAAAAGGTAAGACTATGCTTTAAAGTTTAAATAATAGAAATATTTTTTAATTTTAAATTATTTGAAAATTTGTAAGTAAGCATATGCAGTGATATTAATTAGCATCTTGTGGTTTGCGGGGGGTGGGGAGGGGACCAATTTATAATGAATTTACAATAGAAAATTTAGAAAATCTATGTTCCTGAACAGTAATAATGCAGTTCAATAGTAATGTGGAGAAAAACTGAAAAAATATTATTTGGAGAGGTGCGTTTCTGTAGAAACGCCCAAGTTCTTTTGTTTTTTTGAGGGCTTTTTTTTGTAGGGTAGGTATGTTAATAAGGTTACTAATTAATTACGTATTTTATCACTCTCTTTTTTAAGTATCAATCACAATTCTAATTTTTTTTTTTTTTTTGTTCAGTGAAAATTTCCAAACTAGTGATATTTTTACAACCACCATTAAAAAATAATTTCAACAAATCAGTTGTTTTATTACTTTGTAGTAGTAGTGGTGGTGGTGTGGGGGCGGGCTACTATTTCCGACCCCAGATACCGTATTTTGTAGTGGTGGTAGGACGGGGCGGGCTACTATTTTCGACCCCAGATACCGATACATCCATCCAATGACATTGCCTCTCCATTATTCTACTAAATATCTTCTTTCCTCAGATCTTTCTGGGTGTATGAATCTCTGATTCATTTACTACTGTTGTTGCCATACCAATGGAAATGATTGGTACTGAAGTCAGCAGAAGTAGCAGTAGTAGTGACTTACTAATAATAGTTTTTTTTTTTTTTTAAGTTGAATCAATTCCTGGAGTGCAAAATGGCAGGGGAGGGCTCTCTTCAACATGAAAACATGAAGTAGAAAAACAAGCTTTGACAATTATTATCTGTTTACAGCTATCATCCAAAGACATTACTAACTAAATAAAAAGTAACGCTAGTAAAAATGACAAATAAGTTCTTTTAAAAAAAAATAAAACTGAGCCTCGCACAGGACCGCCAGAGATGAACATTATGAGTTCGAACCTCAAGAGTGGTCTTAGAGATTCTTTTGCTAAACAAGAAAACTATCCCTTGGCTAGAGAGATAGAAATTATGATTAATTCTGCCTAGTTGTTACCTCAAAAACTTTTTTAAAAAATGAATAAATAAATAAAAACCGACACCTAGTTTACTTTATCTTTCTTGAAGTTTTTAATTTTAATTTCAAGCTAATAGATTAAATTTAAATATTCCCAATAAGCAAAAAAAAAAAAAAAAAAATCGAATTTAAAATTGATTGAATTCTTTTCTACTTTAAAATCAATAAATTTGTCCATAACACAACATAATTCAATTCTTTATATCAACAATATTTCAAAAATAAAATAAAATTTTCCTGAAACTTTATTTGATGAAGATGAGCTGATTCAAAGTTTCATTTATTAATCTAAATTGAAACAAATATTACTTTTAGTTTTAAATATCGCAGAAATGCATTTTTAACACGTGGGAGCCGGTCTCATGGGTTCAGTGATTTTCATGATGTTTAAGAAATTTAAGAAAGGGGGATGACATAAAAAATTACTTTACGAATACAACGTAAACACCTTTTATTAATATATATATTTTAATGACCCAAATGGCCCAATAAAATCTTAAGAAAATATTCTAAGTAATCTAATCATTGAATTTTAGGTACTTTGGCTTTAGCCTTACTTTCGACGTTTTAAATTTATTATAGTTACTTCTTTTATTTTCTGATAATGTCGTGTATCGACGTCCGTATTTACAAAAACCAACATTTACACACACACAAACACAAATTATTTTTTAAAATACTGAGGGTCGTTGAATTGTAATGAGCTTTTCTATTTATGATTAGTAAATACAGTTTTACTTTTAATTTAATTAGCAATAACATTTGGTCGCTACAAATTAATACAGTATTTTAAACAAATTAAAAATTATTCTAATTAAAATTTTAAAAAAAATGATAACAGTTAAAAGTTAAAACTTAAAAGTAACAATATTAATGATATTTTTTTATGAAGCTAAGCTGAGCGTCGCGCCGGTCTAGAGGGACACTTTGAATCCACAACAATGGTCTGAGAGATTTTCTTGCTAGACAAGAAAACTATCCCTCGACGGGGAGATTGAAATTGCGATTACTTCTGACTAAATATAAGAAAACGAAAATCTATATCATAAAAACAAAAAGCCGGTCCTCTGTCCGCCCCACACTGTCCACACATGACTTTGCACGTGCGTGTGGAATGTATGCATATCCCGATGTTGTAGATGTATATATAAATGTATACACACAGGCACAGACATCTGAGTGGGTTTGAAATAAGACATTGGAATAATAAATTTTCCTCCCACTTAGTCTGGACAACATCTACTTTTACATGAGCAATAGAACCATGAAGTCGGCGACAAAAAATAAAATTAAAATCTAAAAATATTTATATAATTATAAAATTTTATTGAAGTTTTCCAAAATTATGAGGTAATAAATGGAAGTATTTTTTAAAATATTTTGTAAAAATATTTTAAAGTATGTCACTAAACTAAATTATACACGCATTTTAACCCAAACGAACACACAATTCGAACGAAACTGAAATGAACATCTGTCTCGAGAGGGATTTCTCTCTGCTAACAACTCTTGGTTAACAGGAAAAGGCAAAATATATGCGCTTTTAAGTTGGAAACCTTCTGGAAACTGAATATATTCCCAATAAATGTAGTATTTTAGATGGATGAAAAATTTTGACTTGAAATTTTGTCATCTTGTCATCAGCTAAGTGACAAGAGTCGTTCTTCTATATGACGTGTCCCTTCTGGATGTGGACGATCATGGCTCT
>CAHIKZ030000174.1:1010000-1155000 GCA_903632075.3 Acanthosepion pharaonis
ATCTAATGTTGTTAAAAGATGTCTCTTTTGATAATCATTAAAAACCCGTAGAGAGCCACTGCACTGTGCACGGTAGGCAGTAATGTTACCAATCAGGTATTCTTGGTACATACATGATGGCAAATGTCCCTCAAATTTCAAAAAACAGAATGTCCTATCCATATAGCACATGTTATTGTGCTCTCATTTAAATTTGAATAATTCCTATCACCTTGCCATGAGCTGGGCATATGTTTACATTAACTCACCAGTTGTCAGAGTACAACTGATCTTAGTTTTAGCATCTCTATGACATCAGGGAAAAGTGGCACTACCTATCAGTAACTCTGCAAACAGCTAACTCATAGCTTTTGACACGCCATTATATTTAGTATAGATGTAACAGTTTGTGTTTTTATGATGGAACATGATTAAATTCTTCATAATGAATAACATTTTTTAAAAATGTAATTATTGTCATTAAATAGTGTTACTGATTTATTTACTGAAATGATTTCAGTGCCATTCACTACTTTAGGAACATTATCAAATTGTATTATCTTGATAATATCATTAACTGTGATAATTCTGGTCATGAAAATTGTGATATGAATGTTATATATATATATATATTGAGGAGGCACAGAAGAGTAATGGATAGCGGCTTGGATTGAGGAATCACAGAGCCGAGTTCGAATTCCAGTCAAATCCATTACATTCCCTTACATGCTAATACCCTTGTGAAAGGTATGAATCCTCTTCCTCTCCCTCCAGCTATAGGTAGAATAGCAGGACAGACTGGGTTCTATAGCCTTGGATGGCTACTGGTCTAGGAGAAGGACAACTCTGAATTCAAAACCTGCGGAGGGTTGTTTGAGAACCTTGTGGCATTCGGTGCACCAGGTCTCTGTATTCGTCCCTTCAAAAAGTGTGGATGGTCCTGCATGAGGCCTTCACCACTATAATCAAATCATGTGCAGGTGTCGGTTTTCTGGAAACTGATCTGCTTGACCCTCATATGTCGAATCTCGATGGGAGAGTTGATTATATATATATATATATATATATATATATATAATAGGTTAGTTAATAAAACAAGGACAAATGAAAGGGTGCCAACATAATCAGTATGATAAACATTTATTAAATATTAATTATTAACTATATGACAGAAATGAAGCATTTTTAAATTTGAAGCAAAGGTTTTAAATTTGGAATTATCAGACACACCTGTGTCCTTTATCAGTGGACTGAGGAATAAACAAAGAAATGGGAATTACTCACCAACAGATGTTTTTGTAGATGAGATATTTTATATATATATATATATATATATATATATAAAATATATATGAGAAGGCCAGAAAAATTAGCATGCCAAAATACATGGACATATAAAAAGTGCTCAATAGAATTCCCAGAAAAACAAATATGCACACCAAGCCAATACAAAAATTTTTACCTATATATATATATATATATATGTGTGTGTGTGTGTGTGTAACAATAAAAGATGATCCTTCTTTTCATTCTATATGCTGCATCCTCTTCAGGACATAGGTGACCATGGATCTTCCTATCCCTCATGGCTCTTAGCAGCATTTCTTTCTTTTGCAAGACTCCTGTTCTACCATCCATTTACACAAGCAAATCGATATGCTCTACGAGAGTCAAATTTTTCCTCATTATGTGTTCATGAAACTTCAGCCGTCTCTGATTCTGAGCATATTTTTTTTGTTACCATCTTCTTTAAGACATCCTCAGTGCTTACTTGCTCCATTCATGGAATTCTCAGCATCCTTCTCTAGCAATTTCTACTCCCCTCTAGTTTTTTTTTCATCTGTGGGGAGATTGTCCAGCATTCACTGCCATACAATTCATATATTTTAACACTCTTTTCTTTATTTCTATTTTAGTTCCTGTTTCATAGTACTTTGTTTAGCTTTTTGAATACATTTTTGCTAGTCCAATGTGCATTCAGATTTCGGTGTCACATATACTTGTTTGATGTTGATATCTTCATTTCTCAGTAAGCATCTTGGGTTCTTCCCCAAGCTGTCTTTTTATAGTTGATGGTTAGTCCTTTCTTCCTGCTTTCCTTTAATGCCTTCTTTAGAAAGTCCTGTAGTTTTCTTTCCATGTCAGCTATCAACAGAGTGTCATCTGCATATCTTATATTGTTAAGATTACACCCACCAATAGTAGGTGCTGGTAGGGTCTACAGTTCCATTAGGATAGCCTCACTGCAGAGGTTGAACACGTCTGAAGAGAAGCTATATACTTGTCTTACATCCCTTTTTATTTTTGTGTACCTACTCAATTCATTTTCTCTCGATTTGCAAGTGGTTTGATCCCAGTATAAATTCTGGATTATTCTAACATCCTTTCCAAATAGATTGAGTTTTCCTAGCAGTTCAAATAGATCCGTCTGCTGTAATTTGTCAAATCCTTTTGTCTAATCTGTAACACATAAGTGCACATCCTTTGTATTGCTCTTTCTGATATCATTCTGAATATAGATATTGCATTTCTTGTTCTGGTATCCTTGACAAAGCCACATTGTTTTTGTTCCTATTTCTGGTTTAATTCTGTTTTGCATTCTATTCATCAGGATTTGGATCATTAGCTTGGTCATGTGGCTCATTAAGCTGATTGTCTGACAGAGTTCACATTCATTTATACCTGATTTCTTAAGCAATAAGCTCTGAAGATGAATCTACTAAGGCTTGTTGCGGCGTTAAGCAGGTGCTGTTAACTTCGCAAGCAGAAAAATAATGTAGGGTAATATGATCGGAGCAAGGACAACAAAGATGAGGATGTAAAAGTTTAAACCAAATTTTATTTAATAATCTGGCAAAAGTATGTACAGGAAATTGTTTGCTGGAGTTCGGTCGTGAAGTTAGAGAGTGTCAGTTGAAGGAACGTTGTCAGGTTCAAGGCGACAGCTCGGAGGTATTCAGATGGAATAGCGGTGTTCGAGGTCCAGTCGATCCCCGGATGTCTGCCCTTTTGTAAAGAGCGCGTTGGCGCTTAAGAAGAGAGAGGATCGACGTGGACAGTGCTGGTGTAATCTGCTCATCCTAGGTATGACAGTCGTGCAAGATCGCAGCTTGGTAGTTCTAATAAAAGGACATTCGTAATAACGTGGCTAGATTCGTCCTGAAAAGGACTATCACAAATCATGTAGCTGGGTGTAGTCCTGAAAAGGACTAGTGCATATCATGTAGCCGGGTGTAGTCCTGAAAAGGACTAGTGCATATCATGTAGCCAGGTGTAGTCCTGAAAAGGACGAGTGCATATCATGTAGCCGGGCCGCTGCTGCTGCTACTGAAATTGGGTCGGCCTGCTGCTGCTACTGAAGTTGGGTCGGCCCACTGCTGTTGCTGCTGCTGAAGTTGGGTTGGCCCGCTGCTGCTAGGTTTGGCTGCTTCATGTGGTCAGCGAAAGTGAGGGGGGGAGCTCGTCACTCTACCCCGAGGCCAAAATCCGCCAAGATATCTGGTGGAAGAAATCGGCTGTGTTTATATAGGCTGAGATCAGCATCATAGCCGGTTAGCAATATCTTTGGGGTGATGACTGAAAATTACCTTTTGACTGTACACATGGGTTTCATTCGGACACCATGTGTATATAAAGTAGTTTCTGGTAATTATTTTTAGTTAGGAAGGCTCGTGTATGTTAATGTTTCGTTTGTTTTGAGTTTTTGTGAATTGTTCTCTGAAAAACGCTGAGTCACCGGAAGTTAATGGCATTCATTCTGTTTTCCATGGTGACGCTTTTAGATGTTTGAGTAGCCGGCAGTAATTTCCGGCCGGGTGCGATAGGCTCTCTAGTATGTAGCCATTGTCATATACAGAGTGTCACCCCCCAAAAAATGACATAATTTAAAAAGTGAATATCTGAGTAACTACCAGGCAAACAAAATTAATTAGGTTTCAAGTTGAACAATAAAAAATCTATCAAAATTTGAACAAGATATTCAAAGTGATGTACATTTTATAACTGATTTCAGAAACCTTCACAAATGTTCAACATGTGCACCACCTGTGACATGACACATGTCAAGTCGGTAGTCCAGCTCCTGCCAAATACACTGTAGCATGTCTTGCGTAACATTCTCCAGTGCCTCTGTGATTATCTGCTTAAGTTACTCTAGGCTTGAACAAAGACAGAGGATATAGAGCTGTTCTTTCACATAGCCCTATAGAAAAAAATCACAAGTCAGGTGAACAAGGTGGCCATTTCAACAGCACATTGTCACTATCACTGGCACATCTGATCCATCTTCGTGGACATTCTCATTGCGATAAGTCTGCACAATTAGTTATTTTTTTATTATACATTTTGTTAAAATTTAAAATCATTTGAGTGAGAATTGGCTATGTTACAAGACTACAAAGTAATGACACCTTTTTTTGGAACACCCTGTATTTTGCTTATGACTTTTGTGATCTTGTTGATACCAAAATCGTTCAAAGCTGAAGCATTTCTATTACAATCCCATCTACTCCTGCTGCTTTGCTTCTGTTCCTCTGTCTAATTCCAATCTTAGATCAGACGTTAAGATTTCCGACCCTTCCGTATTTTTGTGCATCGCAGGTTTTCCCTCTCATATTGTGAAATAGTTCTCTAATGTATTAGTTTCGTCTTTGGAGCATCTTTTTCGTTTTCTGTTATCAGTGTTCCTTTGATTTTATACAGTATTTTGATGGGCTCACCTTTTGTCTTGTTAATTCTTTTATTCTGTTGTGTATACTTGCTTTATCAGTATTGCTCTTCCTGTTGGTTAGTATCATGATGGTTCTTGGGATGGATATTGGTTTCCCATTGCCTTCTCTATGGTGTTTTTGAAACCCCAATTCTAGTTAGCAGGCTGTTGACTCATCAACAGTTTTCCTGTCCTTTGGCAGGTATTATTTTTTGCTAAGCACCTTACTTGCACCAGACAGCTAGATAAGTCGCCAACCATCTGACAAAGTATTTTTTAGGAAAGAAAAATATCTTTTGATTTAAGTGAATAGTAAGCTGCAAAAGAAGTAAAATAAACATCCCATGAGTTTGTTCTTTTAGTTGAAAGTTAAGGCAGTTAAGAGAAGACAAAAGAAAAGCCACAGATAAAGAAAATAAAACAAAAATAGTAAAGAGGCCAAAATAATTGTTACTGTCTAGTTTCTAAGGCAATACAACCTGAGCAGAAGGTGGTTAACACTACAGTATAACGTGGCCTCAGTGTTAACAGCTGGGAGTTTTTTGGGTACTGGAGCTCAACAGCCCAGCAAGGAAGTCAATTTAATGAAAGGAAAAGCATGATTTTAAACTTCTACTTGTGGTCATATCCAAAACATGGAAAAGGCTATTGAAAGGCTAGACAGAAAAGCTAGAGTGAAGCCTTGAAGGCAATTGGCTGTTAAAACTGACAACTTTCCAGCAAATCCTGCACTTAAGCTGTCTCCAAAAGTAATGCCCTGTATTCCTTCAGATCTTGTCTGGGGAGCTGGGGTATGTAGTCTGGGCAGCGAAGGGGACCCCATCTACCACTGCCAGTCTAGGAGAAGGAAAACTGAATTCAAACCACCTGCTCCCTTGTAGGTCTTGCCTCTTTAACTTCTGAGAAGAGGGATGGGGTGCAGAAGGAACTGGCAAGGCATTGCACTAATTTGCCATGAATGTCACCATGAACAACAAATTGGGAGATGGAGACGAGTAGTGACCACAAAAGCACAAAATGTGCTTACTGAATGAATGAATAAATGATTAGTTTCATTAAGGCTTACATATACCAAAAAAAAAAGATAATTTTTCTTTTTTTCCCTCACCCACAACACATGTCCTCGTAGCACTTGTCTATCTAAGTGCAAAGAAAACAAACACAAGAGTGTGTCCTTGTATTATCATGCTGAAGAATAACACTATTCTTTGCAAAACAACACTTTTCAACATCTACAAAACTGTCTTCTTCATGACAACACTTTTCAACATTCTTCTCACCTGAACTGTAACCTTATTTCTTTATGTATTTTCTTTGACAAAAATAAACTTGGCAATATACATTTTTTTTTACTCAAGCCTTTGTTTTGTTTGTTGTTGTCTTCCATCATTCAATATCTGTTTGTGGGTCAATATACCCCACCTGCAACACCACCTTTTCTATTTTCCAAAGCAGGACACTTTTGACATAACACTTTGACTCAAGCAAATTACTGGCAATAAACGTCTGGAGTGATGGTCCTTCCATAATAGACCATGCCTTTCATATTCCAGCAGACACAAAACAAAGATTTATGTGAACAGAATCCAAGTTTTGATATTGGCTTCTCATGTTGTAACAATCACTGTCACTTTTTTTGTTTTCTTCATTGACTTCTGTTGACATGCAAAACACATTTTTCATTACTGGTCACAATGCAATGTAAAAATAAAAGGTTAATGTTCCTGGCGAGAAGACTGTTGCAGATGGCAGAGCACTGAGTTTGAGTCTCAAACAAGAGCCCATGAGGAACTCAAATTAGTCTCTTTGCAAGTTTTTTTTTTTTTTTCTTAATCAAGCTCACCCCAAAAGGCAGTAACGCCACTAAGACAAAGGGGTTACTGGGCAAGGAAGAATTAGAAAACAGAAATATTACCCAGGAGTGAGAACAATAGAAGAGTAATCAAGAGTACAGTAGATAGCAACTGGCCTTGCATTTCATCTTTTTAAAGATTAAAGTTGGCTGGAAAGCATTGAGCTGGAAAGGATTTCCACAAGCGAGAAATGAGAGAAAAGAAACTGTTAGCATAGAATTTACTGTTGCATTTAACCAACTCAACTATAAATTGATGAGATCTCATTGCCAGTCTAGTACTCTGCTTAAATTCAAATAATCTAGGTAGAATAACGAAGAGCTCATCCAAACAATTGCCATGTATTTGTAGAAAAGGCACAGGGAGGCAACTTTATGGCAATGGGAAAGTGACTAAAGCCGAGGCACAAGATCAGGACCAATAATATTCCTGATTCTCCTTTGAATTTTATCAAGGATTTCTAAATACATAGCAATAGCACCAGACCATATTGTAGCATACATACCAAATATAGCATTGGGTCAATTCACTAAATGTAGATTAAAGAGAAGGAAGTTCTTTCCCCTTGACTGTAGATTGATTGTAATCAACCGTTTGAAGAAAGTTCTCTTGTGAGATAAATGTTCCGAAATAATTGTTAGAACAAAGTTTGCATGTGAAGAATGAATAACACCAAGAATACAATTGCTTGAAATGTGTTGTGAATAAACTGGTTTGAATCAATAAAGTTCTGATTGATTGTGCTTGGCAAAAGTTACAGAGAGAAAATGTAAGTTTGAAGTTATAAAATTCTGTGTCTGTGTGTGTGTTAGAGTATGATGAGCAAGATCGTGGATTTGTGTTGACGGCTTGGATCTTACTGGCAACTTGTGAAAAGTCTCCCTATTTAAAGAAAAGAGGTAGGCTCCCACGGAACCGCAGGAAAACTTGATCTTACATTAAAAATGTGTGATTGGTTAAAAATTAACCAATCACTACACATCTACTAAACAGAATAGGTAAGTATGCTCAGAACCAAAAGATTCAAAGGAACAACTGTGATGGTTAAATTGTCCTATACAAAGGTAGTAGTAATATATTAACCAATCACAGGTGAATAAAATGACTTGGAGTGTATGTGGGTGTGGAAAACATAGCAACTGCTATAATATGTTGCAGCAATATTCTAAACATGGAAAAATAGTAGACTTATAGATATGTAAGATAGGTTCTGGAGAGAAAAATTGTTTGGCATGACACAGTGAACCAACTTTCTTAGCAGCTGACCTAGAAATGGATTTAATATAGTCTTTTCACTTCATGTCAGCTGAGAATGTTAGCCCAAGAAGGTGCAATGAGTCACTCTCCTGGAGGTTAGCATCAGTCATCCTGATGGAAGGCAGAAAGGTGTCTCTCAGATGATTAATAGAGAGCATCTTAGTTTGGGAGGTGTTAAAATTAACAAGCCATACTTTGCCCCAGTTAACAACAGACCAAAGGTCGTTTTGACCTTATCAAACTGATCAGATTTACTATCAAGAAAGAAGTAAATGGTTGTGTCATCAGTATAGATACCAAATTCAGAGCTGATACTATTGGAAAATCATTAATGAAAATCAAAAACAAAGAAAACCCAAGGATAGAGCATTGGGGGACATCTGCATTAGTACAAAAGGATCTGGAAGAATGGCAGTTCAGGATAACTTTCATTTAGCAATTTGATAAGAAAGACTGGATCAGTTCAAAAATTTGTTTGGTGAAACCGCAACTTTTCAACTTGTGAAGAAAACCCACATGCCAAAACTTGTTGAAAGCTTTTGAGCTAGCCAAAGCTACAGCCCGAGCTACCCCATTCTTATCTAGAGCTTGATAGACTCTTTCCATGATTATCGTCAGTATATCAGCAGTTGACCTGGGAAAATGAAAGCCATATTGCTTGCCAGAAAAAAAAGGGCCTGCAATGTGAGATGCTAAACCAAATTAGCATTGATTAGGGCCTCTACTAATTTCCCCAAAAGTGCTAGAAATCTAACATGATTGGGAGTTTTTAACATGACCAATATGTTCAAACATTCAGTCACAAAGATTTGTGACTTTGTGCTAGCATAATCTTATTGCTGATAAAGAAACAACAGTACAACGGTAACTGCGGTAACACAATTGCAATCAGACACTCTATAGAAATAGTTTTGGTTGTTGGTTTAGTCATAGACCTTCCATTTATCAATTGATTTTTTTGTAAGTAGTACAAATCCTTTTTTTTTTATGATCATCTCGATTCCAATTCATTCCATCCTGCAAGTTATGAGAAGTGCCAATATTTGTGATCATTCAATGAGTCAGCATTTGCCTGATCAAAACATCCAAACTCAGAAACACTTATCAACAGACAGAAAGCAGAGTGATTTGACATTGAGCCAATAAAAAGAGGAGTTTTTTTTTCAGCTCAAACAAGTATTGAAAACTGTTCCACTATGATGATGCGAAAAAAAAAAAAAAAAAAAAAAACAGAAAAGAAGCAGTTCAGGACAACACTGAAGGACTACCAGATGTAACATACATGCGATAAGATACCTACTGACTGAAATAGTGTCATAAAAGCAACTTTGTCTGCCTATATCTCTGAACACATGGCCCAGTGGATAAAGACGTTGGTTAGATCCAGTGACTAGACCCAAAGAGTTATGAGTTCAATACCAGGCCACAGCAGTGGTGCACAAAAACTTGGAGAGTTGAATTAAAGGGAAATAACTGAGACATCTGGAAGAGGTATGGCATGTGGAACTAGAACAATTTATCCCCAGTGGATGAAATAAAAGATTCAGTTCGAAATTTCAATCACCTGAAGAAGGCCGGAGTATACAAGGGCTGAAACGTAGTGAATATGGAAGGAAGATAAAGATAAGAGTCCGAATAATGTAAATAATGCAAGTAAGCAAACTAATATTAGTCCAAACTGAAGGGAAAAATTACTCCATTTGCAAACTCAAGACTACATGACCGGTAAGTATCCAGCCATTTTTAATACTAAGGTTCATCCAGTACAAGACTCAAGAGCCACACAAGTTAGAGGATTACTGAATGAGGTTTATCAGAGGAGGAAGTAGGATGATTATGAGGATATGGAGGATAGATAATGACTGACATTTGACTTGAAGAGGTTAAGATTGTAGAGCTTAGGCAAGAATCCATGCATGATTCAGTTTTACTAAGAAGCAATTCTTGGAAAAAAACTGTTTGAGTGGGAGTTAATCCTTAAAATTGGAATATAGAGGAAATGATGGTAATTCAACTCTATGTTAGCAGCATGACGTGTCTTAGCTGTAAAGGTCTGAATTGAAATAAATGAAAGAGGTGGTGGTATAAAGTGAGGATAATGATTGACCCTTGATTTGAAGAGGTTAAGAATGTAATGTTCAGGGAAGAATACATGTGGGATTCAGTTTACACAAAGTAACAGTTCTTATGGAAAAAAAACTGTCTGAGTGGAAATTCCTCCTTACAACTGGAATATGGAGGAAATGGAGTTAAATCTGTGGATATAGCATATTGTGTTCTGGCTCTAAAAGTCTGAACTAGTGAAATTAAAGAATACCATTTGTGCAGTCTTGATGTTAATTGGGAACCAACCAAAAGACACTTTACTATATATGTGTGACAGGCATTCACATGTGGGAATACTTGATTGATAGCAAGTTACCACAGAGCTTATCTACTGTAGCACTGTTGCATTCACAATGGCTGAGAAAATAGATCAGCCAAGTATCAAGTAAACATCACATAGCTCATGTCTGTTTGCTCCTCCTACAGATCAAATTTGGCTCCTTCTCATTATCATTATTGAATGACAAAAGATTTCAGACCCTGGACGAGATTAAGGAGAATGTAATAAAGGAGCTGATGGTGATTCTAAAAGTGGATTTTGCAGATTGCTTTGGAAATTGGAAGGGATACTAGAACAAAGTATGGGTTCCCAATGAGACAAATTTGAATAGGACTAAGGTAACATTTTCCTAGGTAGGCTATTTTTTTTCAATTAAATAGCTGATTCATTTCTGGGACAGACCTTATATTAGTATTTGAATATATTGAGCAAGAAATAGATCAAGAGTAAGTGTCTACAGGTTCATTTATCATCTTTATAAAAACAACAAGAGATATTTTTGCAATTCAATGATGTGGGTATAAAAAAGCAGTTACCAAAAATTTCAGGATACATTTTTAGAGAATGAAAGAAAAAAAAATTTTCTAAATGAATGAATAAGTTTTATTTAGATCATTTTGTAATCAGTAAAATATGATTCATTTGTAAGATAAGATATGATACTGAAACAAAAAAAGTGACAATAAGAAACCAAATTTTGACTCAAGGAGTCAGTGGGTCTCGATTGATTTGTTTTTTATGGCTTATCAACTTTTTGCAGGTTATTTACAGCTAGTAAATTTCTTTGGATTGTAAGAATTTTTTTTTTAAGATCATTAGGATTTTTCTGGTGCAAATCCTACTATTTAACTCATAGCTGGGAGGGAAAAAAGGTGTATTCATACCATATTCAAGGTATTAAAGCACATGTGAATATAATGAACCTGACTGGAATTGGAACTTAACTCTCTGATTTCTCATTTCTAGCTGTTTTCCATTATACCAATGCACATCCAAGCTTACAGCACCTGGAATTCCCAAGTGGTCACCCATTTAAGTACTGACATTGCTTAACTTTGGTGATCAGACAAGAACTAGTGTTTCAGCACAATATAGCCTTAACAGCAGTGGCGTTAGAAACCCAGCATCTAAAATAAAGAATTCTCTGACATATTTTTTTTTTAAAATGTTACAAATTTTATTTTGGTTGAGAGTTTACCAGTTACATTTCAGTGGGGTTGTTTTTTTTTGTGGGGGGTAGGTATACCAAATCAAGATTATTATCAGAGAAATACTGTTAAAATGCTCTAACTTGAACAATAAAGTCCAATTAATAACTTAATAATAATAATAGTGTGGGGGTCTGCATTTAAACTCCCCCTTATTATATAATGATCTGATTCTTGCATATATGTTTGCAGCATGATTATGCTGAATAACTATTACAGTGACCAATCCAACTCTTTCTTGAATTTTATCTGTAAGCTAGAATGAAACATTTTATCCAAAAGATAAAACTACAATTTTGAATATACAGGGAGAGTCAAACTTATAAGTACCTTTATTCAAAACATATGAGACTTTAATTAAAATATATATGTACTTTTATAAAAACTATTTCTTTTATTCATAGCCTGACTATTCTTTTAGTTAAAACAAGATAAATTTACATTTTATAGAAAAGAAGAGAAAGAAGTATTTTATTCATAAGCACCCAAATGACCTTGTAAAAATGAAAAACAAAACTTTGAAGATAAATTTGTTGAAATGTAAGAACAATTGAAGGACATTTGAAATTACTTGGACACCTAATGAGGAAAGAGGTCTTGGAGAATTAGACATTCACTGGATATACTGAAGGCAAAGGAAGCAGTGAAAAACTGAATAAAAATTTTGTAAATAATTTATGCAATCATTCTTGTCTGAGTCTTGACTGAGTGAAGAATCATGAAACCCTGAGTCAACCTCTGATAAGTATTGTTTTGTTAAATATACTAAAAACAAGCTCTTTTTTAATATAATCTTATCCACACCCTTTGTTTTCTATGAGAATGATAGGCTGCAAATAAATTCAAGGTATCAGGTATTTTTAGGCCAACATTTCCTTGTATGATGTTATTTACTGTCTCGTTGAAAGCTAAGTGAGACAGGTACACTGTGATGAGGACAAAGTGGGTATGAGTAGCAGAATGATTATTCATCAGGAAGAGGGAGTGGAAAATTAAGGGGTATGGACAATGGTGGTGACTGGAGCCCAATGTTTAGGTAACATTCTTCCTTCTCATCCATCTTCAGAGAAGACAAAAGAAAAAAAAAAAGAAATAAATACAACTGATTATTCATTGTCAAGTCATTGGAGGCATGGCCTAACCTCTACTTTTGTAGTCACTGTCAACATTTGAGGAATGATTTTTTTGTTACCTGTACTATTTTAAACTGTTAAGGAATGCACAAAAGGAGTAATCTACAAAAGGAGTAGCCTGAATATTAACAGATCTCTTCAATGCCAGTCATGGCTCTCCATAGCTTCACATTCTTTGATATATAGAAACTGTATATTACAATGTTAAGACTTGTACAAAGGGAAGAGTATGGATGTTAATTGATCAACCAAATAAAAATAAAATGACAATAAATCAAGTTGCTCAGTTGGGAAGACAGTGGAGCTGACATAAAATGATTTTAACCTGTTCTCTTTCTTAATTGAAAATAACTCAAAGGGTTTTATGATAAATGGTGTCAAGATGGCTAAATGTCTTATCTAAAAATCTGGAAAAAAAGAAACTCAAGTAGTTTAGTGTTTTTTTTAGATATTAAACATTTTGTGGGGTGATGCTGTAACATGATTTGGACTATTTTGCTGTTACACCTGGTATATTTATATATATATATATATATATTGGTTAAACACACACACAGATATATATATATATATATATATATATATATATATATATATATTTATGCATACAAAATAATTAAAATGAATATAAAATTTGTATATTTGAATTTGAAAAATAACATTTTCAAATGTGTTCTTGATAATGACCAAGATATTTTGTTAGAAAGTATTCAAACAAAAATAGAAAAAAAAACCAAAAACATGAACTTTGGACAATTTCTCCACAATTTCGATTCAGATATTTGGAAAATTCAATGAAAAATTTAAACTGACAGACCATGTGAGTTGAATTTAATACAATTTATTTAAATAAGTTCTTTCTGCTTAAATATACACAGCCTGCTACTTCCATTTTCTGAGTACATCAGTCTATTAAGGAAGCAACCCAATCCGTGTCACAGATAGCTGCTCAGGCACATTTGTGTTTATTCAACACCCACGGAGGCCACCTGTGGTTTATACTGCAACTATGCTGAGCAGACCTTAATTACAGTTTATGGGAGAGAGCACATAATCTGGCATGATCAGCAGTCTGAACACTGCAAGTATACTCAAACCCTCTGTCGCGATGACTTGTGACTTTGTGCTAGCACAAACATCAAGATCTTCCAAACAGTACCATCTACCCAATTCTATTCACAAGGCTTGGGCCAACCTGTGGGGTGGGTTTTAGTACTTTCCATTCTGTTATTGCCTCCCCAAGCCGATAACATCAAGAGGCTACCTCTCTGACAAATTGACCATGGTAAGATTCAAACCCAGCTCTCATGGTTAGAAAGTGAACACTCTAATTCCTTGGCCATGTACCTATATATATATACACACACACACACACTATCATAGAAAGGATAATAAAAATTGTCAGATGGTTACACTTCCCAAAATCTGATCACATGACTAAACATCAGAAATTTTTTAATCATTTCTTAGATGGACCAAGCTTCCTCCATCATAAAAATAAAATAACACTATATACTTTGATAATTTGAATCCTATTTAATAATAATGTTCTTTATAAATAAACATAAACAATAATACAATTATTGTAGCAGGAAATAATGTATCAAGTATGAAGAACAAGGAAGTAATGTTTCAAATACTTCTAAAGACATGAACATTCCAACATCAAGTGTTCCATCAATCACTAAAACTAATGAAAACAAAGAATTTATAAAAGCTATAATTGATAACCTGTTTCTTACCACAATTGCTTTCTCTCTCTCTATATATATATATATGTGGGGGAAAGATATATGAGTAGAAAAAGTTTTTATGCAATGCATTACGTCCTTTAGGACTTCATCAGACTAAAGTTTGTTTCCACTGATGTGATTACACATCCGCATGAATGAGAGATGCTGGAACACAATAAATTTGCATCTAGCCAGATTCTTATGTCTCCCTATTCTTGACAGTATTATTAGCAGTGTGGAATATTTGATAACAAAAATGATGGAAATAAAAACAAAAAAAAAGAATCTAAATGAAATCAGCTTAATTATTTATATACCTAAAACACATCTAAAAATTTTTTTTTAAATTTTAAAATTTCCAGTGTCTTTCGTTCATGCATATGTGTAAACAAACTCAGTCCAATGTAATCCTAAAGAATGAAATGCATCACACAAAATCTTTTTCCACTTTCTTCCAAAATTGTTCTTGATATATAAAAATCTTTATATTGTTATCCCATATATATATATATATATACATATATATGTGTGTGTGTGTGTGTGAGTGTGTCGTTGTGTGTATATATATATATTAAAATAAATAGAAAGAACAATAAGATTTATAATCCGCTGTTCTTATTAATTTTTATATTTAAAAAACAGTGCTGAATACAATTCTGCAGAGCATAAATATTATAAATTTACTAATTTAAAAATCTGATCCCATCACTACACAGGAATTACCATGTTTTCACAAACAGAAACTAAAACTTCAAATTTAATTATAGAATTAAATTAAAATTTGTAATTGTTTTTCATATGCTTTGAATAACTTTCATTTTCAAGCACAATTTTGGAATAACTGATATTTTCAGTCATTTTGACAAGGTGGTATTGAATAACTATAGCAATAATATTAAGAATGTATGTGTTATAAAACTCAGTAAATTTCAAAATAAGTTATTCCAAAATTCATTTTTTGAAAATGAAACAGTATTAGGGATTTAATTTAATTCTATAATTAAATTTGAAGTTTTTAGTTTCTGTTTGTGAAACATGGTAATTCCTGTGTAGCGATTGGATCAGATTTTTAAATTAGTAAATTTATAATATATGTGTGTATATATATATATATATATATATATGGGAAGCACCCCTTCTTTTATGCATGAATATGAATTAAAAAATCAAGAATCTAGGCATCACAGACAAACAGCAGAAGTAGATGGAATCAATAAATAAACAATTCTATTCAGGTCCTACTGCCTTCCTATACAGTTAGTGATGGTCAGATAAAATAAGTTTAAATATTAAGTTAGAAATGTATTTCAAAAGTCAGATGCTGAGTTAATGAAATAAGGTATAATATATGCTGAAAAAAATTCTTTTAATATAAAAAGACAGAATGTATGAACATCAGCAGAAGAAAAAGTCTAAGAATTATGAATTGGAAATATAAACATGAAGCATGTGCAGAAGTTCAAATATCTGTGAAGTGTTTTGAAAGACGATGGAAAATGTGTCACCAAGATCCAAACACACATTGGGTTGACAAAAGATGCATTCCAAAATCTAAGAAAGGTACTGAGGAATGGAAAAATTTATTTAGAAACAAAGAAAAGATTGCTGGATTGCTATGTGATATCCATCCTTTTATGGCAGTGAAGGTTGGACAATCTCCTCATAGATGAGGAAAAAACTATAGGCAGCAGAAATCTGGTTCGACAGAAAGATAATGAAAATTCCATGCACGGATTGAGTAATCAACAAGGAAGTCTTAAAGAAAATGGCAACAGAAAGAACACTTCTACTCAGAATCAGTAGAAAATAGCTGAAATTCTTTTCTGACATAATTAGGAAGAAGGGCTTGAAAAACTTAACCTTTATCGGGCATACTGAGAGCAAGTGAAACAGAGGAAGGCATTGAACTTAACTTGATGATCTTGTATGAATGGATAGCACAATGGACAGTGCAGGAACCTTAGCAAATGGAGAAAAACTGCAAAAAAGCCACATTGGATAGAAAGTTGAGAAGATATAAACTGGTTTCCTGTTACCTTTTGTACAGTTTTTAATTCAGAATTTTCTTTCTCCTAGGTTGGTTGCAATCCAAGGCTAGAAAGCCCAATTTTTCTTATTTAACCCATAATTGGGAAGAAGTAGAAGAAATGAATTCATGCCTTTTCCAAATGCATTAGTGCAAAAGTCAACACAACAGACAAGCCTAGAATTTGAACTAAGCTCACCATTTCTACTTTCAGTAACACTCCTCCCGGGTCTTTTGAACAGGAGCAGAGGTCTATCCCTTGTTCCCTGTTTAGGACTGGGTTTCTGGTTACTTCTAAAGTCTTTTCATTCTTTTGCACCCCAGTAGCCCTTTGCATCTTAGTGATAATATAACCTTGTTTGGGGTGAATTGATAAAAAAATAACTTTATGCTAGCTGCACATCATACACTTTGAAGTAAAGGTCTGTAAAATATGAAAATAATTCTGATACACTCTTTGATACTTTGACTGACCATATTTTCTTACATGAGAAAAATTTTGAACAGATCAGAAAGGTAAGAAGCACTTACTTGGTTTTTTGCTGGCAGAAATGTATGGCATCATAAAGAAGGGCACACAGTTTGGCCAATTTGTGTCCTTCACTTGCCTGCTGCTCCTAAAATAGAAAATTAGGAAATTTTATAGAAAAGAGGGACCTTCGTGTTGGAGCTTCATATTGGATTGGTTGATTTTACAGTATGTCAACTCTTATTGGGTCATTAATGTTGAAATCAGTTTATTTTTTATTGATATACAAGGTGTCCATAAAGTTCGTGTGCACTTAAAAAATTATAACTTTATTTGTATTTGCGATAGAAATAATCTGTAAAAAATGTTATAAATATTAATGTACCTAGTTTTAAGTATAGCTAAAATAACTAATGTGATTTCAGACATTACTGTAAATCAGTTGGCAAATGTTTTCCATGAACTGCAAAATCGTATTACCCTTTGTATTGCTAATGATGGAGAACATATGGAAACTTAAATAAAATTTCAATAAAACCTTAAAAAATATAGATTTACTTCTTTCTAATTCTTTTTACAAATTATTTCTATTGTGAATACAAATAAAGTTATAAATTTTTTAAAGTGCACACGAACTTTATGGACACTTTGTATTTGAAACTAATAAGCATTTACTACATTAGTACTTTAAATTTGAGTTTGCAAGCATTTATTTGGCATGTGGCCCTTTTTGAGGGGAGTGATTTTACCCCTCTGCAGGAGTTTCAGTTGGCATATCTAATCCACAGAATGGAATAGAACATATTGAATACTAACAACTGTAAGCAGAAAGGTAAAAAACACAAACAATTTCATTCTCAACAGAAAGGCAATTTTTCTGTCCCATGCCAATAAAATCCCAGAGATTTTAATAAAAAGAACTGAAGTAACATCTTCCTGATTTTTGAATATCTTTGGCACTAAGAAAATGTTTTATTCTATATATGCAACATGTCTTTTCATACCTTGGTATTTAGATGAGATATAGCATAAAAGATGAAAAAAAAATTGAACATAGAATAGGCTATGCTAGGGATAGTTTTGTACAATACCACAAACTGCTGCAAAACCAAAACATTAACCTAAAAACTTGAGTCATGTTCTTAAAAAAATTGAATTTTGCAAATACTTTATTCTTTTGCTTTCATTTCCAAATGAGATCTATACAAGTTCTGATAACATCTTTATCACAGGCTGATAATTTAATGTAGATATTCTTTCAATCAAAAAGATCCAAACAGATTTTAGAACAGTTCCTTGGGACTGATTTAATAGATTTCTCATGGCTGGTATATATTTACTGAAAAGTAGAATGAAATTTACACACTGATTTTGTCTGCCTATTTTAATGTTAAAAATCTATCTCAAACTGGTATTATGTATACAATAATGTTATTCTCTCAGTAACACTTGCATTAATTCTTGACCATAGAAAAGTAAATAATAATAATAATCCCATATGCATAAACAAACATTCAAATCACCCAGCTAATGTAAGTATTATTAAGTTAAATAATTTTTATATACCAATATCTATTAGCATAATAATTTCAACTAATTCTAGCAATATAAAAATATTTAATGAAAATAAAAAATATATGAATCAGCATGAAGAAAAAGTGACTATTCAAATAAATTAGAATACATAGCTAAAAACAATACATACAAAAACTAAAGAAAAGGACATATAATTTGGTTTAACCTGCCTTATAATAATAAAAGCAAAAATAGGAAAAATTAATTAAAATTAATTGAAAAATACTTCTGTACAAATAGTAAACTATCAAAAATCATTAACAAAAATACAATCCAAATCAGTTATAGCAGTATGAATAATATGGAGAAAATAATAAATAAACATAATAAAAAAATATTAAATAAAAATAATCATAGTTATAATAACACAAATCTACAAGATAGTAATAATAATTGTAACTCTTGAAACAAAAACAACTGTCCTCTAATAATAGGCATCTATGCAGACAACACTACTATTTACTCCTGTCTCAATAGTAAATCTGGTGTTGCTGACAAAACTAACTTGGCCGTTGGTTGACTGGGGCACGAAATGGCTTGTAAAATTTAATGTCACCAAAATGAAACTGTTCTCATTTACCCACCATAGAGAACACTCCCTGGCTCCTATCAGCATGGCTGATGCCTAACTCCACAAGAGTGTCTCTCTGCCTGCTTTGTCTTATGCTTTCCTCTGATCTGAGGTGGAACAACTACATTGAATCAATAGCTTCATCTACCACAAGGAAAGTTGGTTCTCTGTGTCATGCCAGAAGGTTTTTCTAACCTGAGACCATCCTTCAAATCTACAAATCAATTCATCCTTGCATTGAATACTGTTGTCATCTGTTGGCCCCACTGTTTATCTCGAGGTCCTTGACATGTAAAAAAAAATATAAAACTCATGAACATGTGTGAGTCCATAATGGAATTTAAAAGATGCAAAAATTAAAATGTAAAAAATGTGGAAATCAGAAATATATTTATTTAATTAATGGACCCTTGAATAGTGGATGTTTCTACAAAACTTCAAAGTCAGGGACAAAAGAAAAACACCAAAGATTGCTATGTACAATTACAGTTAAGTAATTTTTTGTATAAAATAATACTATCAATGCTCTATTTTTAATATTGAGCACTATATGAAAATGTCGGCTTTCCTTCAATTTTGGACTATTACAGTCTTAAATCTTCATTATATATATATATATGATAAAAAATTTAGTTTTAAGGTATGTTATATTTATGGGTAAAAGTGCTGAATATCAGGAATAGGGCATAGGTAAATATGAACTTTGACACTGAGGTCAATGTTGAGTGCTGACAGTCTGTTTCATGCTTGAACGAAATCTTCAGTTGTATGTGTTGGATGTTAGCTTGAATATTTATATATGCTTGTTAATGGGGTATTATAGGTATATAACCCTGCTACCCATAATGCCCCACTGACCTGCATGTATAGTCATGCAACCATCCAACACACACAGCCTGAAGATGTGTTCAAGTATGAAACAGACTGTGACCATTTGTACTTGACTCCAGTGTCCACACACGCACACACATAATATATATATATATATATGACATTTTTTATGTTTATATATTCTTTTTATAGATAAAATATTTAAGTAAATGCTCTGTTTATAATAAACAGTATTAACAACATTTACCAGCCTGAATATCTGAGAAATCTTCATTGAAAATATGCGTCCTTCGACAGGAATCAAACCTGTATCCTATACGGAACCGTCATATAGCCTGACGTGCTTTACCAATTGAGTCACAGAGGAGCATTTCGGTTAACAAGGTCGATTTTATTGTTTTTAAACTACAATTCTCCATTATTTTCTCCTGTACATTCTTATCTGCTCGATGACTATACAAATGTAAAAAGAATGTATAAACATAAAAAATGTCTTAAAATAATTGTTGGACTTCGTCCATTTCATATATATATATATATATATATATATATATATATATATATGTATATATATAGTATGCTACACAAAAAGACACACATAAAGAGCTACCCAAAAGTCTTTAGGATGTAACCATGAAAAATAGTTAATCTTAAATTTTACAACTTTCTTCCCTTTTATAAGAGGATGGAAAATGTAATACTGAAATCTGAAAGCACATTGGAATAGTAAAAGGTGCCTTCCAAAAGCTAAGCAAAGTATTAAAAAACAGGAAAATTTTGTTAGAAACAAACAAAAGAGTGCTGAACTGTTATGTAATATCAGTCCTCCTATATGACAGTGAATACTGAACAATCTCCTCATAGATGAAGAAGAGACTCAAGGCAACTGAAATGTGATTTAACAGGGGGATATTGAGAATACCACTGAACATAGGACAAAGTTTTAAAGAAAATGCTAACAAAAATTACTCTAATCAGAAAGAAATAGTTGAAATTTCTAGAATCAGAATTCCTAGGGTACATAATGAGGAAAATAGGGCTTGGAGAATTTGACACTCACAGGACATATTGAAGGCAAGACGGACATAGGAAAGAAGCAAATAACCTACCTAACAAGCTTGTGTAAATGGTTGGCAGAACAGGGAGTAAGAGGGATTGCAAAAAGACAATTCTAACTCAGAATTACAAAGGACAGGAAGTTGTGGAGAGCTATGATCACTGACATCTGAAGGAACACACAGGTAGAAGAAGAAACAGTCCTTCTTATCTCAGACTGATTTACAAAGTGTAATATCAAAGCACTGTATTAGGTTTTTGCATGCTGATTAAATTCTCTGAAATTTTGGTAATGAATTCATATCTGTCTTTTTGTTTTTTAATGAATTCTTTATTGTACAATTAAAGTATTGTACAACTGAAGCTTAAATAACACTCTCTATATATGCATATTTCTTAAATAACACTCTCTCTATATGCATATTTCTTAAATAACACTCTCTCTATATGCATATTTCTTAAATATCTCTCTATATATGCATATTTCTTAAATATCTCTCTATATATGCATATTTCTTAAATAACACTCTCTATATATGCATATTTCTTTTATTTGCTGTGTCCCTCCAGGACGTAGGTGATCATGTCTCTCCACATCTTTTTTTTTGTCTTTTTGTTATTTTTCCCAAACCCTGTTCTGCCATCCATCCACTCAAGCTCATCAGGTATGTTTCAAGCAGCTTTCCTCTCTCCCTCTTTCCCTCAATCTGTCCTGTGAGTATCAGGTTTTCTAAGCCTTCTTCCTCATTATGTGCTCCAGAAATTTCAACTACCTCTCTCTGATGTTAAGTTTCCTTTTCATTTCCATTCTCTCCAAAACTTCACTCTTGCTCACATGTTCCGTCCATGGTATCCTCAGCATCTTTCTGTAAAACCACATTTCTATTGCTTCAAGTCTCATCTTGGAGGAGATTCTCCAGCATTCACTGCCATACAGGAAGACAGATATCATGTAACATTTCAGTTCTCTTTTCTCTGTTTCCAATGAAATTTTCCTGTCTCTTATTACTCTGCTTAGCTTTTGGAATGCATCCTTGGTTATCCCAATACATCTTTGGATCTCAGTGTTGCACATTCCACCCTCTGTTAGAACACTTCACAGATATTTAAATTTCTGTACCTGCTTGATTTTAGTATTCCCAACCTTGCATTTTAGGCTCATCCATTTTTCTGATAATCATGCAGTCTGTCTTTTTGTAGTTTATGCTTAGTCCCTTCTTCTTGCTTTCCTTCACTACCTTCTGTAGGAGGTTTTATAGTTTCCTTTTTGTGTCTGCTATCAGCACTGTGTCATCTGCATATCTTATATTAAGATTGATGACCTCCCCCTTCTTTTATGTGCCATGGCCCTTCAGGACATAAGTGATCATGGCTCTCCACTATCTCCTATCCTTTGTAGTTCTCAATATGTTTTGTCCTTTTGCTACTTCTCCCAAACCCTGTTTTGTCATCCACTTGCTTAAGCCCGCTAGGTGTGTCATGTGTTGCTTTCCCTTGTGTCTCTTTCTCTATATCTGCCCTGTGAGTATCAGATTCTCTAAGCCCTCCTTTCTCATTACATATCCCAGAAATCTCAGCTGCCTCTTCCTGCTGTTAAGTGTAAGTTTCCTCCTTGTTTGCATCATCTCCAGAAACTCATTGTTGCTCACATGTTTGCTCTATGGTATCCTTAGCATCCTTCAGTAGAACCATACCTCCGTTGCCTTGAGTTTCTTCTTCATATGACCTTAGCTTTTCTAAAAAAATTAAAGTGCTGGTGCTTGGGTTTTCTATACAGCATTTTAAAGCATCACAATTTAAAATTAACTATCATTCATTTTTGGACTTTATTTTGAGAGACAAGACATTATTCCAGGAACATTTTCTAACATATTCGAGATGATCTTCATCCTCTCTAACCTTCTAGGTTTCTGTCCTGGAGTAACAAGGTGCACACATGTTTCAACTATGATGTCATTTTCAAGTCTTTTTTCACCGCTCTTTGGACTGTGATAGCTGAAACTCCTCTCTCACATGCCAAACCTCATATGGGTTGAGTTGGATCTTTTCTAATTGATCTCTTTAGCTCTAAGTTGAAATGATGATCCCTCTTCCTGTTGTGGCCTCCTCATCCAGTTTTCCTCTCTATTGTTCCCTCTTTTTTAAACTTATTCACTGTTCTCTTGATGATTCTGGAATGGACTTTGATGTTGGAAGCCAGAGTATGAATATTAGTATCATTTCTGAAGGCCTGAATGATCATTTTCTTCTCACCATTGCTTAGTTAGGAAGACATAGTGAGACTGACACAAAATGATTTTAACCTGTTCTCTTTCTAGCTGAAAACCTGGAGAAAAGAAACTCAATTAGTTTAGTGTGTTTTTTAGATATCAAACATTTTTGTGGGATGGACAATTATGCTACAACACAATTTGGACAATTTCGCTGTTACACCCTGTATATAGCTGCACATTTTTCCCATTCTGGATAGTAAGTATATATATATATATATATATATATATATATATATATATATATATATTTATCCTTTGTATTGCATGAAAAAATAAAACAAAGCATTAACGATTGTTTTATTTCTTGTTTTACCTTGGAGAACACAGCAACATATATATATATATATATATATATATATATATATATGTGTGTGTGTGTGTGTGTGGAATGAGCTAGCAAGATGATGCATACATAGTTTATTTTTTTTTTAGGGGTGATTGCTGTCATTTGGGATTTTCTGTGGTATGACAGTAGTCTGGTCTTAATGGTGCGGATTAAAAGACGTTGAACTGTACATGAAGGTGTAGGTAAGTCCTGCATCTCTTCAGACTTGGAATGTATCCTTTTTTGTTTTTTTTCTGGATTGGTTTTCCATTTAGGACTATTGACCCCTGACCTACTTTCCCTGAGTTTAGAAAAGTTCTTCTTGTTCTATTTTTTGACTGCTCTGGCCTTGTTTATTCATTTTTTGTTCATGTTTGCTCTCACTTGATTATATATATATATATATATATATATATATATATATATATATATATTATCCCTTGCCAATAACATGATTCAGAGTTTCATGCACAATGTAATCTTTAGGTGCTGAGTATAGACTGACCCTTACATAATTTAAATTTTAATTAAAATTTCTGGTTGTCACAGTTATATATTATATGGGGATTACAGTTATATATATATATATATATATATGAGACAATTTCTAAAACTTCTACTTTGACATGTTTCACCAATGAACCAGTGTCAGCAGAAAAAGTATTTTATTTGACAAGCACTTGTGAAATAAAATTTTTTTCTTCTTCTGATTGCATTGGTTCATTGCTTAAACATGCCAAAGTAAGAGTTTTAGAAATTGTGTTATATAATTACAATTCTGTCAGATTCCCAGTGAATTTCACTCATATATATATATATATATATATATATATATATATATATATATATATATATATATATATATATATATATAAAATAAAGAAAATATTTACTTAAGTTTACATAGTATTTTTCAGATTATGAAATCCACTTATTATTAGGAGACAAAAGTATTTTAAATTTATTTTATATATCATTTTTTTTCTTAAAAGTTGCTATGTTATAAAATTAATTAAATTTATTTTTCTTTTAGATGTTACATACATATATATGTGTGTGTGTGTGTGTGTGTGTGAAAGCACCCCATTATCATATGATAATAATATAGTTTTAACATGTGCTATATTTATGGGTAAAAGTGCTCAATATCAGAGATAGAGTGTATGTAAATATAAAAATAGGCACTGAGGTCAACACCAAATGATGACAGTCTGTTTCATGCTTCAATACAATCTTCAGGCCATCAAGATGCTTTCAAGCATAAAACAGATTGCCACCACTTGGTGTTGACCTCAGTGTCTACTTTTATATATACTATTTTGGATGATCATATTAAATTTAAAAAGTTAACC
This sequence comes from Acanthosepion pharaonis, assembly GCA_903632075.3. Taxonomy (NCBI): domain Eukaryota; kingdom Metazoa; phylum Mollusca; class Cephalopoda; order Sepiida; family Sepiidae; genus Acanthosepion; species Acanthosepion pharaonis. The sequence continues at coordinate 1,034,736 of CAHIKZ030000174.1, forward strand.
ACCTCCCAATTTAAAAACCATATCAATAAACTTATTACTGCTAACAATGCTGAAACAGGATCTTATAAACTTCAAAAGGTGACTGCCAACCCGGTTAAATTTATGGAAATATAAAATCTATAAAAAAGATCATCCCCTCTGACCTTTCATTTCACAAATACCTTTATAAAACACTTAAATTAATTATACTCTCCCTCCTTCCCAAGTAAATATTGTATTAACTCCACAAATGAATTTATACAAATTCTTCATTCTATAAAACCAAACAACCAAATAATTACATCTTTGAATGTACAAAATTTATTTACTAATGTCCCCGTCCATGAAACAATTGACATCATTATCCATGATGTATACAATCACATTTCTCACTTACCCATTAATATTAAACCCACTATTTTAAAAAAAAAAAAACATTATTATTAGCATGTACCCCTCAAGTACCTTTTCATGCCCCCCCAGGCAATATTTATACTCAGATGATATTGCGATGGGATATCCTTTAAGCCTCCTTTTGTCTAATTATTATATGGCACATTTAGAAAATAAAATAATTAATGACACTAATAAACCCCCAATATATGTAAGATGATACATAGATGACATTTTTATTTTAGCTAAAAATATTGATTAAATTACATAATATAAAAACAAATTTGAAAGTCACTCCGTTCTCAAATTTACACAAGAACTTAATAATAAAATTCCGTTCCTTGATGTATTTACTGATTCCAGCACATATAAATTTACTACTTCACTACAGAGGAAACCCAGTAGTATTAACTTGTGTCTTTTTAATTATAAGAGTGAATGCCCCCAATGATATAAGTTAGCTGTTATAAAAAATTAATCCAATGCACACAAATGATATCTTCTTCCAAAACCTTCTATAAAGAATTACATAACACTAAACATACATTTTTTAATAATGGATTCCCTAATTCCATAATTGATCAACAAATTAATATGTATCTCAGTAAACTTAATAATACCTCTAACAAAATTGATAATATTAATAATAGTGTACGTCAAAATAAACATAGCACTATTAACTTATACTATTGTAACCAAATGCATAATAATTACAAGCATGATGAAACAACACCTCAAAACATAATAGATAGAAATATTAAACCTATTAATAATAATAAACAAGTTAAGCTCAGCATATATTATAAAAAATTTAAAACAATTGACTTCATAGTCTCTAATAACCCTACAACCACAACTAAATCCTCTACAAAAAAAACCAATGTAGTGTATCAATTTACATGCTTGTTCAGAGATTGTATCTTTGATACTAATAATAAACACACTACATATATTGCTTTTACTACAACCACGCTCTCCCGTAGACTTACCTGTCACCTTTCTGATCTTAGTTCTATTAAACTATTTCTTAGAAAAACATAGCCATGTACATAATATTAGACAGATATTAGTTGATAACACAATAATACTCACACATACACACAGTAAAAACAACCTTTAGATATTGGAAGCTATCTACATTAAAACAAAGCAACCTACACCCAACAAAATTACATTTCAAACTAGTCACAACGCATTACATTGCATTTAGACATATGGTTCTGTTGTTAACATTTCGGTCTCTCACGTGGTATGACGTCATATAACCGCATCATGAATTTAAAACCTGTGTCTGTTATTCTGCGACCATTATCATTGCATAACAATCTTCTATGTCAACAGAATATCATCTTTAATGGTGAATATCTTTGTTTAAATGTTTGTATAACCATTCTGAAGATGGCTCATATGAGCCAAAAGCTTAGATCAAAGAACAATATAATAAAAAATATCCAAATGTTGGACAATTTTTATCTTTATTTTCGCCCGAAATTAAAGCAACCATACAAAGTTTATAATGGCTCATGATCAAACACAATAGACATTCATTGTCTGTTATATTTAACAATATATGTTTGAATACATATATATATATATATATATATATATATATATATATATATACACACACACAAATATCTATATAGTTATTTACTTTGGTTTAGTTCAGTACAAAATCACAGTAGTGGGGCACCTAGTTAGAATCAAACTTTAATATACAAGTGAAATGTTTTTTTAAGCTGTGTTAGGTAACCACTGTGCTACAGTAGATATCCATACATATACAGGTGGGGGGGGCACACATGCTTGTAAATAAAAGGTGGCATCCACATTCTATCATTTCACCTCTCCTTAAAGACAATAAGAAAAATGAAAGGGTATCCCTAAAAGACGAAGAAGAAGATTGGTTGGAATGCAACACAGAAGAAATAATAAGTGATTCCACCTCACAGGTTAAATTGTCTGCAATAATCTGGAGAAGAAGGAATGTGGAGATCACAATGGTTGCTTGCATTGCCCGCCCATGACAACCACGCCTCATCTTTTCTTTTTTACACTAATCTAGGTTGGCACGCAATGATTATCCCTCATTTTCTTCTCAGTCTTGTCCCTTTCTCCTTCTTTCCACAGGGCAAAATCCCTGGGTCCTTGTCTACCATTATTCTTTGACAGTATTTAGCAGGAGATGCCTCTCCATTCGCAGTGTTATGATTACCGATACAATTAATGGGTGATCATCTTCAGTGAATAACCGGGTTTTATGCTTTCTTTGGCTTGAATATTCTTTCATTTTATTAGACATGAGTTTTTTCTTTTCTTTAAAAAATTTTTTTTTCATCTCTTAAATGTCCAGTAAACCTTTCTGCTATTAAAACTTAGAAGAAAAAAAAAACAGCCGATAAAATAATGTTTTCTTTCTTTTTTTTTCTTCTCTTCTGTAAAAATCTCTGAAGATAGAGGAAGGATGACATAAAAATGAGATACAAGCTGATAAAATGTTCTTCAGTCTTCTTAAATCACAGACAGGACAATTTTGATTAAAGGGAATTGTATAAAAGAAAAAATTGTCTTTAAGGGCAGTGGATAGGAAATCCTTTCAAAAAAATCTTGAGAATTGGTTGGATTTATAAAAAAAAAAGAACAAAATTTACTATATTTTTTTTTTTTTTGTAGTGTTTCTTTTTCAAGTTGTATAGATCAGAAAAAAACATTCATGAGCCAGGATTAGACACAAATAAATATAGAGTCTGTTATTTACAACTGATGGACTTAGCAGGATGAAAAAGGAATATATTAAATATATGTAAAAAAAAAAAAAAAAGGTTGATTTCTAGTGTTCAGACAAGATAAAATGAATCAAAGATCCCCTCCAAATAAATAAAGTTAATTAAAAACATAAATATATTCTTCTTTACAGATTGTGAGATGCTTAGAGCAGAGAGACACCAATCTAAAGTTAACTTGCATTCCATTTCTTCAATTTCCATGACATAGTACAGCCAACAATAAAGGCGGGAATGATCAATGTATTTGAGAAAAATTTAGTAAAAGGGAGTTGACGTTTGGGGCAGAAAAATGGAAACAAAATCAATAATACGTGACACAAAGGCATAAAGAAATCCAGTCCAACTTTGTGGCATCTCTTTTCTTCCTATATATATATATATATATATATATATATATAATGAATTTTTATTTATCAATCCAACATATTTATTTATATCGCTTTAAATCTATGTGTGTGTGTGTGTGTGTGTATATTTAAGTTAAACTCTATTTTTATTGGATACCCATATTTAAATAGACACTATTTATTTTAAACAGTTTAATGTTTAAAGTGATATATATATCTATCCATGTAAAATGAGAATGAATAGAATCCAATTCCAACATTCATAAATTCAATTTAAAAGAGGGCTCAATATATATATATATATATATATATATATATGTATGTATGTATTGTGTATTTGGGCAGCAATCCCTCTTTTATATAAGTTTTATTAAAGATAACTGACAAGGTACTGCAATTAAGCATTTTTATTTAATATTTCTTGTGTTTGTATAAGGATTTTCTTTCCTAGACATAAAGTCTTCAAAAACTGTCCCAATGTTCTGCATATCTGAGCGTTTTTTGGTTATTCTGTTAGCTATTATCAAGGATGCTTTTTATTTTTAACTGAATATGTAAAGTTGTTTTTTATATGTTTCTAGAGTGATGGGAATGTTTTATTATTTTTCCAAACACTGTCAGCACATTGTGGCCATGTTCATAGTTGATGTTATTGAATGTTGGCTTTTTTTATTTTATTATTATTACTGCTTCCATTATTTTTGGACGTTTTTTTATATGTGTATGAGGCTATTATACTTGTATTTTCTACAAGTATATTACGGATGAGGTTTGGCAGGTTTCTGTGCATGCTTAAATGATTCCTAAAACTATGGTTGGAGAGGTGCAACGTGAGTCTTCTTGATAGACATGTAGTAGCATGTCCAATATAATTATTCATGAATTTGGTTTGTTCCTTAAAAGACATGTGAATTCATAAATAATATTGGTTCTCTGTAATATATGTGTATATAATTTATCTTGCAGGTAAGTTTTTGCTGTTGTTGATGTTAAGGTTAGATGTTTTTAATTTTTTTATAGTAGATAATTTAATTTTCTTGTTCTGGTCAACCAGGATTGTGTATTTCTTTAATGTTTCTAAGAGAAAATTCATCTTGCTTATAGTTAACAGGTATTTAGCTTTTATAGAAAATGTTAATGCTACTGTTTTTATCTATATGTTCGGTGTTGCTATTAGTTACTTTAGAAAGAACTAGTCTAATTTGGTGGTATATATATATATATATATATATATATATATATATATATAGTCATCCACAGACAGACTGTTTCACTGTATGACACTGTGGCTAGACATCCAATCACTTTAGGCTGGGACTGAAACCTGACCGATTTCTTATCAGTTAGAGATTCCAACCCCTAGGTCATCGACGCCCAGCAGAGAGAAAGGTGAATTTTTTCGTATTTATTTTTTCATAAACACACCAGTCACTCAGAGAACTCAACCGCTAGGAGAGTCTTGCATTATCAGCAGTAATAGTGACTGTTTACAAATTTGTTCCTTACTTCTGGACCCTATTTTCTTCCTATTGATTGAAATAAAACTAAATTCAAGAGAACAAAAGAAAAGATAAAACAAAGAAAATCTGGAGCTATCTTTTATAACATGGACACCATCCCATACAATCCAAGTAGGAAAAATTGGATGTACAGCCCAATCGGTGGTCTGGCAAATCTCATAATCCAACACATTTTAAATCAGTCACCATAAGTCAGTTGAGTGGCTACGAGAGTAACATCACATATTGTTTATAACTTTCTGCAGCAGCAAACAACAACAAAGTGATTTGGTGATACAGTCTGACTTATTTCTTATATATAACTGCACATTTACCTGTTTTAGGACGCCACACAAGAAAGCATGAGGTACAGATGATGCTGCCAGAGGTAAGAAGCATAAGTATAAATCTTTATCTATGCTTGAAAAGTTGGAGTTACTGAAGAAATTAAAGAAAGGAATATCAGCTATGTGTGTGTGTGTGTGTGTGTGTGTGCGTGTATATGTGGAATGAGCTAGCAAGACCATGTTTACATAGGAGTTTTCTTCTTTTTAAAGGTGATTTCTATCATCCAGCATTTTCTGTGGTCCAAAATTGGCTTGGGCTCAAGGGTACCAGATTAAAGAGCTTGGACTGTATTGAGAGGAAGGAGGGAAACAAAATGAAAAACAGCATTATTATCTTTTAAAAACCTTGTCAACCATTATTAATTCTTAACTAGTATTTATTTTCTCTGAACACTTTTGCTACTGTGAACATACTTATCTTTACCTGCTGTTGACATATATACACATTTTCAAGACACATTAAAATGTTGGTCCTTAGTATTGATGTTATAAATTAACTAGCAATTAGTGTCATTTTACTTAGCCAATGTAGACATGTAATAGCATACAATAGCATCTGTTTTGTATACTTTTATCATATTGTATTTTAGGGCTGTCATTTTTACTTATTCTGTACTGCAGAGTATTCAGTCAAAACCAAAATATTGGTGCCCACGAGAAATCACCATTAGTGTCTTTATAGTCATTTATTTCTAGTAAATGGAATTTTCCTATTTTTACCTGCAAACAGGCCCGTACAGCCAGGCAACAACACAGTAGGGAAAAACATTAAAGTTTTTCACTTAATAGGATGCATAGGCTCATCAGATCAAGACTTTCATATGAAAGTCATGCATGGCACAAAACCCATTCAGAAATATATAAACTGTCAGCTGTATACAACCGCTTCCTGAAATCAATGGTGAAAAAAAGGCCTTGAGCAAGTAAAGATTGAGGTTCTTAGCAAAGATCATCCTCCTTTGAACATTGTGGACTGGCACTACAGAATCACAAAGAACTGTACCAAATAACAGAAACCACATCACTTGAGGACTACCAACAGCAGCAACAATTAAAATGGATAGCACATATAACTTGAAGAAAAAATAATGACATAATCAAGATGTTAACATTCAACACCACTTCAAATAGAAGTTTAGGAAAGAGTGATAACAACTATTGGACTCGAGAAACCTTTTTCCTAAAAAGTGTTTTAACAGATTTTATAAATTTCAATTGAAAGCAGTACTGGTTGCTCAATCAATGAATGCCAAATATTTCCTTATAGAGAAATGGCAAATATTACCATTACCATATTCCTATCTAAGGTTATAATTTTTCCTTGAGTTTTACTGATTGTAAACTTTCATTGTATAAATCTTCACTTATTCATGACAATAAGTATCTATGATTGCTCGGCTTGTTTCTGGTCAAAGAAAATTACAAAATTTCACTAATGGCTCACCAAAACTTGACAGGGATGGAACTTGGATTGAATTTTTTGTTTTCTTTATAATTACTAATTTTTCCAATATTAATATTAATAACTAACAGCTGGTTGATCAGAAAAAAGTGTTCAATTAGAATGGAGCAAAACCAGCATCATGTTTAAATGTAACAGAGTCTATCTTCTTCAATTATCTTAAAGACCTTTCATAAAAAAAAACATTATAAATCAATGCAGTTACTGATATAACAGAAGTAGTCTGTATTTATTCAATCAAAGTTAGCTGAGGACATGAAGGGGTAAGAAACCAGTAAAAATCACCATTTTTCGCTATTTACGCAGGTTTTCACTATATGGGTGGACTCAATTATCAAGTTAAATGACTGTTAAACAATCAACTTGTTGTTGGCTACAATTGAATGAAGTTTGTATTAGATTGCTTGAAAATTGAGGGAGGTTTTAGTTTAAAATTTGTGTTGAAATAGATTTTTTGTTTTTCACAGTTTTTCACTAAATGCAGTGTTGTAGAAATAAAAATGAGGAATCGTTTAGCTCATAAATGTGTAACCTACATACTGAGTTTGAACGAAATCAGAAGAAAAAAGTTGAATTCATCAATTTTTGATCAGCTTTATTGATTTTTTAAAAATTGATTTTTTTATGCTAGGAACCTTACATGGTACAATGTATGTGTCAAGTTTGGTCAAAATCGGTTGGATAGATCTTGAATGAAAAAGTATCACACAGACAGCCATCCTCTGTTTTATATATATATATATATATAGATGATGATTACGTTCTTGAAAAATAAAATTTTTTATTCCAAATGAGCCAACATAGCCAGGCAAAAATACTCTAACAATACAGCAGTGAAAGTGTGAAGTAATATTTATTTCTTATTAATGTTAGTTACTTATCATCATAACAATGAAAGCTCTGTAAAAATCAAACTTATATCCATTTTGTCTTGAAAGTTTGTTTTTGCCTAACAGTGATTTTACCACTTGAACTACAAGAACAGAAGACCAATTCTAATGATATAAACACAAAAATTGCTTACTCAATGCCACATTTCATGTTGTTCTTTTATCTGCCATGTCCATTCATGGCGCTTCACAACTTCCTATCCCTTGTCCCTTTACTATCCCTCCCAACCCCTGTTCTTCCATCTATTTACAAATGTTCATTAGTTTGATATTATTGATTTACACTAGTTCTATTAGTAACAGCAGTATCATCATTTTTTTTAATCATTTCACCCCAAGCAAGGTAATAATGCCACTAAGGCATGTTACCAAGAGTGAAAGAAGACTTTGTTGAAGAGAAAGAACAGAATACAGAAAGAGAGAAGATGGCTACTGATGCTGCATTTAAATTTTTGAAGAACATAAAATTGATTTGTTTTTTTTTGTGAGGTATTATGATTACTTACTTTATTTATATTATTATTATTATTTAGACTCATCTTCATTGCTATATTCACAATGCTTCAGCCATTGAATGCACTGGCCTAATTCAGATGATTGGAATTTCAAACAGAACACTTTATGTTGTCCACTGTCCTAGTTCCACATGCCATGCCTCTTCCAGATATCACTTATTTCCCTTTAACTTAACTCTCAAAGATTTTGGTTCACCACCACTGTATTGAACTCACAGTCTACTCACTGGATCAAATCAACACCTTTATCCACTGGGCTATGTGTCCTTGAGGATATCTGTGCATGAATTTTGGGGCCATGTAAATCTAATGTCTCAATTTCATTTTTTTACCAGTGCTTACATTGCAATTTTTCTGTTATAATCGCATTTTTGACCAGAGCTTATATTGCAATTTTTTTGTTGTTATTCATTGCTTTTCTCTAGCACTCCTTATTACTGGTTCCCATATTGAATTCATTTCTGTGCTTGGTCGGCTCAGGAGATTTTTGTGGCCTAGCATATGTGCTGATTCTTTAAGTTTTTGTATTTTCCAGTGATATTCTTTGTCTATTATTTCAACCTCATCCCACAGGGGGCAGTGATCTCCCTTTTTCCTCCATATGTGGTCAACTATGACTGATTTTTCTATTTCCCCTTGTGTTGCTGCTTTAAAATGTTCTAGCAGTTTTACCTTAAGGGGGCGGCCTGTTTCTCCTTTATATTTGTTACCACAGCTGCACGGGATGGCATACACACAGTCCTTAGTTATGTTCTCCTCTATGGTGGGGGGGAGGGTTAGGGTTGGAAGAAATGTGTGCGAAGTGTTGAACCACTTTTGAATGTTGTCCTGATGGACCACAGATATTTTTCATTTTCTCCAATGATCACTTTGCATAGGGTAAGAAGAGTGAAGCTGTTTTCTGAGTGTTGTTATCCTCTTTTACCTTTCTATCCCAGTTTGTCACAGCTGCTGCCATGTACCCAGGGTAGTTGTTACATTGTAGGGTACTGCTTATACTGATCATTTCTTGTTCATATGTCTCTGGGTCACCACTTAAGACTTTTGCTCGGTGCTGTAAGCAGTGGACGATTGCTTTCTTTACACTGTATGGGTGGTGGGTGTCAAAGTTGAGGTATTGTCCGGTGAATGTAGATGGGAGATAAGCAGTGGATTCATACCTTTTCCTAAAGTTATTTGCATGTAAGAGAATATAACAAACCCAACTGGAATTGGAACTTGGCTCTCCATTTTCTCATTCTGAGACATTATCCATTGCACAACACATATCTACACTTACAGTATTCTCAAGAGGTAATCTATCTAGGTACAGTCCAGGCTTAACTTCAGTGATTGGATGAAAACCAGAGTTTAAATATGATGTGGCCATAAACCTGTAGGTGACAGGAAAGCAAGAAACTGGAAAAGAGTTCCACAGGTGAGAAGTTTGAGAAAAGGAAACTTATGGTTACATCTAGCTATTTCAACAGTAAAACAATGAGACCTAACTACCAATCTAGTAGTACACTTAAATTCATGCAGTCAAGGTACCAAGGAGGAGAACTCATTAGAACAATTGCCATGAGAATATTTATAGGGAAAACAGAGGGAAGCTATATCATGGTGGTGAGAAAGTAAATGATGTTAAGACACAAGATCAGGACTGATAACATCACAGACTCTTCTTTGGATTTTGTTGAGAATCTTGAGATATATAGTAAGAGCACCAGACCAGATATGGCAGCAATATTCAATGCACAGATGAATGGCAAATTTATAAATGAGCAAGATAGATTCTGTTGAGAAAAATTGACTAGCATGACATGGTGAACCAAACTTCTTAGAAACAGACCTAACAATTGATTCAATATAATCAGTCCACTTTATGTCAGTGGAAAACCTGAGACCAAAAAGGTGCAATGAGTTGCTCTCCTGGAGGTTAGCATCAGCCACCCTGATGAAAGGCAAAAATGGTTCTCTATGATGATGAATTTTTATTAGATGAAGTTCTACCAACTTTATTAATTTTTGACTAGTCTTTCTTTTATAATAATTTCTGTTGTTTTATTTACACTACTATTACTAGTAGTAATATTAACTTTAATCTTTATTAAATGAAACATTGTCAATCATTATTTATTTTTGATAGCATTTGTTTAATCTTAATTTCAGTTGATTTATTTACTTGTAGTAGTAATATTATCACAAATTTTATTAGATAAAATGCTGTGAACCATTATTAATTTTTGACCAGTATTTCTTTCTTAGTTCAAATTGCTTTATTTTCACTAGTATTATTAGTAGTAATATTATCTTAAATTTTTTATTAGATGAAGCATAGCCATCCATTATTAATTTTTGTCTATATTTCTGAGATGAGGTATTATATACACTATTTACATTATTCGGACTATTGTCCTCATCTTTGTCGCCATATTTATTACAATGTTTCAGCCATTGTACACTCCAGCCTTCTTTAGGTGGTTGGAATGTCAAACTGAACTTCAAGGACAAATGGCACAGTGGATAAAAGCGTTGGTTAGATCCAGTGACAGGACCCAAAGAGTGTGAGTTCAATACATGGTTAAAGCAGTGGAGAACTTACAGAGGGGAATTAACAGGAGATAACTGATAACTGATATCCATTAAAACATTGCACGTGGAACTAGAACAGTCTACCCCAGTGAGCGAAATAAAGGGTTCAGTTCGACATTCCAACCACCTGAAGAAGGTCGGAGCGTACAATGGCTGAAACATTGTAATAAATATGGTGACAAAGATGAGGACAATAGTTCAAATAATGTAAATAGTGTATTAATTTTTTTTACTGATATTTCTTTCATTTTAATCTTAGTTGCTGTTAGTAAAAAGTGCCACTCAGAAATAAAGAATCTGCTTTCAGCAACACTTGAACTGAGTCATCGCAATGAAAAGCAACTAAAATTCAGATAAAAGAAGTATGAGTGAAAAAATTAAAGATATTCTTTAGAACAATGCGGATCTAAGCAAACACTGTAAAATGATGATGACTATATGCAACACATCCTCAAAAAAAATCAATAAATATTAAAGAATTGAATTTTCAAAAATGGAACAAAGTATTTTTGGAATTAATAAAAATATATGTATTGTCTTTAAAAATCCTTGAAAAGTGCCTGAGTAATTTAACTTACAGGGTTATTTTGTATTTCATCTCATTGTTTAATGGCATGCCAACACCTCATGGGTCATTTAATGCCAAAATTCAATTTTCTTGGGAGCTTGAATAATGTTTTTTTTATACAAAAATCTATCACCGGTAATATTTTTTTCTTCCAAAAATCTATTGATGTTAATATTTTTTTTTTACTATGAAAATGAACTTTTGTACTTTCTGTTTTTTGACCCCAGTTTGGAGATTCACTATTTGTCCATAGTTGGGACCTTAGTAGGTGCTACCACCCAGGTTCTGGATGAACAACAGCAATTAAGATGCGGTTTCACACTCCCTAAACCCTCCTTTTGCTGCCAGATGTAGTTTATTGTCATACCCAGGACAGTCATCTCATTGGAAACTAAAAACTACCCAAATTATTTTTATTAAATTGAGAGAGATTTCAGACATTTTATCTTTCATTGCAATTACAATTAAAATATTTTAGCTTATGCCCATCTCAGGTTGAAACACTAATTCCCATACGATCACTGAAGTTAATTGCTATTTATTGCTGTTAAATGAAACGTGAACAAAAGCTCTCAATAATGAAAATAGATGTTTATTAAACTAAATTTCTTTTGTTGAAATCCTCACAGTATTTATATCATACCCGGAAGTTAGGCCACTCTCGGTTACTCAAAACACTCCTACCGAACCCGGATTTTAGTGATCTTCACCTATTCAAAGCACTAGTCTAAAAAGAAAACAAAAAAAACCATCAACAAAACTTTTCTGGCAGAAAATTATATCTGCAAACTTTATATAACACACTTCCTCATTGCCCTAACAACATATGCCTGAATAATGATGATGGCAAAATTAATTTAATAATAATAATTAACATTCAGGACCCGTGTCTCTGACCGGCACCTTCTGACATGAAAGCAACAACACTTCACCCATTCAGCATGAGGACTACAGGGTCGAGCGGATGTGCTCCCACTCCCTCCCTGCCGCTGCCAGCAGCAGCAGCCCTAGTTGTAGCCACTACAGTCGTCATCTACACCAGTAGTAGAAGCAGTAACAGCTGTAGCCATCGTCTTTGCAGCCACCACAGTCGTCATCTACACCAGCAGTAGTAGCAGCAGCTATAGCCATCATCGTCGCAGCCATTCTGCCTTCATCCTCATCATCACCATGGACCTGCGACTGACCAGTCTTCATCCTCATCATCACCATGGACCTGCGACTGACCAGTCTTTGCCTTCGTCCTCGGCATCACCAAGCGGACCCGTGACTGACCAGCCTCCGCCTTTGTCCTCAGCATCACCAGCAGGCCTACAAGCTGCCTTCGATCATTCAACCAGATTACCAGACCAAAAGCCTGCCTGATCCAGGGACAACTTTTACCTCATCTTCAACAACACTCAGGATTTGTATTCATTGTTGTGCCAAAATAAAATTTGGCATATAACTTAACCTTTGGTTTCTGTCATTTTTGTCTTGTGTTGTAAGTCACATTTTTTCCATACATTTTACTTGCAGAGTTAACGTACTTGTTGACCCCGCAACATTTAGTATTGCTGCAGTTATCACTTACACTTTTGTCCAGGTTTACAAACTCTACATTTCATAAAATTTTGCAAACCAACTGATGAAATTTGAATAAGCTGATTTGTCTGAAAAAGTACTTTACAAAAACCCTATCCTACCTGTTTACTTCTCCCAAAAATGTGACTTCGATCGACCAATTTACTGATATTTTAGAGAGTGTGACAGACAGAGACTAACAGAAGTCACAGAAATTCATATATAGATTGTTTCTGAATTTCTGGGATGAAAAGTTATCATTATTTACATGTTAACCCTATTGTCCTCATCTTTGATATTGTTATCATGACATTTCAGTCATCGTGTCTTTTGGCCTTCATCTTGCACTTGTCAATTCATGAAGCCTTCAGATAATTTAAAACTGAACCATTTATTTCATTTCTGGGAGCAGATTGTTCCCATGTCTAGGGATATCTCATTGGGTTCTTATTTAGTATGGCTCAGTTATTGCTCACCCCATTTCTACTGAGTCCAAATACACACTGCTTAGTTCAAGGATTTAACTCCCATTTACTATGTCACTAAAATACTAAATCAATGCTTTTATTCACTAATCTATAGAACAAACATCTACCTAGGCTTTTGCTTACCATATTTGGTGGTATCTGAGGCCCACAAGCATAAAAAAGTCAAATAAATTTCAGGAGGAAGAAATGACAAAAATAAATTGTTAGATTCTACTGTGAATTTTACAGGAATTTTATTCATGTTCATAATTTGGTTCAGTTAAGTTTCATAAATTACAAATTACCAAAATTATTTTTTACATTATTAGTATCTATTCCTTATCGTTGTTGTTAAAATTACATTGATAAAAAAAACAAAGATTAGAATGTAAGTCTGAATGTAAATAATTTATATAATGATACCATAATTCCCCATGTATAATAAGCTTTTACCAAAAAAAATAATAAGCAAAATCAGGGATGCATATTATGTACAGCTACAAAAAAATCTTTAAAAAATTGCTGTAAAATAAAATAAGAATTATCATAAAATTAAATTAGAATAATATTATTCTATGTTTATGATGTAATGGAATAACCAGTCACCTCCATGAATGATTACACTATAGGAACCAAGTACCTATAAAGCCAACCGTTTACAAGAGAGAGGATGAGTGAGCGAGACAACACAAGCACGTCCAACCTTCCAATTAGTGGCACTCACTACTAGATTGACCTGTGTGTATAACTGTACCGTATTTCATATTGTACTTGTTGTGTACAATAAACCTTTTTTCTAGTATCCACCTGGTGTTATGTGTTTATTCCCTTAGCATGAAATATAACAATTTAAAACCATTTTTTTAAATAAGAGTAGGAAATGCTGGCCATAATGAAATTGGAGATGTACAATTTATAGGGTTTGATTACCAAACAAGGTGTGCATATTATGCATGAGTAAAAGCATTTTCCCACACTTTCAGCACAATTTTAGGTGTGCACAAAATGGATGAAGGCGTGTCGGAGTTACCTCCTCCTTCTGTCCTTGAACCGGCAGAGGAACAGGTCATTTCGACCTTGACCTCTCATTCATGCTCCTTACACACTGTTAACACGTCGGAGCGACTAGCAAATCCCCTTTTTAGTTAGGTTATATTACAAACCTAGTTGTAAAATACTACTAGTCATTTTTAGACCTTACTTCTCTTTAGCTAACCTCGTAGTATTTTATTATAGAGACTTTTCGGTTAGCTTAGCCAATTTCTCTTGCTGGTCTCCCTTGTCACAAACGGTCGGCTACGCAGACCCCTTGGCCTTCATTGGCCAAGGACGCCGATCAACGGGCTGTGTATTAAGTTACGCTCCCATTTTTTTTGTCTGCCAACTTGATGATAGTTGGGAACTTTCTCTCTCTCTCTCTCTCTCTCCTTCCCAACACGCCAAGTTGGCATCCCAGCAATGACAAACAACAAGTTGGCAACACGAACTACAGCAACAAGTTGGCACTCCGGCAACGACTCAGCTTCAACAACCAACAACGATCATCCTGGCATCAACCAACATCAACTTCAACAACCACCAAGCGATCATCCTGGCAACAACCCACATCAGCTTCAACCCCCAACAACGATGATCCTAGCAACTACCAACACCAACCTCGACCATCAATGCCTGCACTAAAACTGCACCTCCACCGTTCCGACCATCTTTATTTCCTTTTTCTTTCCCTGAATAAATTAGCATTTATCATACATATCCTCGTTCTGTCGTTTATATTGTTTCACCGTCAGATTTAACGTCTTCAAAAATGTCAGCGGGCCTCTTGTGACCTCGTTCACCCCTTTCTGTGATACGGGGCCGCATGGAGTGCCTGCTACAGGCGTATTATACATGGGGAATTACGGCAATTTTTCACTTCAGAAATTCAAACAGAAGGCAATCACGTAATAATAACAACGATGGTGAGGATATTAGCCTGAATGTAAAAAATTCAAATAATGATAAAACCTCATCCCAGAAATTCAGACAGAAAGCAAAGATAATTACAACAAAGAAAATATATTAGTTTCAATGTAAATAATAATAACACTTCATTCCAAAATATTCAGACAGAAGGTGATCAGATGATAATAACAACAAAGATGAAGATATTAGTTTGAAAATAATTAAAATAATGATAACACCTTATCCCAGAAATTCTAATATTTGGAGGGAAAAATGTGTTTTGTATGGTATTGGAGTTTTGTATGTATATACAGTGTGCGATGGGTAAATTGTCACCATTTTATGTTTTTAATTTTGCACATGAGCATTGTTTGTTTCTGATTTTGTCAACTACACAGTATAATAGGGTCAGTTGGGCACCATCTGTGAGTAAAAGAACACCATGATGCAGAAATTTGGAAACGGCATACTTAGCATTTGCACTGGAAGCACCAATACGAACATTTCAGAGTGTTTGTATGTCAATCTGAGGACAGTTCAGAGGATTCAAAAAGAGTTGGATTATGTATTCAGTCAACATCATGGTGTTTGGCATGATTACTAATAATGGCAACGTTGTACCTCAATTGATCTTCCTACAGGGCCTCAGACTCAATATGGAAGCTTACATCAAGTGCCTTGAGGAGGTAGTACTGCTCTGGGTCAAGAGGGTGGCTGCTGAAAGACCCGATGTCTAGCAACATGACTCTGCACCATGCCACACAAACAGGAGAACCCAGTCATAGTTGTCAGATAGTTTCTGCAATGACATCACCCCTTATATCCGGCCACCTAACTCCCCAGACTGCAATCCTCTTGATTATGTGTGGGGTGCAGTTGAGGGAGAGACCAACAAAACTCTTTGTAATACCAAATATGAACTGAAGGCAAGGATTATGGCAGTATTCACCAACTTAAACATGGATACCACCCAAAAGATTTGCTGGAGATTGGTTGAAGCCAATGGTGATTTTATTGAAAAAATTTATTCTTTAGTATTTCAAGATATTTTTGTGTAATTTTGGTAAATATAACTGTTAAAATGAAATGTCTAAGTTATTTTCATTTTGGCGTAATATAGATGACAATTTATCCATTGCATTCTGTACATGTTCTGAGGACAGATTTTTATTTTTTATTTGTTTTGAGCATTCTAACTTTTATTATGTTTTGTCTTGACAGCCAGGAAGAAGAATAGCTGAAAAGCATTAGAACATATTTGAGAAATGAGTGCAACGAGGTTTGCCTTCACAAAAAAGAAGAAGTTAAGAAGAGGAAGGAGAAAAAAACAAGTTAGGAGAGAGGAGAGTAAAAGGTTTCTGTCATTATTGAGTTTGTCTTGTTCTCTCTGGGACATTGTGTCAAAGTGTTATAGCAGTGAAGATTATGCTGTCATCAGCCAGAGTTCAAATTCAGATAGGACCAGATTTCAAATCTTGTCTGTGTTTGCCACTCCTTCCAATTCATTCTGGTGTGTTTATTTATTTATTTTTTTGCAATAAGTCATAGAAATGCTTCTTGAAAGGTTTGAAACATTCAGTTTTTCTTTAATCAACTCAACTGCCACTTTATACAACAAGGTTAAGCAATTTGCCCATCACATTGTTGAGGGTTTGAACACATCAATAAGAAAAAGGGGGAAAAAAATCTTGTTTCTCCTCTGAAATTTTGTCATCATGCCAGTTTAGTTGAGGTCACCTGCTTCTTCTTCCTAATAGGATTGCGTCTTCTGCTTGAAGGAACTATTTCCTAAATATGATTTTTTAGCCAATTTCTTTAAAAAACATGGAAATTGGAAGGAGAATGATGAGGGAGAATCAGCTTGATATAACTGTAGTTGATGGGTCAACATCTCCAAGACTGAGAGATTAGATTGAACAAGAATGCATTCAAGGTAACAGAATACAAAGACAGGAGAGAAGAAGAGAGGTAGGATGGAAAGGAGAGAAGAAGAGAGGTAGGATGGAAAGGAGAGAAGAAGAGAGGTAGGATGGAAAGGAGAGAAGAAGAGAGGTAGGATGGAAAGGAGAGAAGAAGAGAGGTAGGATGGAAAGGAGAGAAGAAGAGAGGTAGGATGGAAAGGAGAGAAGAAGAGAGGTAGGATGGAAAGGAGAGAAGAAGAGAGGTAGGATGGAAAGGAGAGAAGTTCAGAATAAAAGACAGAAGGAAATATTTTTATATGAGAAAGAAAGAAGTAAAATTAAAAAAGAAAAATGTAAAAGGTTAACGTGAAAGAAACAATAACAAATGAATAACTGTATCTTATAACAGATTGATTGCTATATAATGGTCATGAAAGAAAAATAATTTTTTAACTTTTTTAATTGAGTTTTCAGCAAATATTCAAAACTTATTGTGATAAAACAATCAAAAGTAATTTCCCTTGCTTTATAATTATCTCCCTTCAAAGAACTCTTTTGTTTGTAGAGGACTATAAATAGTCACTATGCTGGTATCAATTATTCTAAGCAGAATAAAACTTTCTTAAGCCTACTCTTGCTCTCTTTCTTATTACACTTATTTAGTTTTTATTTTATTCTTATGTGAAGAAAAAATTTGATGATTATAAATCATTGACTAAATGTGATTGAAATTGAAGTAAGCAAAATGTTGATTGATTTGTTTTTTTTTAAAAGCATTTGAGAGATGAGAAAGTTCTACAGTAATCAGGAATTACAAGGAAACTGTTCATAATAATCAGAAAAAAAACAGTTGAAAGTTTTAGGATAGATAATAAGAAAAGATCATTTACAGGATACATTTAAGGCAAGAAAAGCAGAGGTAAGCAGTGAAAAAAATATTTAATACATTTATGCAAATGAACATAGGATCCAGTACCACAAAGAGAAAAAGGTGTCATAAAAGAGAAAATATTACTGAGAGCAACAAGAGACAGAAAGCTGTGGAGAGCCATAATCGACCACAACTTCACAGAACGAGGCTCATAGAAAGAGATAGAATAGTTACTTAACAAGTTTGAGCAAATGGATGGAGGAGCAACACACACAAATAGAAAAAGGTGTCATAAAAAGATAATATTACTGAGAGCAACAAGAGACAGAAAGCTGTGGAGAGCCATAATCGACCACAACTTCACAGAACAAGGTACATAGAAAGAGATAGAATAGTTACTTAACAAGTTTGAGCAAATGGATGGAGAAACAACACACACAAATAGAAAAAGTTATCAAAAAAGAGAAAATAAGAGCAACAAAAGACAGGAAGCTGTGGTGAGCCATGATCGATCATATTCTGAAAGAATATGGCACAATAAAGATCCATTTGATATTTATCTTTACAGAGTATAGGTATTGAAAGTGGATTGATTAGTCTGTTGTCCTGATTTGAGCAGTCTTTATATAACCAGTTTCCTTGTACATAAGCACCCTTCAGCATGTCAAGTAAAATATTGATAATGACTCATCTCAGTCACTATCTGCTCCTGTATTAGTTGATTTTTGTTACCTGTTATGAGACAGAGGAATGTATTTTGTAATCAACATGCTCAGAGGAGATATAAAGAGAAAGAAAAATATAAGGACCATAAGGATGGAGAGGAAGAAGAAAACAGAGAGAAAGAGAGGAGGGTTATTGAGTGTAAGTATAAAAATTAACAGAGTAGGGAATTAAAAAGAAAGATGTGAAGCCGAGTGAAGCATGAAGTGAGCAAAAAAGAGGAAGAAAGACAAGGACATGTGAGAGGATAACAAGACGGGGGAAAAAAGAAAGGAATAAAAATAGAAAATGAGAAAAAAATGAAAATGAACTAAATAAAGAAAAAAGAGAGAAGTGGGAGGTTAAGAGAAATGAAGAAAAGAAAGAAGATAACAAAAAAGAGAAAGAAAGACTAGGATAAATGTAAAGGCAAGAAGACCAGTTAAAAAAAGAAAGAATGAAAGATGATGAAATATCGATTAAATAAACAGAAAAACAAAAAGAGAAAGAAAGACTTAGAAGTGATAGGGTAAGAAGACATGATAGAAAGAAAGAAAAAAAGGAAGGAATTTAAGCTCAGTACTAGATTGGCAGTTAGGTCTCCTCATTTTACTGTTGAAATTGGTAGTGTAACCGTAGGTTCTATACTAACAGTTTTTTCTCTCACACTTCTCACTTATGCAGCTCTCTTCCAGATTCTTGCTTTCCTGTCAACTACAATCTTCAAAAATTGAAATGCAATTTTCATTTATCATCTTTTGTCTTCATGAATCCTGTTCCTTTATTGACCTTTCTCTTCAATAAGGTTTTCTCAGATTCTTTCAGTAACCCCTTGCATCTTAGTGGCTTTATTGTCTTACTTGGGGAGGTGGTGAAATGATTAAAGAAAGAAAGAGAAACTAAATAAAATAAGAATAAAACAAAAACGAGGAACAAAGAGTAGGTGACGTGAGAAGGTAAAACATAAAGAAAAGAATGATGAAACATTGTGAATATGGCAATAAAGATGAGCACAACAGTCTGAATAATGTAAATAATTACCATACCTCATCTCAGAAATATAGACAGATAATGAAAATTTAAATAAAAAAAGAAAGAAAAACAAAAAAGAGGGTAAGTTGGTCGTAGATCCATTTGTAGATAATTGTGGATCAATGGATTTGTGTTGAGAACTTATATTCCACATTCAGAAGGAATAAATTTCAACATGTGGATACAGGTTTATGTATTTTATATAAAAACATGATTCACAAAAGAGAGAAAATATACTAGTGTGTACACATATGGCTAAAAAGAGTAAGAAAAAATATTTGTAATGTTCAGGGTAGTGTGCATGTGTTTGAGTGTGTGAATGCATGGGATGAACTGCATGGCCAGGTGACTAACTTACCTAAAAGGAAAGACTAGACAAGTCTTCTACCTGTCATATTCTAGAATGAAAAGAAAGTAAAAGAGACCTATGTCCATTCTTTTATTTAGTGGTTATCTTGGAAGACAAGATGGGAGTAATCCCTACAAGTCAGAGAATAAGAAGACGTAAAGAAAGGAAAGAAGGAAAAAAGAATGAAAAAGAATAAAAAAGAAAGAAAGTATTTGAGAATGATATAAATATAAAGAAAGAAGAAACAAGGCGAAGTGTGAAAATAGGAAGAAAGAAAGAAACAAAAAAAGGCACAGACATTAAAGGGAAAGTGAGGAATTGAGAAAGAACTCAAACAAAAAAGAAAAAAGAAATGTGTAAATAAAAGAAGAAGGAGAAAGAAAATAAATGTGAAAGAAAAATAAAGGGAAAGAAAGAGGAATAAAATAAAAATACAAAGAAAGAAAAGGTGATATAATGGAAACTAAATAAAGTGTAAAAACAGGAAGAGAAAAAAAATCAAAAGGAAAACAATCAGAAAGTAAAAGGAAAGACAACGAAAAAAAGAAAGTAAAAGGAAAGACAATGAAAAAGAGAAAGTAAAAGGAAAGACAATGAAAAAAAGAAAGTAAAAGGAAAGACAATGAAAAAGGGAAACTAAAAGAAAAGACAACAAAAAAAAGAAAGTAAAAGGAAAGACAACGAAAAAAATAAAGTAAAAGGAAAGACAATGAAAAAAATAAAGTAAAACGAAAGACAATGAAAAAAAGAAAGTAAAAGGAAAGTCAATGAAAAAAAGGAAGTAAAAGAAAAGACAACAAAAAAAAGAAAGTAAAAGGAAAGACAAAGAAAAAAAGAAAGTAAAAGGAAAGACAATGAAAAAAAGAAAGTAAAAGGAAAACCAATGAAAAAGAGAAAGTAAAAGGAAAGACAATGAAAAAGAGAAAGTAAAAGGAAAGACAACAAAAAAAAAGTAAAAGGAAAGACAACAAAAAAATGGAAGTAAAAGAAAAGACAACAAAAAAAGGAAGTAAAAGAAAAGACAACGAAAAAAAGAAAGTAAAAGGAAAGACAACGAAAAAAGAAAGTAAAAGGAAAGACAATGAAAAAAATAAAATAAAAGGAAAGACCTGAATAAATGTGTTACATTTTGATATTAGCATTTTTGTGCCAATGTATTTATAAATTATTTGTAAGATATTTGCAAAAAATCAAGTCTCACATACATTTCTTTATAATAATGTCTCAAATTTTTTCTTTCATTTCATATAATCATTTTTTCAAAGTTAAAAAGTACTGAAATGGGTTGATATGAAAGATAAATTACAGAGTAGATAATAGGAATTGTGGGAAGGAAGAAAAAAATAAAAAGTCAAAAGAAAATAGAAAAAACATAAAACAAGATTACAAAAATCATAAGATAGTAAAAAAAAAAAGGACTGAAAGAAAGATGTTAAACTGAAAATCAGCATTTGTGAATGAAATTATCAAACAGAAGAAAATGAATAAAATATGAAAAGAAGAAGAGAAAGCAAAGAAAGAAAGAAATTATAAAACCAGAAATAAAACAAATTGAGAAAAAAAGGAGAAAAAAAAGACTAAGTATGATAAAAAGAATGGGATAAAAATTGAAAAATAAGCAAAAAAAAAATGTGAGAGAAGCAGAAGGAAATAGAAATAAAAGACAATGGAAAAACAGAAACAAAAAAAAAGAAAAGAAAGAAAGAAGAAGAGAAAATACAGAAACTGAAAAAAAAGGAAAAAAACAAAAAGAAAGAGAGAAAGAAACAGGAACTGAAACAAAAAAAAATGAGAAAGAAAGAAAAGAAGCAAAATGAAAAAGAATGGGAAAGAAAGAAAATACAGAAACAAGGACTGAAGGAAAATAATTAGAAAGAAAAAAGTGAAAATGAAAGGAAGAATGAAATAAAATAAGAACAGAAAAAAAAAATGAAGCAAAAAAGAAAGAGAGAATTAGAAGAGAAAGAATGGAAGGAAAAAATACAAAAACAATGAAAAAAAAGGTAAAAGAATAATGAAAAAAGAAAAAACAATTTTTTCTTTTTAAAATGCATAAAAGTAAAAAAAAAAAAAAATGGGAAAAACAAAGCAGGGAATCATTATGACAAAGAAAATCTTCATGCAAGTTATCCAGAGCGTGAACAGAACATTGTCAAGTAAGCAGCTTAAATTTCAAGATGATCAAAAAAAAAAAAAAAAAGCAAAAACAAAGAGTAAAAAACAGACAAAAATAATGTAGCAATTTGTGTGACAATATTCCAGGTGTAGGCATTGTAAGAATCTGCTTGGAGCCATCAGACAGATTTTATTTCAAGAAATGTTGCAACTACTTTAGCATGACTTAATGTCTAAGAATTTTATTTTTTGCAACTGGGAACAAAAAAGAATAAATAAGGTTTTTATATTGATCAACATCTACAGGAACCAGAGAAATGCATTATATCCTTGACTAATGTAAACCATATATACAGAGTGCGATGGGTGAATTGTCGCCATTTCATATATTTAATTTTGCACATACATGTTGTCTGTTTTTAATTTTGTCAACTGCACAGTACAGTAGGGTCAGTTGGGCACCATCTGTAAGAAAAAGAGCTCTATGATGCAATTCATTCCACCAGAAATTTAGAAACAGCATGCAATACTGCTTGGCATTCATGCAGGAAGCTCCAATACAAACATTTCAGAGTGTCTGGGTGACAATCTGAAGACAATACAGAGGATTTGAAAAGAGTTGGATGAGTCTAATGGTGATTATGAAGGTATTTGGAGTGATCACTAGTAATGGCGACATTATGCCTCCATTCATCTTCCCACAGGCTCACAGACTCAACATGGAGACCTACATCAAATGCCTTGAGGAGGCAGTGCTGCCCTGGGTCAAGAGGGTGGCTGCTGAAAGACCCAATGTCTAGCAACATGACTCTGCACCATGCCACACAAGCAGGAGAACCCAGTCATGGCTGTCAGGTAGTTTCTGCAACCACATCACCCCTTAAATCTGGCCACCTAACTCCCCAGACTGCAACCCCTAGATTATAACGTGTGGGACACAGTTGAATGAGAGACTAACAAAACTCCTTGTAATACCAAAGATGAACTGAAGGTAAGGATTATGGCAGCATTCACAAACAAGGAGACCATCCAGAAAAATTTGCAGGAGATTCTGCAGTCACCTGGAGGCCGTGGTTGAAACCAATGGTGATTTTATTGAAAAAATTTGCTTTTAGTATTTCAAGATATTTTTGTGTAATTTTGATAAATATATCTGTTAAAATGAGATGTCAGAGTTATTTTCATTTTTGCGTAATTTAGACGACATTTTATGTATGTGTGTATATATATATATATATATATATATATATATGTATGCAATTTTAGGGGGTTACGAGGGACAATAAATCAAATTACCTCATCAGATCCAATGATCAGAAAGTGCTTCTATTTTTCTTTCATTAAAGCCATCAGTATATGCTGGATTTAAAATTAGCCCACTCCAAGTAGATAACTGTTTTTTTTTTTTTTTTGTATTAGCTTGTAGACCAGATTTTGTGATGATTGGTAATTATATTATATGATACTTGGTAATAAGTTTATTGTTGAGACTTATGAGATCAGTGCACTCTCAATGCATTTTCTTTGTGATCTTTTGATCAGATTGGCATTTAATAAGTTGAAATTGTTACAGTGAATTACTAGTGTGTTTAAAGGATTGTTATTCAGTATAATATCTGTAATGCTCATATAGTCTTTTATTGAGATTTCTCAAGGTTTTGCTGATGTATGCCATTAAGCATTTTGTATATTCATATATACATTTTTGTACAATCTATTAAATATATATCTTCATAAGGATGTTCTGCTGAATAATCTGGACATATTACGTCTATTTAGTTTTATTTTAATCCTCTCAAATTCATGGATCAATTTCTTAATGTTGTTATTAAACTCATTATATAGAGGGCTTCAAGAATTTAAAGTTTTTGTTTTTTATTTTCATGGTAGAATATACTTGTATTGTCGATAATATTTCTCTAAAACGTGACTGTGAACAGAAATGTTCTTTTAAATGTTGAGCAACAGAACTTGAATCTGACATATGTAATGTAAGCCTCCTTGATAATGTTGTTGCCATGAAACCAACATATATTTATGTTTTTGTCAGAAAGTACTAGGGAAAATAAAAGAAATGATTATGACTTCTTCCTTCATGATTTTAATAACATTAAGAAATTGATCCATGAACTTGGGGGGATTAAAATAAAACTAAATAGGCATAATATGTCCAGATTATTCAATGAAACATGCTTGAATAAAGATATACTGCCTATATATATATATATATATATGAATGTCAAAATGACCAAGGGAATTCAGAGCAGCATGAATCCATCCAGCTCTTATCTTAAATAACAACTTAAAAGAGACTGTTTGACCAACACAAAGACTGACCAAAATTCATGATAAAAAAAACTAAAAAAAACAAATGAAAACTACAGACAAAAGTTCATTTTCTCCATCAAGACATTCATTTCTGTAGTTCACTGCTACCAGCAAGCAGAAAATTATTTTTCTCCAGATGATGGCCATGTTGGCTGAAACTAGTCAAGGAATCTAAATGAAATAATAATAAAAATGAAGGAATATTAATATACAACCCAGTGTGTCTGAAGATTTTAATTTTTTAATATTTTTTATTGCTCAAAAAAAAAAAAAAAAAATATATATATATATATATATATATATATATATACATTGGGATCCAATATGGATTGGAATCCAACAGAATAGTTGGATAAGGAACAAATAGGAAATGTTCATAATTATATTTCAATTTTATTAAAACTTCATCAGAGAATAAAATATGGAGGACAAAAAATATTCTGGTATTTTTTATTTTTGTGTTGTTTGTTTTCTCTTGGTTAAGCATACTTCATATGCATCAGTTTTATCAAGTAGCATTCATATGTATAATACATGTATGTATGTGTATCATAATTCTAGTTTGTCTATGTGGGATCATAATGTATATTCACGTGTTTGTGTGTGTTCATCTCATAGGCAATTTTATCCCTGTTTGGTGGTTGTCCACATTTTGATTTGAGGACATTTTGTGTGAAGTTGAAAGAATTGAAGTTATACTATTTGTAATTGCAGGTAGACATATTCTAGGCACTTTACAGATTTTTAAAAAGTTAGTGAGATAATAAAGTATGTTTGATGTATATTTATGGATGGCAAAATATTTATCTGAACTAATCTCAAAGTATTTCCTGTGTAAAGAATTATGCTCTTTTCTAATTAAAGTGGCTTTTATAAAATCAAAGTTATAGCCTGTTTTATTTGTGTATTACGAGCCACTGTCAAATGGAGCAAAACGGTGTGGTTTGGACACATTACAAGGAATGACAGCCTGTGCAAGACCTTCATGCAAGGCACCATTGAAGGTGGGCATAAGAGAGGATATCAACACAAAAACTGGTTGGACAATGTAAAACAATGGACAAGTATGACTATACCAGAATTGCTGATGGATGCCATTGATAGACTGTTGTGGAGGAGATTCAATATAGCTTATGCATTTGGATCCCCGCTATGATTACAAAAGTCAAGAGGATAAAGATGATGATTATGAATGAGTTCAAAAGGTTGCTTTTTTCTTTTTCTTCTCTAAATTTCATTCTCTGATGAAGCTTTATGTTGAAACTTGGATAAGCATGGAATAATAATAATACAACACAAAATGTACGTTAACAAAATGTATTGAAACAAGGAAAAGGTACACAATATTTACAGTTAGTTTTGGTATATTCTTGGGAAGATTGTTCCTGATAATGGGTTGACTAAATCGCAGTCGGGCAGAGTCTCTCGATTCGATCTCTTCTTCTTCTAACCCCCGTCTTCCGGTACCAACCCATATTTATATGGTCGGTACTCCACTTATGTAAATTAGGTGTATCGTACACAACACCCTCCTCCCAAGCCTTGGAATCCCTTTTGGATTTCAAATTGGCTTCCTATATGGGTTGATGATTATGGCTATTTCTTTGTAGATCCATTTGCCTAATTTTAATATTTTTTCCGTTTTGGATTCACGTTCAATGGGTCCGTCAACTTCCGTTTCCTACCGGATCTTCTTGGTTCAGGTGTATTCTGTATACTTGTAAGAATTGCTGAAGCGCCTTTTCCGTTGGAACTCCTGAGGCTTTCTTCAAAGCTCGCTTTAAAGTATCGACAAATCTTTCTGCGAGTCCATTAGACCTCGGATGATACGGAGGCGTCGTTATGTGGTTAATTTGATATAACTCACAAAATTCCTTAAATTCTTCAGAAGTGAATTGTGTACCATTGTCACTCACAATACACTCTGGCACAATCAACCAATGCAAATAGTTCATGCAAAAAAGTTGTTGTGGTATTGGACGTAGGCTTTTTACAGCGTAGTACTTCCGCCATTTTGTAAAACTATCTACCACTATTAAGTAGTAAAAATCTTCTACTGGACCAGCGAAATCAATGTGTAATCTTGTCCACGGATGATCCGTCTTGGGCCATGGTTTGTGTACTATAGGTGGTGCCTTAGCTGCTAACGCACACCCTTTACATCGATGAACCATGTTTTCGATATCCACATCCATTCCTTTCCAATACACAAAGCTTCAGATTAAGCTTTTTGTTCTATTAATACCCGGTGACCCATATGAAAGTCCCGAAGTATTCTTTTCTGCAGCTTCTTTGGTATTACTACTCTCTCACCATATAATAAAACTCCATCACCTATTGAAAAAAATCTCCTGTACCTTTTGGTCATTTGCTACCATTTTGCTTTTTTTAATTTCTAAATGAAATCATCGCTTTCAGCTTCTTTTTTTTAATTTCATTTAGCGAACTGTAGCTCTCTTACAATGTTGTTTACCATGCTTTTCACCTCATAATCTGCTCTGATATTTGCAATAATTGATTCTTCGAATCTTTCTTCTTGACTCGGTACTAGTCTTGATAGACTATCCGCATGAATTATCTTTTTTTGGATGATAGGTGCTTTATGTGAAAATCATAATTGAGAAGAATGGTTCCCCATCTTAACAGACGATTTGCTGTATAAACGGGTAACCCTTTCTTTGAACCAAAAATAGTGATCAGTGGTTTATGATCCGTTTCAAGGATAAAATGTCTGCCGTGGATGTACCTGTGAAATTTTGTATGGCAAAATGATACTCAGTGCCTCTTTTTCTATCTGAGAGTAACTTCTTTCACCTGGGAGCAAAGTTCTCGAAGCGTGTGCAATTGGTTTTCTAGAACCATCTGGCATTATGTGTTGAATACACGCTCCTATCCCGTATGAACTAGCGTCACTTGCCACTACAATATCCAGTTTTGGATTGTAATGGGTTAAAAAGAGGTCGGACGTAAGCATTTTCTTTATTTCATCAAAGGCTTTCTGACATTCTACCGTCCATTCCCATGCCTTGTCTTGTCTTTTTTTAGCAGTTCATTCAACGGAGCTCTTAAATTGTACATTCCTTTAATGAACGCTTGATAATAATTTGCAAGCCCTAGAAAACTTTGTAGCATCGCCACATTAGTGGGCGTCGGCATGTCTCTAATCGCAATGGACCTTTCCGGATCTGGACATCTGCCATTTTTGTTGATTATGTGCCCTAAATACTTAATTTCCTCCAAACCAAATTCGCACTTTGACTCTTTGACTTTAAATCCAAAGTCCTGAATCTTTTAAATACTTGATTGAGATGCTCTCGATGTTCGTCGACCGATTCGCTCCTTACTATGATGTCGTCTAAGTAAGCGCACATAAAGTCTAAATCATTCAGCATGACGTCCATAGCTTGTTGAAAAATGGCAGGTGCCACTTTAATACCAAAAGGAAGCCTGTTGTACTTGAATAACCCTCTATGCGTGTTTATCCCTAGTAACTTCGAACATTCTCTTTGACGGGAATTTGGAGATAGGCATCTGATAAGTCAATTTTGAAAATATAACTCCACCATTTAGCTTGTTAAAATCTCCTCCGGACTCGTAACGGGTAATGGTAGTCCTTAATTACCGAGTTCAACCCTGTCGAAAAATCAACGCAGACTCTGACTTGGTTTGATTTCTTTTTATGCACACAATCGGCGCAGCCCATAAATTAGATTCTACTTTCGAAATAATTCCCATTTTTTCCAACCTATCAAGTTCTTCGTTAATTTTCTCTACACTTGTGAAAGGCACATTCCGTTTCTTTTTAAAAATTGGCATAGTATTTTCCTTTAATCCGAATTTGACTTCAAACTTGTTACATCTTCCAAGACCAGGTGTGAAAGTTTCCGGAAACTTTTTTTTTTAATTCCTCATTAATGTCCTGTCTTGTTTGCGTATTACTTTCTACTTTTCTGCAGAAAGAGTTTAACGGTTTATCCCACAATTCGAATGTTTCAATAAAATCTGTACCCATCAAGTTTTCTCCATTTTTCAGAATGAAAACTTTTATTTTTTTAACTATCCCGTTCAATTTCATGGGAAGTACAACCTCGCCTTCAAATTTAATTTCCTTTCCAGTCACTGTTCGAGCGCATTTCGTTGACTTCATTATTGTAGGCCTTTTTAACATTTTCCATGTTTTATAGTTCATTATTGTTAAATCTGAACCCGAATCGAGTTGAAATTTGATATTCTTTTTAAATATTTCAGTCGTCACATACTTCCTCAAATCTCTATCTGATTTGATATTTGAATTTGTTTGTCTAATTCGGCTATTGACTTTTTTCGTTTTACAACACGACCCTTTGTGACCATTCTTGTGGCACACGAAACATTTTTTATTTCTATATGGGCAATTTAACTCCCAGTGTCTTTCGTTGCACCGTCTACAATTAAATGGCGGAACCATTTTTTTTCCCTCCTCATTTTTTTCATTTAATTTTTCTTGTCTATTTTTAAAATACGCCGAATTTTTAATCCAATTTTTTTCTGATGGGTAATTTGACTGTTTCTTCACTTTAATATAAGCAATACCAGCTTCTTCAATTTTTTGAGACTCTTTCTTTAAACTTACGGCCCGCTGACACTCCTCTGCTAACTTTTGCAGGGTAAGGTTTTGTTCAGATTCGAGTTTAGACAAAACTCTACGTCTTATTTCGGCACTCTTACTGGATACCAGTCCTTGAGCAAAAATTAAACACTTGAATTCTTCAACCGTAATCTCTGCCAATCTGAAATTGTCACAATGTCTATTCACTATCGATGCATAAGTTAAGTAATCCTGATCGTCGGATTTAGCTACATTCATGCATAACCATCGCTTATGCCAAAGCGACATATTTGCTCCAAACAACTCCTTTAGCAATTTCACTGTTTCCGAGAATTCCAATTCATTTGTTCTTCTCGGGAGAATAAAATCTACAAATTTGCTATGTTCCGCTGTACCTAGCTTTCTTAGTAATAGACTGACTTTTCTTGAATTCGACCAGTTTTCACAGTCTGTGTGGAAAATATCTTCATATCGTTTAAAGTACGCTTCAAACGTTTTTCCTTCGTCTGGCACATAGTTGAAAGTTTCCAGCGAATTAAATATGATGTTATTAGAATATGAAGAGTTACTTTCATTTGCCTGAATGTTGTTTAATTTCTCCAATGTTAACTTTTGAATTTCCAAAACCTTGACATACATTTCTTCCTGTTCCCTTTGACGTTGCTGACTCAACTCCTCTTGCCTTTCTTGATAATTCCGCTGTGCTAATTGCTGTTCTCTTAATAAGGCAAACTGTTTACTTTGTTGTTGCAGACTCAACTGCTGGGATTTGACTAACTCAGCTTGACTCAACTGCTGGGCTTTAAACAATTCAGCTATGACTTTGGATAATTCCTCCATTTTTAGCTGATAGTGTTCATGCAACAAAGAATATACTTTTAAATTGTGTATCCACGAATATACTATAAGCAGACAAAAAAATCGAAACAACTTACGCCTTTTTTAATTTTATGTCTTGCTTTATAAAATATTGTTGAGCAACCAAACAAACAAAAAATAACAAATTTTTTTTTTTTACAAGTTCGCTTACCTTTCAAAGTCGACACGTTGTATTTGTGCTCCTTTTAATTCCATGCATGTTTTTTTTTTAGTCGGCCAGCTTTTTTTTTTTTTTTTTTTTTCTTTTCTTTTTAGTCGGCCAGCATTTTTTTTTTTTTTTTTTCGCCGTTATTTGTTTACGCCACCTTCCAGATTTTTCTGAGTGAACGTTCCTTTAAGCTTAGTCGTCCTTTAACTAGTTTTAACTGTCCAAACTTCAGAATACTTTTCCGTTACATTAGATGTTGACTTTTTAATTAATGATTTTTTTTTTTCTTCAGCCTGGGTTCTTCCACTTGTCCCAATTGTTGAAGGCTATCAATTATTAATTCTTTTTTTTTTCCGTAACGTAAAGTTCTTTATACCTCGTCGCCATTGTTGAAACTTGGATAAGCATGGAATAATAATAATACAACACAAAATGTACGTTAACAAAATGTATTGAAACAAGGAAAAGGTACACAATATTTACAGTTAGTTTTGGTATATTCTTGGGAAGACTGTTCCGGCATAATGGGTTGACTAAATCGCAGTCGGGCAGAGTCTCTCGATTCAATCTCTTCTTCTTCTAACCCCCGTCTTCCGGTACCAACCCACTTATGTAAATTAGGTGTATCGTACACAACACTTTAATAAAAACAAAACACATTAGACTTATAAACATTTCCTATTTGTTCCTTATTTCTATCATATATAATAATATTATTGTCAGTCAGTTATGTGCCATGCATGATACATGCTTAGGCAATCATGTATCTTTCGATATATCACTGACGAGGCAGTTTTTTTCCCGCAGTAGGTTGCCATTTCTTTCTGCGGTAGACTAATTGCCATCCAACTCAGTCTGTCCTACTATTTACCTATAGCTGGAGGGAGAAGAGAATTCATACATTTCCCAAGGGTATTAGCACGTAAGTGAATGCAATGGATTTCACTGGAATTTAAACTCGGCTCTCCAATTCCTCAATCTGAGCTGCTGTCCATTACACAACCATGCCTCTTATATTATTGTACTATATGTAATATCGATATAATAATTATAATAATATATAAATATAATAGCAGACTGGGTTCTCTAGCCATGGTTAGCAACCAGTCTAGGAGAAGGAAAATTCTGAATTCAAGAGTGTATGTAGCTTGGTGAAGCACATATTATACATCTATGAAAAAGATTATACAGTTTGCAATTAACTGTGGTGCAGGGTTGTTGATTCTATGATCTTGACTGTGGTTGATGAGGTAGGAAGTATTGTATTGGCAATGCTGCACCACCCGCCAAGAGAAGACATGTCATAGATTATACCATTTAGGGGTGACCATGATAAGCATTTCAAGATGGCCGCTTTTGATATATAACTAGAGGAAAACAGACATCAGACATCCTATTTGTGCTTCTTTACTCAATGAAAGTTATAATTATTTTATTGGTCAGAGTTGGAGCTTTGTGGGCAATTTAGCAATGCTGGACTTTTGTTCACTGTCAGTTAGTTTCGTAAAAGGTCTGTTTTGTCAAACCAACTTTGCTATAATCTATTTTGACTACTTTACAAAAATGACATTAATTTAAAATAGTTGCCAGTGTTTAATGGATCAAATTCATGACTGAATGGATGGAAAAGGTTGAAATGATATGTAATTTATATAATACAAAAGTTAAGAATTAAATTCCCATAAATATTGGAAACCACGATCAGTTAATTTACCTAATCAAGAGACCCTGTGTCTGACAATGTTCAGTTAAATAAACATCTTTTGAGTGTCCTGCCTGCTGTGGTGTCATTCTTATTAAGTTAGTCCCACAGTTCATTAATGTTGTTATCAATTTTTCCCCTACTATGTGCCTCACTCTGGCCAAAAGGCTTCCAACATTGACAACAATTAAAATGGGTAGCATATGTGAATAAAACGGAAAGTAATGATATAATGAAAATGTTGACATTGCACACAACATTAAACAAAAAATGACAAAGAAAACTCACATCAGTACTAGAAAGCAGTGGCCTCAACAAGTTTCTTTTCTTAAAAAAACTGGTTTAAGTAAAATATTTAATAAATTTCAACTGAGAACAATGTTTGCTATATGGATATGGCTATCTCACTGTTATTGTTGAACTTATACCAGACTAATGTTAAAAAAAACTATTATCTCACTATGGTGCAGTGGTTAGCAAGATTGTCTCCCCAAGACCATTAATACTGTGATAAGTTCAAATTTTCACTGATTACTCAGTCATAGTAAACACAGAGTCAAGCAAGAAACTCAGTCACTTATCTTAGATAAAAAAAGAATAAAAGCATTTGTACATTGGAATTATTTCTTTTCTCTAAGGAGCTATCTGATTATCAAGATTTCAATAATAACCAAGAACATCACAGGGTCAGTTAGATGAGGCAGGCAAAGAATAGAATTTTCAGCATCATTTGCACATTGGAAGTTTTATTTTTCTATAAAGAGCTACTTGATTATCAAGATTTCAGTACAAACCAAGAACTCCACTGTGGGTCATTTAGATGAGGCTTGCAAAGAATAAAACCATTTGCACATTGGAAGTGTTTCTTTTTTTTTATGAGGAGCTATCTGATTATCAAGATTTAAGTACAAACCAAAACCACCATGGGGTCAATTAGATGAGGCAGGCAAAGAATAAAACCATTTGCACATTGGAAGTGTTTCTTTTTTTATAAGGAGCTATCAGATTATCGATATTTCAATATATATACTAATTTACATTATTTGGACTATTGTCCTCATCTTTGTCACCATATTTATTACAACATTTCAGCCATTGTATGCGCCAGCCTTCTTCAGGTGGTTGGAAAATCGAATAATGTAAATTATACCTCATCTCAGAAATATAGACAGATACATTTACTAATTTTTAATAACATCTGAAAAAGCAATTTCATCACTGTTGTAAGATACTTTGTTTAATTTAAAGATTATCATCGTCATATCATATGGGTGGCTATTCCATTTCTTCTATTTGGTGAAACATTTTCTACATATCAATAGCTAAGTAAACCAAAGGAGGAAGTGATTTCAGTGATAAAAGAAGCATTGGATACAGCATTTGTAGCTGATTAGTTTGTTGCTCATGAACAATTTATAGCAAAGTAGCTGCACCCCGGTCAATTAATGGGTGTGTTTTACTCAGAATTATCAATATTGTTTAGTGAAGTGTCTTACTACAGTTTCTCCTGTGCATTTGTGGTTGGGTGACTGGAAAATATGAAACAGATTCTTCATGCTTAGGTAGGCTATTAATTCACTAATATTAAATAACTGATACTTTCTAATAAGACCTCATATACACAACTGCTTAAGAAATACCATCCATAATGGTTGTAATACTCATTTCAAACGAAACAGAGGAACATATTTTTATTTTTATAGACTTAAGAAAAAAATCTCCTGAATCCCCAGAGTTTTCATTATAATTAACATGTTGACTGCCAGAGGTCAATTACGAAAAGGCTTTGAGCAAGTCAAGCTTGAGGGTCTTGACAAAGATCATCCTTCTTTGAACATTGTGGACTGGAGCTACAGAATCACCAAGAAAATACCAAATAATAGAAACCACTTGAGGACTACCAACAGCAGCAACAAGTAAAACAGATAGCACATATAATTCAAAGAGAAAATAATGACGTAATCAAGGTATTAACATTCAACACCACTTAAAATAAAAGGTTAGGAAGGAAACCTCCATCATTATTGAAAAGAGCGATAATAGCTACTGGAGATGAGAAACCTGTTT
Organism: Acanthosepion pharaonis; assembly: GCA_903632075.3. Classification (NCBI taxonomy): domain Eukaryota; kingdom Metazoa; phylum Mollusca; class Cephalopoda; order Sepiida; family Sepiidae; genus Acanthosepion; species Acanthosepion pharaonis. Next base: position 1,068,752 of record CAHIKZ030000174.1, read on the forward strand.
TCCTAAAAAATTTGTTTTAAGAGAAAGATTTTATAAATTTCAACCAAAAGCAGTACTAGCTGCTTGATCAATGAATGTCAAATGTTTCCTTATAGGGAAACAGCTAATATTACCATTACATATATATTATACACATCAGTAATTTTATCAGGTATACTCTTCCAGTACAGAGTTTGATTCTCATTTGTCCATAGAATTGCTCCAATTCTTCTTAACATAGATTTGACAATATTTTAGAAGTACTTTTTAAATTTTTTTTTTTTTGTCCATGTTCTTGTTATGGCATCCTGCATTTCTTCTAGGGTGGTTAGTTGCACATCCAGGATTCAAATCTCTCTTTCCACCACATCCCAAAGGCCCTCTATAAGATTGAAGATTGGTGACTGTGTAGGGCACATTAACATATTAACAACTTATTGCTATGTTCCATGATCCATTCTCTTACTATTTTGATTTCTTTTTCTTAGCTGCCACAGAATGAAAAGCCAATTAGCAAATCTATTTTTTTAAAATCATTGAACTCCAAGCAAGTCAATAAAGCCAGTCAGATTCAAGGGGAGATTACTGAGAATGAAAGAAACTGAGAGGACAATAAAAGAACAGGATTCAAGAAGACAGAAGATGATGATTGAAGTTTCATTTACATTTTTGGAAATTGTAGATGACAAGAAAGCAAGAAGTTCAATAAGCAAGAGGTGCAGGAGAATAAATAATTAGCACAGAATTCCCTTAGACCAATTACAGAAAGATACATACAATCAAACCCCTTGAAGATGGTCTCAGATGAGACTGAAAGTACTTGGGAAAATAAAAATTATTTGAAAGAAAATTTTGGTATTTTTCTTAATCAATTTTCTATGGCTACCAAGAAATTGATATAATATGTCTAAATTATTTAATCAAACCTGTTTGAATATAAGTTCAAGGTCAACTTGGTTTCATAATTTTGTGAATCATATATATATTTATAGTACCTCTTGGAAATGACATGATTTGGATCAGCTTTTCTGCCTAGGATCAGAGTAATGTATGTGAAAATTGTTACTCTTAATCTATATCTATCTATAGATAGACCGTGTGGATATAGGAATCAACACTGGATCGTGACTGTCAGTTCTTCACTTCAATGTAATTTTTAGACCAAGCACCACTATTTCTTCCCCTATAAATATATGAAATTTTATCTATATATATATATATATGTGCGTGTGTGTATGTTTATCCTATTAGTTCATTTCCACACAACAACAGAATTGGGAGAGGTGGAAGAGAGAAAGAAGATTAAATTTTCTGATCCATATAAACATAGTTCATCGTATTATCTTCTTAAAAGATGTTTTTAAATTCCAAATATAAAGATAATGTGCAGAACACATTTCATTTTGGGCTTTTTATGCGTGTTTTTAAAACTGAAGAGCATGCTTGTGATTGTATCTCATGGCCAAATCAGTTGATCGAATGACTGAAGAATTTTGGTTCTCAAGATCTTCACCTCCAGACAACACTGCATATAGTAGTCAACATGTCAGAAGCAATCAAATGCATCCTTTATGTTTTTTCTCAGTTCATCTTGAAATAAAAGTAATAATCTTGAGAATCTACAGAATGTATAAATGTCTATTCATCTTTAAACAGAAGAATTTATTAATCCAGTCAATTTAAAAGAATCATTTCAGACTATACATTCATTTACAATTAGTTTAGGCGTATTAATTTAATATCAACCCTTGTTAAATTATTTAATATTGAATTCTTGACTCAAAAATAAACATTGGTCTTGTTTATACTAGAATCAAAAGATGGACATTGGTCTGGTTTATATTTGAGACTATAGTCAAATGTTGGCCTGTTTTATACTAGTCAAAAGGTAAAAATTGCAGTTTTATACTTGAGTCTATAGTCAAAAGTCGGCTTTGTTTATATTTAAGTTGAAAGATAAACACTTATCTAGTTTATACTTGAGTGAAATAGTAAACATTGGTTCAGTTTATAGTCAAATGGTGATCATTGGTCTGATTTATACTTGAGTCTATAGTCAAATATTGACTCGCTTAATACTTGAGTCAAAAGTCCATTTTATACTCGAGTCTAAAGTCAATGTTGACCTGGTTTATATTTAAATCAAAGGTCTTGTTTATACTTGGGTCAAAAGGTAAACATTGGTTTGGTTTATACTTAAGTTAAAATGTAAACATTGGTCTGATTTATACCCAAGTCTGCAAGCATACACCTAGAAGCTGCCTCCTTTGCTGGTGGTGATGTGAGTGGTCTTCTGCAGGGGATGTAGTTAGCAAATTCTAAGCCCTGTTGACAGGGTACTCATTTACAATTATAAGTATATATTAATTCTCTAAATTTAACTGAATAAACTCAGGATATCAATTCATTTACAGTGCATATTAATCTTCTAAATTAAAGAGGACAACCACAAAGAAGATGCTCTTAACATTAGATTAACTTTAAACCTGCTGAAATCTCTTGGCAACAGACTTAAGGTCAAATATATGATAGAATGAGCATCAGTAATAAATTTTTAGTATTTATGATAAACTCACTTAAATGCTGCACATTTAAGGCATCTGCTTGATGTCAAGTAACTTCTTATTTATAATATATAATCATTTGAAAATGCTAATTATCGCAAAGGTTAATTATTCTAATAAAAGTATCATCACTTGTATGCCATTATGGCTGATGGAGGAGAGTGCACATTGATCAAGGAAAATGTTACAGCCATTTAGAAATGTGATCATTATTATACTGATTTCCCTTTAACATTCTACTTTGTTTTTGTTCTGCCATCCATTTACACAAACTCTTAATGTAGGTTAGTCACTTTTACCCACTACTTCTCTTCCCTTCCATATGTCCCATGAGTGTCAAATTTTCTAGATTCTCTTTCCAGCACAGATATGGTAGCAGTACTCCATTTTCAGTCTGATAGTTGATCTTGTAAAGATAGAGCATGGTCAGAGTCAAGCACATTCTGGTGCAATTCAAGAAACTGACCATTTTACCAGCATCTTTATGGATTATATATATGACTTCCACTTGGAGTTGGAGGGGAACTTGAGCCCAATGTGAAGGGGTAAAACAAGGAGACCCTATGAGAGCACAACTGTTCATTATGATAGTTGAAAATTTATGGTTTGCGTAGTTATGATAAAATGTTACAAACTTAATTTTTGACTGATTGACAGTTCATTCAATACAAGGCACTTGAACCACTTGAGGTAGAGAGTTACTGGATGAAACTGCTGTACAGACATAAGAGGAGGAAGTGCAGATTATGAGAATATGTAGGATAGACAATGGTTGATCCTTGACTTGAAGAGTTTAAGATTGTAGCAATCAGGGAAGCATTCTCATGAGAGTCTGTTCCACAGAGTAGGAGTTCTTGGGAAGAAACTGTCTGAATAGAACTTCTTCCTTATTAATGAAATACAAAGGGAATTAGAATGATTTGAAGCTGTGTATGTGGCATAGAAATAGCAAGTAGTAGTGATAGACTTGCAACACTTTGTGGGGAAAGAGGCTGTAGGGTTGAAAATATGTTAATATTTGCTGTAAGAAATGGAACAAAATCCAGTAAAAAATGACTGAATTTTTGACATATATAAATGAAAATTTGAAGGTCTTAAATCTGGTGAATATAGTTGTGGTAGATCCAACCAACTTAATGATATAAATTTCTCTTGAGTTTGTTTTCCTGAGTTCGAATTTGCAGCAAACTTGGACCTTTGTGCCTGAAAAAAAGGAAGTGTCAAAAGGATGGTTTTTCGATTGACACTGATATTATTTTAATTAGCTTCACTTCTCTACAATGTTTATTTTAAAATGTGATGATTAGAACTGAAATAAAACCTGAACATATGATGAAAATGAATGGATGATAGATTAAATTCTCAACATTATAAAAAGGAGATAAAAAAACAAGGCCAAGGTACAGCAGGAAATATAGGACAAAAAGAAATTAGGAACAAATGCAAGCAAGCTGAAGAGAAATGACTCAACAAAAGTGTGCAGAAATAGAAAGAATGTACATTACAGATAGGTATAAAAGAATTAAGTGGTCAAAAGATATGCTCATTAACAGGATGCATGAAATCCAAAGATAGGACACTGATATTAAAGAAAGAAAACATACTTCAGAGATGGAATGAATACATTGGAGAATTCTTCAATGATGAAGGAGGACAATATGCAAAAATAATGAAAGACCAGAAATATTAAAATCGGAAGTGAAATCATCACTGGCCAAATTGAATAAAAACAAAGCAGCAGGACCAGGTGGATTTCAACATTAACAAGATTACAGACTTAATGAATGAAATATGCAATGGTGGTGATATACTGGAAGACTTAAATAGATTCATTTTCATCGAACTGTTTAAGAAACCAGATGAAAATGAATGTGAACTCCATTGGACAATCACCCAAAAAGGACACTTATAGGCATAAAAAAGAGATAGTTGAAATTTCTAGTGCACACAATGAAGAAAGAAGGTTGACAAATTTGATACTCACAGAACATATTGCCGAGGAACAGAAGAAAGCAGTGCAAGCTTGTATAAATGGTTGACAGAACAGAGTTTGGGAGAGATAACAAATGACCAAATTTATTAAGCACTACAAAGGACAGGAAATTCTGGAGAGCAATGATTGCCAATCTCCTGAAGGGACATGGCACATAGAAGACAAAGACTTGATTGGTTACTAAATTTTAGTGTTGAATTAGATTAGATCTACCTGTAATTTCTATTTTAATAGTTTCCCTTTTCAGACATCTCACCTGAAGAACTCTTTTCTGGTTTCTTGCTTTCCTGAAAGCTACAATTTTCAAAAATGTAAATGCAAAAATCGAACCTGTATACGGAATCGTCATATAGCCTGACATACCTTAACCGATTGGGCCACAGAAAAGCACAAATTCTCCATGTTTTTCTCTCATTCATTCATATCTGCTCAATGTGTATCCAAATGTAAACAAATGATGTCATACATTATAAAATGGACAAAGTCCGACAATTATTTAAGACATTTTTTATGTTTAAATATGACTATATATAAATATATATGTCTGATGGTTCTGTATAGGATACAGGTTCGATTCCTGTCAAAGGACGCATATTTTCTATGGAAATTTCTCGGACATTCAGGCAGGTAAATGTTATTAATACTGTTTATTATAAACGGAGCATTTACTTAAATATTTGTATCTATAAAAAGAACGTATAAACATAAAAAATGTCTCATATATATATATATATATATATATATATATATATATATACACACACACACACACACACACACTTTCACTTCCCACTGTCTTTAAAGACAAAAATTTGTTAAAAAATAATTACAAATTTATTTGAAATCACAATGCTGTCTTTTGGTTCTTTTGTTCAGGCATTGTCTGAATTGAATTTTATTTCAAACTTTTGCTTTCACTCAAATTTGACAATGATTTTGTTGAAAGTCAATTTATCTGCAGCTAGATTTGTCAATTCCATCACACAACTTGATATGCTAAAGGACAGTGAAATAGTGAATAATATATACACTGGTTAGGTGTTGGAGTCACTTAATGATTTAGGAGCAGTGGTGTAGCTAGAGTAAACATCACCTGGGGCAGTCTGCTCAAATGTCACCCCAATGACCCCGATTTACCCTATGCTGAATGGTTAGCTGTAGCTAAATTTTCATACATGCTCTACCTCTACTTTACTCTACTGACCGGTACGTTACTGTTTACATGTATGATCCAAGACAAAATCTAATACTACAAAATAATCAGTTCAAATCAAAAGATTTTTAAAATGCAACTGTTCACTTTCAGAACATTTAAATACAAAACACGGCAATACACAAAAGAATGACATTCAATACTATGGTCATAGAATGAATGTTTTCTTGTTTTCATTGTGGCAAACTGATCAATGACATCATCAAAATCTGTTTGTCTTGTAAGCTCGTTTTCAATGGACAGCACAGCCAGATCCGACAGTCTCGACTGGTTCATGGTTGACGTAATTTTCTGTTGCTAATTTTCCAGTGTCCAATTTTCTATTGCATCATTTTCTGGGTACCATTTAATTATCAATGATGTTTGAAAGTATTTTTCTTGACAAAAATGTTCTATTTAATTTTTAAGCATTTTTCGGAACATTGTAAATCAACTGCATTCATTTAAAAGGTTACCTTGAGAATTTATGCAAAGTAAAATAAATTTACATCGTATTTTGATGTTATTATGATTTTAGTTTTAGTGATAATTTAAAAACAATAAATATTTATCATTAGTACCAATAATGGAAAATTAAGTTAAAAAATTTAAAAGAATCGTTTTTGGAATCGGAAAATAGGCACAAATTTTTCCGATTCGATACCGCTTCGATACCACAAAAAGTTCGATTTTTCCGATTATCGATTCCGATTCGATTAATCATCCCAACACTAGTAGATATATTCAAAAGTATATTGCTCACTCAATGGAAAATTGTATCTCAGTGAATTGATACACAGGCAAGACTGAAATTGTTGCACTTTTGGCTTCATATTTCGCTTTGTTGTTATTAATGATGCAGAGTTAAAACACCATGTCATCCGATTAAATCTTACAACAATGTCTCTTGTTAGTAACCAAGATTGTAGCAACTGAAACACATGAAAGCTGAAAACATTGCTATTTTTCCTACTCACAAATTTCCTGACAATTTATTAGAAAATTTCTGACGCAGGGGACAAAACTGGGGGGTCATAAATTATTTCTGGGGAGTCATATGCCCGGCTCACGAAACCCTGTGTCTCCACCACTGTTTTCAGACTATTTTTGGCACCTTAGCCTGGTTGAAAAAATTTTGTTGGGGGGTGACATTGTGTCACCCCTCCTGTGATGGCACCCGAGGCGGAACGCCCCCCCCCAAGCTACGCTACTGTTTAGGAGTTTTATCTTTGGACCATACAGTGAACTCCAAAGGGCTGGCCTTAAGCTATTTGGATTAGTTGCTTCAAAGCGGTGCCCGGAAAATTTGGTAATTTTGACAAGGTAGAAAAATTTGGTAACTATGAAATAAAAAAAATGATTTTATTTTTAGGTCTCTTCTGGGATGGGGATTTGGAGACTAAGCCCCCTCCCCTATATTTTGGAAATAGAAATGAGGCTATATAATTTTTACTTCTTTAAAAAGAAATAACTATCCAAAACTTAATTTATTTACTTTTTTTTATTAAAATAATTTGAAAAGAAGATACAAGAACTTACCTTTAACTTAGATAAATCAATTTTATTTACTTGAAAACAATAGAGTATTTATTAAATTAAAGACTTATTTAAAAAATATTGTAGGGGTAGCCCCCTCCCCAAACTCCCATCCAGAAAGTATGGCCCTGGTATTGCTGTAGTGGGGTTTTATCTAGACTCCCATTCCTATAGTTAATAATACTTTTTAAAAATATTGGGGATGGAGGCCCAGCCCTTTTCTGCAAGTACGGCCCTGGTATTGTTGTAGTCAGGATCCCAAGATTTTCACTTTCAGTTATTTAAAAATATAGGGGAGGGGGAGTTTAGCCCCCAAATCCCCACTCCAGAACGGCCCTAAAATCAATTTTCAATTGACTTTTGATTTCATAGTTATTGAATTTCCACAAATTCTCTAAGGGAGCTCTGCGCACCAGTATTACTATGATTTTACAGACATCAGTTGGAACAGGGCTCATCAAAATTGTTCTCAATTGAGAGTTGAGACCAACATCTTTTTAGCGCTGAAAATCCATATTCTTTGGGTCAGCAAGAATGAACATTTAAAGGATAAAAACAAATAACACAATTGAATAATCTGTATTCCCCATTACTGAAATAAAAATAAATCTATATTTTCTTCGTTTGAATAGGTTTTCTCTGAAAAATGTGACATTTTTTTTTTTACTTTATTAAGAAAAATCAAATAGTTGAAAAAGTAAATAAACTCAGTATGAATTTGGATTTTTTAGACAAACAAATGTCCCGGTAATTTTTTATATCTCGTGACCACCAGAGAAAATGGAAAACAAAATTACACTATAAGATAAAAATATTAGACTATTATCATTGTTGATTCTCACAAACTAAAAAAAAAAAAAATTAAATTGGTAAATAAAAACACTCCATGAAGTTCGTTTAGCTTCGTACACGTAAAAACTAATCAGTAACGCCGTAAATAAACAAGTTCATACATTGACCAATCAAAAGTAATGACAGAATAATATGGCGGCCAACATGGTTGTACTGTTAAGTGTTGTCTGCTAGACACTGGAAAAAGGGTGTTTTATGTGCATTTTCCATGTCAGGAAACCCACTGTGGTACTATTTAACGGTGGAACTTTGGCATATTTCTTGGAATTTCTAATTAAATGAAAAAATCTGACAAATTTAATCGAAGAAAATCTGACATGCTAAGTTGCGGTCACTACCTCCACGAAATCGCGAAAAAATCAGCATACAGTGATGAAAACATGCTCCGAACGTAATAAAACATAGTTTTATCGTTGAAATCCATATGCTATTATTAAGAGAAAGGATCAAAGTATTTTTTAAATATTTAATGAAATTTTTTACTCCTTTTTAGAACATTCGAAATTTTGACTAAAAAACTTGTTTTTCTTGCGTCAGCAGTGGATGTACAAACTTTTACATTTTTTTTTAGCATGGCAAATTTGGGCGGTGACAGACACATTGATTTAGAAATCACATTTTCAGGACTTATTCACAAAATGATTGAAATTACTTTTAGTAGAAAATCTTGGTAAAAATATATTTATTTTACATGTGTTTCACTCCCTTACTTAATTTTAAAACTTGAGAAATTCAACGAGATAATTTTTAGTAATAAAGCAGAATTCTTTGAAGAATAAATCACCGAATTTTCTTTGCAAAATCGGACCCCTTCTTACCGAAAATCTGTTCTGAACAGAAAAATAAAAAGCACAACAAAACTAAAGCATTTACTTACAGGATACTTACATACTTTTTATGAATAATAAATATTAAAGACAATTGTGACATTGTCTGAAGAAAAAAAATTGTTTTTCAATAAAAAATGAATTTTTACAAGATTGTTTTCATTTTTTTTTTCACAATTTTAAATTGAATTCATAATTCAAGTTTTTAAATTTTTTAAAATTCAGTTTCAATGGTGTAACTCTTAGAAAATATTGTTAAGTAAAAAAAGTAAAACTATTTAATTTACTCTGATACCCCTGGAATATTTTCAAAAACAATTTCAATTTCTTTTTGTATGTGTATAAACTTGCAGAATTTGTAAGTACAGATATTTCTACCTGATATGATCATTAAAAGGTAATGTGTTTTAAGGGTTGTACCCCCCGTTACAGAAAAAAAAAACCTTCATAAAATTTATCGGCTGCTAGCAATTCTGCTCCACCATATTTAACGCGTTAACGGTTTAAGCTGTCAATAAATCAATCAACATATCAGAAAAACAAGACCCTGTAGATAAGAACTGCTTGTGTACAACATTTTATGCCATTTCAAAACTAAATTGATTTAATTGAATTTTTTTCAAACTGTTATAAAAAAGTAAATCTATTAAAAAAATCTTCCAAAAATAAAATATACTTTTCTGAAACTTTATTCGAGGAATATTAGTTGATTTTTTAAAAGTATAATCTGATTTGAAACAATTATTTACTCACTTTAAAATATTGCAGAAATGCATTTTTTAACGTGACAGTAGCTTGTTTATTTATGTTGACAGCTTCTTTAACATTTCCGTAATAGCTTGATGACAGATTTTTATCTAATGCTCTCTGGGAGCTTTAACTGTAAAAAAAAAAACAATTCAGGAATATGAGCACCTTTTAAGTACTCAGTAATCTCAAAAATTTAAGAAAATATTCCCCATAACCTAATGTTTTATTGAATTTTAGAGAATTTTGATCCTAAATTTATTATAATTATATCACTTTTAATTTCTGATAATGTCATGTACAGGCAACATTATCTATAAAAATTGGCACATTTATACATATACAAAAACAATTCAAAATACTTTTTATAATACTTGGGGTTCTCAGATTGTAATAAGTTTTACTATATATGATTAGTAAATATAGTTTTATTTAATGACAGTATTTCCTAAGAGTTAACACCATTGAAATTGAATTTTAAAAGACTCCAGGGTTATGGCATTATGGGTCGACTGTTTGACCTAATACAATCATTCCTGTCAAACCGTGAATTGAAGGTCATTCTCAACGGCTTCTCCTCTAGTTCCTATCCCACGAACGCAGGTGTTCCTCAAGGCTCCATCCTAGGCCCCACTCTATTCCTTATCTATATAAACGACCTCCTTGACGCCATAAATTCCCAATTTGGCATCTACGCGGATGACACTACAATTTATTTCTGCCTCAAAAACAAATCTAGTCTCGCTGACAAAACTCACCTGGCCGTGCGTCTCGAAAAGGACCTCCAATCGATTGTGAACTGGGGCATGAATTGGCTGGTCAACTTTAACGCTTCAAAAACAAAACTGCTCTCTATTAATCACCACATAGAACCTTCCTTGCCATCCATTAGAATGTCTGACACTCAACTTCTCGAGAGCAACTCTCTGTGGCTGCTTGGTCTCACGTTGACTGCTGACCTGAGATGGAACAAATACATTGAGTCAATTGCCTCGTCCACCACAAGGAAAGTTGGCTCCCTGTGCCGCGCCAGGAAATTTTTCTCCCTGGAATCGATCATCCAGATCTACAAATCCACAATTCGCCCTTGCATGGAGTATTGCTGCCATATATGGTCTGGTGCCCCTTCTGTTTGCCTCGGGGTTCTTGACTGGCTCCAGAGGCGGATATGCAATATAATTGGCCCTGCTCTGGGATCTCGTCTACAGTCACTTTCTCACAGACGCGTTGTCGCCTCTCTCTGTCTGTTCTACAAATACTGTCATGGTAATTACTCTGAGGAGCTGCATTCGCTGGTTCCCAGACTTCATGCGTTCAAGCGCCCTACGAGGCTGGCATGTCACTCTCACCACTTCACTGTCGAAACTCCTAAATGTAGCCGTCTCTTCTACTCTAATAGCTTCATGTCTCGCACATCTCACCTGTGGAACTCCCTTCCCTATTCCAGTTTCCCTGAGAGCTATAATCTCCAGCTATTCAAGTGTAATGTCAATCATCATCTCCAGTTGGCTTGATCTATCCACTACCCTTCTCTTCATACCCTCTTCTATCACTCTTATCTGATCTCGCTCTATATTTTCCGTAACCCCTTGCGTCCTAGTGACTTCCCGCCTTGCTTGGGGTGAAATGCTTAAAAAAAAAAAAAAAAAAATTTAAAAATAGAAATTATTCTAATTAAAATTGTAAACAAATCTTGATACAATTTTTTTTCCTGAAGATAATATTGTCCTTATTATTCATAAAAACAATTAAAAGTTTCTCTAATTAAATAATGCCTTAGTTTTATTGCATTTTTTATTTTATGATTCAGGGCAGATTTTCACTGATTTTACAATTTTTTGATGATTTAATCTCTGCTTTAAACTAAATATAGTTACTAAAAATTATCAAGCAGAAGTTATCAAGTTTTCATAAAATTAAGTGGGGCGAAACATTTAAAAAAGTATTTTTACTAAGATTTTCTAAAAAAAAAAATGATTATTAAAATAATTCCATTCATTTGAAAGTTTCATTAAAAATCTGACAATTATTTGATTTTTGCAAAAATTTTCAAATTAATATGTTTCACTGCAAAAAAAAGTTGCTAAAATTTGCTATGCTAATTCTGCTGACACAAGAAAAACAAGATTTTTAATCAAAATTTCAAATGTTCTAAAAAGGATTAAAAAATATTAACTAAATATTCAAGAAATACTTTGACCTTTACTTTTAATAATAACAAAGATTTTGATGGCAAACCTTTGTTTTCATTAAGTTTGGAACTTTTTTTCATGAAGGTATGCTAATATTTTAGTGATTTTGTGGAATCTATCAAAAATCAGAGTATTATCTGACTTTAATTAAATTTTCAACATTTATATATTAATGAATTAATTTTATTTTGTAAAGATTTTATGCAAAAATCCAGTGGAAATATTTTTAACAATTATAACTAAACATTTTAAAATTGTGAATTTACCAAACATTTAGATCTCAGATGAATCTTCTGAGATGTCAAAGCATTTGAAATGTTGTTCAATATTCCAAGTTCAGAGATAGAATTGTGCAGTTAGCTTAACAAAATAATAAATTTAAAAAATAAAATAAAAATGCAATAAAGTTAAAAAATCACTTAGTGAAGGAAGTTGTGAGTTGCTTTTTTTTCTTTTTTTTAAAAATAAAACATTGCAGATTCTCAGTTCTAATGGGTATGGCTAACTCATGAACAACAATGGGAAACATGTCATTGATTTGGTGACCTGTCTGCTCCAGAAAGCATAATAGAGATAGCTAGCTGTACGGTGAGCTACAAGATAAGGGGATGCATATGTCAGTATTTGTATCTGTTTACAGAACGGTATCCTTTGTACAGATTTGTGCAAGAATGAACTGTTCCAGTTGTGAACATTATATAACAGATGATGGAGAAGATGAATGGTTTGGAATCTGATGTCAAAGAGGACTGAACATAGATCTCCCATTCAGGACCCATTCTAGTTTGATATATTTTTTAATTTATTATTATTATTATTGTTGTTGATGATGACAATGACAACAACTCAAGGCTTAAGTGCTAATCAAGGTAGAGGGTTACTAGGGAGGAGTAAGTTGAATATATAGGATATGTAATGGTTTATACTAAAACTTGAAGAGGTTAAGATTGTACTGATCAAGTATGCATCCCTTCTGGAGTTTGTTCCATATTGCAACAATTCTGGGGAAGCTGAGCAGATTTTACTCCTTACCAATGGAATATAAAGGATTGAGGATGAGTTGGATGGCATATCCTAGTTATAAAGGTCTGGATTGGTGGAACCCTGATAGTTTTGGTGAGGGCCCTAGGTACAAAAATAGCAACATACTTGTGATACTTTTAAAAAACTATAGCAGAACTGAAATGCAAAATGAGCTGCCTAGTACCATTGATAAGAGTGCCTGCCTCCATTGGTCAAAGAGACATTTAATGTGCTCTCTGTAAAACAAAGAAAATGGCTGCCTACCCAGAACAGAGTTGGTGCAAACCAAGAGACAACTTGGTATGAAGAAATATGATGTGCACCAGCTCTCTCAAAAAATAATCAGAATGGTAAGCTGAGTGGTGTTAGTTATACAAATTATTTGTTTTGCTAACTAACCACTAATGTTTTGGACTCAATTAAAAATCACTACACAATTATAATCATATTTCAACAACACAAACGTGTCTCCTTGGGCATGTCAAACTACTGGCGAGCAAAAGTTTACTTTAATTTCAAAATCAGAATACTTTAAAAAAATAAGCTTGTTGCCTTTGCCATGATTAATCAATCGAATGTGACCTATGCTAAATTCAAACCCACCAGAAAAGAATTTTTACTATCGGTCATGACATGAAGTTGTCTGCATATAAATCTTAAACAATTTCCTTATGGACAGATAAAAGTTGTTACATTATTTAATAAGATTTATTGAATTCTGATGTTCAACTTTCCAAATAAGTAAAAGCTAAAAAGGGTAATGCGGTAATTTAACACAATACTAACCAGTTATATGTTCGTTCAGCTTCTTACATAAAATTTTATAGTTGATAAATAAAAGACCCCTTTAATGAGATTTTTAACAAAAAATCTGATAATTCCTAATTTTTCATGTAAGCAGAAAAAACGGTTCATTTAAAACATCCACATGTTCTAACTTTTTTTTTAATTTTCCATTTTACCTTAGGAGTTTTATTAGCTTCTTTTAATTTCAGAAAATATTTAGAAAGAGATGTACTATTTTTATAAGTACTATTGGTGAAGGATGTGTTGATACCACCTTGTCTTAAAAGAATTCTTAGTACTATCAATATAAAATTTTTCAACATTTAATTCTTGCAATTACATTGGTTAATATTATCAACAGTAGTTATCTTATCTTTGAATGTGCATTATTATCCAAATTTTTAAATTGGTTTAAAAATTTATAATGTTTCTTTATAATCTTCTCAACATTATCAGTACAGCTATAACTTAGTTTTAGTGTGTTTCTATTAAATATTTTACTAAGAGGGTTACTTTTAGGAAAATGTTTATCAATTAAATGGAGGAATGTCTGGCCTAACTTAGTACTGACTAATTGATTAAATAGGAGTGTGTACCAAATGATTTTCCTATTCCTATTCCTTAGATTAATATTATCATATTAATATTATCATATTTCCTATACTTGATTTCAGCATACTTGTAAACATTATTTTTTAAAGCAGTATTATAATCACCACTGTATTTATCAAACACATTTTTATTAGATGAGTTCTTGCTAATTCTACATTTTATAGATAAGGGTATATGTTTGATTACAGATGGAAGGTGATTAGAATTGGGTTGAATATATATTAGGTTAGCATTATTTTTCATATAAGGTTGGAATACATCATTAACAACATCTAACGTAACATCAAGAAAATCAACTCGTTTAACATTAGCAGCTACCTTAACTTTAAGATTTAAGCTTTTTAATTCCCTATGAATCATTTTCCTTAATTTGTCAACCTTAATTTTAGTAGAATTTGTTACTACCATAAGACCATCATTTCTGTGTAATGCTATATTATCAACATTAGCTCTACTCTGTATTGAGCCCTCTTAAATTAAATGTTATATACAGTGAAATTATACCCTATTTGTTCTCATTTTACCTATATATATATATATATATATATATATATATATATGTGTGTGTATCTATAAAATAATTCAGATAAAAATATATCTGTAAAAAGACAAAACTTTTCTTTACTGATGTGTTTTGTCCTCTGATGGATTTATTGAGGCAAATGTAAGGATTGAGTGTTCTTTTAAAATTTTGAAAAGCTAACATTTTTATTTCTGTTTATAAATACTTGTTGGAAAATAAAATCTTTACAGTTGCCTAAATAAAGTCCATCAGAGGACAAAACACATCAGTAAAAACGTTTTCCTTTTGTCTTTATTCACATATATATAAGTTTCATTAAAGATGACTGACAAGGTACTTCAATTAAGCTTTTTATTTTTCTTTTGATCATATAAGTGGTTTCTTTTCTGGACACAAAATATGTAAAAACTGTCCAAATGTTCTGCATATCCGAGAGCTTTCAGCTATTCTTTTAGTGATTATCAAGTGCGATTTTATTTTTAATTGAATGTATGGGTTTTTATGTATGTGTCTAGAGATATAGGAATGTACTGGGTTACAAACACAGTCAGTACATTGTGGACGTGTTCATAGTTGATGTTATTGAGTGCTGGCTTTTTCTTTTTAAATATTAGTGCTTCCATTATTTTCAGTCTTTTTTACATGTGGATGAGGCTATTATACTTGTATTTTCTACATATATGTTACAGAAAGAGGGACTGCTGCCGTAATACACAATATATATACATACCATTGTTCCTTACTATTTTAGATGCAGTTTTTTCTCTCATAACTTCTTTAAAAAATCCCTGTGACTTATGTCTCAATTGCTGAATTACCAGTATGAAACTAATAGCTACTCTCTGGCATATTTCAACCTCAGGTTATTCTTATTTTACCCCACCACCACCAACAACAACTAACTAATATTCCCAAATAGTTCCTATCTGGACAATGCCAAAAAGTGTCTTCTGAAATATCCTTCAGTCTTTACATGTCTGTTGATTAAAATATAAATGACTTTGTATTTCAATTGGAATCTTAATGTTTATACAGCTTTCTTATTCTCAATGAGATGACTCTGCACTGCAATTGAATATTGATCACAACGTAAACCCTTTTGATTTTTTCATGTGTGAATAACAATAGCTATTCAAAATAGAGATGAGAGTCACCCAGCCTCTACTTATTATATTTTAGTATTTCTTCCAGCCTCCCCTTCTATTCATCCCCATAACACAGGCATATAGACATGAGAATCATTGTCATTGGTGGAACTTGTTACCAAGTATTGGAGTGCTCATCGACATTTCCTTCCGTGTGAAATGAGTCCTATATTGGATTTGAAGAGGCGTCCACAGTCACCACATGGTAGGCTAGGAGGGTTTTGTATACTGTGTGGGTAGCCTTGATTCGATTATCAACATCTTTTTTTAGCATATGCATCTGATATTAGTACACTACCAAGGTGTGGAAATTGTTCGATATTCTCCAGGTTCAGTACGTTGATGGTGATTTTGACTCCAGGTGGGTGTTGATATCTTTGTCATGGTTCAAGCAGGACCTTGGTCTTTGCCACATTGATGGTTAGTCCATAGCACATGTATGCTCTGAAGAAGTTGTCTATTGAGTTCTGAATATCTTTGAGCTCATGGGCCGGGGTACATTTGTCATCAGTGTATTGAAGAATAAATATTTCTCAGAATACAGCCAATTAAAAACATGGGTGGTGTTTCACCCCAAATATTTTAGTATGGGTGTACGAAAATGCCAAATTTGTGTGGTGATACTATGAAACTTCTTTCAAAGTATTACAGTATACATAATGTCTAGGCTTTTGGAACTGACCCCTGACCTCCGCCAGATGCAGTATTCATATATGCATTATACTAAGCATTCACCAAATCCCTCTGTATATTAACCAATGCAAAAAGAAGTATTTAGGAAGATTAGCTAAGTCTGACTAGTCAAGGGTACCTAATGAGGATTAAACTCACAACATAGTTATAATCTGTCAGACAAAATCACAAACTATTACTCTGTTGCAAGATTCCCTTGTTACTATTTACTAAGTTCATCTTAGTCTGACATAAGGCCACAATAGAGGCATCTACTAAGAATTAAACTATTATTTACAAGCCTAAAGGACACTTGTACTTAACACCAGAAAGAGAGTTGAAATTTCTCAAGCACATAATGAGGAAAGAGGACTTGGAAAATTTGACACTCACAGGACATATTGAAGGCAAGAGGAAAAATATTGCATAACTTACCTAGAAAGCTTGTGTAAATGGATGGCAGAACAGGGTTTAGGAGAGATAGCAAAAAGACAAAATTTACTAAGAGTTACAAAGGACAGGAAATTGTGGAGAGCCATGCTCGCCAGCATCCTGAAGGGGCATGGCACATAGAAGAAGAAGAAGGGGGAGGACAATCTTTCTTATCACGATGCTATAATAGGTGCCCTCATGCTTAATATATGCAAGATATCAAACATCTGTTGCCTCTTTTGTACATATTTTTTGAGAAACTACAAAGAGAAAGATATAAGAAAATAATTCTTCCAACACTTTCATTACAAACAAAGGTCTCTCATAAATAAAACTTCTGGTGAGATGTTTTAAGACCACTCCTTTTGCAAGCAAAGTTACTGAGTCACTCCTGATGAAGGCCATAAGAAAAACTAATATATGCAGAAAAACAAAGTGAATAGCACACAACTAAAACAGAGAAAGGAAAAAGGAAATTGCAAGATGATAAGTCTATCTCTTTAAATGCCATCACCCTTAAAGATGTAGGGTGATTATTACTCTTCACAGCTTCCTTCCAACAGCTGTAAAGAAAAGAAAGAATAAGAGAGAGGAAAATAGAAGACATCAATGGAAAGAGAGCAGAAAGGAGAGAGAAAAGTAGACAATAGGAAAAAAGAAAGAATAGGAGAAAGGAAAGTAGAAGAGAACAATGGAAAGAGGATAGAAAGAATAACAGAGAGAATGGGAGATATGAAAATGTAGAAAGACAAGCAAGAGTATGTTAAAATGTGTGATGAGGGAATAGAAAGAGAAGAAATATAAGAAATAATAGGAAAATGTGAGGATAGAAAGAAAGAAGCAAGAATAAATCTGAATTGGAAATTAGAGAAAAGAGAGTAAATAGTGAGATTGATAATAGGAGGTAAATTTAGTAAACCATGTTTGTAGCCCAACATTCTTTACTGGATGATCCTGAAACCTCAGAAAAAGTAATTTTTCCTTTTTATAGAAAGTGGCAGAAAAACTTTAGATCCTCTAACGTCCATAAGTTGTTCTAGTGTCTGTCGGAGTTACCTCCTTCTAAATTTTGAAACCGCCACTTAGTGGGGTTATCAAATTACAATATATACTTGGTGAGATCTTCGTCTCATTCTCTTTCTTCTCACTTTTCAGCTGATACAACATGATGTAAATCTCTTGTGAAGATTTGCATTCTCTCCTTTGTGGTGGTGGTGGGGAGCGCTATGTGTTTCCTTCAGGAAACACACATGAACATTATGCCTACATGTATGTACAAACATTCACTACACATACTTTGACCATAAACTTTCTATGTTCATTCATACACACTCATTATCCTCTTTGTCAATTGTAACCCTTATTGTATGTTAATACACATATACCTGTTTGTATATATATATATATATATATATATATATATATATATATATATATATATATATATATATACACATATATATATATATATATTAATACACATATACCTGTTTGTGTGTATATATATATATATATATATATATATATATACATATATATATATATAATACATATATACCTGTTTGTGTGTATATATATATATACACACACACACACACACACACCAGTCTTTGTTGTTTTCTTCACATTTCCTCTTACATTTCTCGTGGTGGACTCCTCATGAGCCCACCATATTTGTAGTGGGCCCCATTTTAGGAAACCACACATGTTCATCTCACAATGCTCAAACACTACCAGCTCACTACATGTCTTTTTAGAATTTAAAAAAAAAAATATTAACTATGCTCTTTTAACTTTCAGATGACTATTATGGAAATTGCTAATGCTAAAGGACATACTGTAAAAAATGAGGGTGGGGAGTAGCTTAGTATACCAACAGGTGATGCATGCAAGTGTGGACACAGACAGACATTTCTAGACAGGGGCTGCAGTTATACAATTGTAGCCATGTACACTTTGTCAATGCTGGGTACTTTAGCTATTAAAAAAAAATTCCCAGCAGCCCTCATTTATATGGATGTGCAAATTTAGTCCGATGAAATCCTAAAGGATGAAATGCATAACAGGAATACATTTTTCACTTTGTCATACACTTTTTTCCCTGCTAATAAGGGAATGTATAAAACCTGAATGAAATTTGAACTTAGTCTTCTGATTTCTCATTCCAAGCCACTATCTATTACACCACCTGCACACCCTTTTTAAAGTGTAGATTTTCAATACACAAGTAATGATATTTTTTTTTTCAATTTTTGTTGATTACTTTATTTGAAAAATATGTTATCCTTTGTGGGTTAATTTGTATCAGAAAAATATATTAAAGTTAAAAATATTGCAGGTACAAATGATGCAAGACTCAGAAGAATCAACCATAATGTCACTCACAGAAAAAATTCTCAACCCTTGTTTCAAAAAGCAAGAGTTTGTATACATTCAAGATACCTATGATTGGTCAAAATGAAAATTTGTTTTAAGCTAGCAAACTTTATATGAAGGAAAGCTAGAACCAATGTTCAGGTTTTTTTTTACCTAAGTTTTAGCAACACTACTTTTTTTTTTTAATCATTTCACCCCAAGCAATGCTACTAGAATACAGGGGTTAACAGGGAGTGAAAGCGAATGAGAAGACTTTAGCGATTGATGCTGCATTTAAATTTTCGAAGTTATCAGTGAAGCAAGAAATCAGAAGGGATTTCCACTAGCAAGAAGAGAAACTGTTAGAGTAGAAGTGGTGGTTGTATCTAGCTATTTCAACAGTAAAATGGTGAGACCTAGTTGCCAATCTAGTAGCACATTTAAATTCATCAGAACAGTTGCCATGAAAATATTTGTAGAAAAGACAGAGGGAAGCCATGTCACAAGCTAATATTTTTCTTCTCTACACAATCATCTGCAATTTAATGTTACAAGCCATTGCCAATGAGATTACTATTCACTGGGAGCTGCATTATTGTAGCCTTATACCAGGATAAGCCAAATTCAATAATCAGCCATCTATATAGGGTATTGGCTATCAACTAAGGATTAACATGTTAATCTTGCAAGTGAGTCTAATCCTCACTTAAACTTAATATCTATATTATCTTCTTTTATGCACCATGTTCTTTCAGAATATGGGCGATCATGACTCTCCACAACTTCCTCTCTTCTGTTGCTCTAAATAACATTTGTTCCTTTACTGATCCACTTTGTCCTTGCTTTGCCATCCAACTCAATGTCATTAAGTAGGTTATATACTATTTTCTCTAGCCTCTGTTGCTTTCAGCATATCCTGTGAATGTTAAATTCTCCAAGCCCTCTTTCCTTACTGTGTCCCAGAAAGCTCTCTCTCTGATTGTATGTATTTTCCTTAACACTTGTTATCACACCTGCCATAAAGCTATTGCAAGATATTTCATTTTTTGCTGAGTACATCATTATTAAGTATCTTGTGCCAGATTAGACTAAGTCTCATAAATATCTAGCTATAAAGAGTTGTTTTACAAGCCACTACTAACATGTTTAATTCTCACTTGGAGCTGCATTAGCAAGGCCTTGTGCCTGACTAGGATAAGTTCAGTTAGGAGCTATCCATATAGAGTGTGTACTTGAGGGTAAAATTTAATAAAATTGTTTATAAGCCAGTTGAGTTTGATCCTCACTGGGTGTCCTAGAATTGTGGTTCTGTGCAGACTAGTCAAAGTTTAGAAAATTTTAGACTCTCTCAAATGTCAGCTCTTAAGTGATAATTAACAATCTATTATTACAAGACATTAATATCACTTGGGACTTCTCTCTAGTGGCTTTGTGCCAGGCATAGCAAAGCTTAAGAAATAAACACTTTTTAATAGTACTTTTTACAAGCTACACACAAAATAATGATGCATGAAATCTTTCTCTTTTTTTTTCAAATATCTTACATGTATCTCACTCCAGATGTCATTCATGTCTGACTTCCATAAAATCTGCAATAAACTAAAAGTTAAAACCTATTTGTGTGTAAATAGATATTTACTGGCAGTACAGATTTTAAACATTTGAAGTTACTGATAGGGTTAGGGCTGGACTGATTTGCTTTTTGAATAGGAAAATTGGAACTTGACTCTCCAATTTTCAATTTCAAACCATCATCCTATACACCACTTGCACATCCAAGTTTACAGCACCAGGTATTTCCAAACGGTCATCCATCTATGTACTGACCAGGGTTGATGTTGCTTAACTATGGTGATCATACAAGAACTTGAGTTTCAACATGATACAGCTGTAAGTTTGTTGAGACTGGAAGTAAAATCACTATTTTAAACTACAGGCTTGTTCTTACATAGATCAACATGATACATCAGTGTTCAAGCCTTGGTAAAACCCACAATTTAAATGTTGATTTTGTAGGTAAGCGGGCTCTTTCCATTTGGAAGATTGGTGCAAAACAATCTTCTTCCTCTCTATTTGGAATTATTCAAAACTAAGTTAAGTTTAGTAAATATTAACAGAAGTAGAGGCAAAGATATAGACAGATATATTGAACAGATTAAGATAGAACAATAAATATAAATAGATAGGTAGATAGATAGGAAGAGACTAAGATAAAGAGGCAGATATGAACAGTAGAAGGTAGATGTAAACAGATTGGGATAGATAGATAGATAGATAGATAGATGCAAACACCTTGAGATAGAGATAAATGTAAATGGCTTGAGATAGAACAGATAGACAGATGTTAATGGACATAGATGTAAACAGCTCAAGAGAGATTTGAATCAACCGAGACAGATAGGTATAGCTTGAGATAGAAAAGACAGATGAACAGATACAACAAAATTGGTAGGAGAGAAAAATGTAAAAAAAGTAAGATATATACATATGAACAGACTGGGATAGATGGATAGACAGATATGAACAGAAATAGATAATGAACAGGTATATATAGATGGTTAGACATAAACAGAGATAGGGAGATATGAACAAAACGACATAGATTGGACAGATTTAAACAGACAAAGATAGATAAATAGATAGAAATAAAAGTGAGGATAGAAAGATAAATGAGAATAATTGAGAAGAGAAAAATAAGTTGAGAAATACCAAAAAGTACTCAGTAGATTTACATAAATCTTAATAGGTATTCAAGATGTTTTGTACAAGTTGTGGCTATTTTTGATGCCCTGAACATATATATATATATATATATATATATATAAAGATTTGCTTACTTATAAATGCCTATAAATATAAAATGTGTGAGTGTCAGAGCATACAAGCATGTGTTTATGCACTCAGATGAGTGTGTGTGGCAATGTGTGTGTGCTTGAAAGCAGATGACTCATACCTGTAGCCAACCTCTTCGCCCCACTACTCTTATCCAGACTCCCTTTTTCCAATCAGTAAACAGAAACTGCAACATGAGGAAAGGGGTAGGGGATGATGAGAGTGGGAGGTAAAAGAATGAAGATGAGACTCACAGAGGAGGAGGAGGAGAATGTTGGAATGTAAGGTGCTGGGGAGGGTGAGAGATAATGAAAGCTTGGAAGAGAGAGAAAGAAAGGAAAATGCAGAATGAGAGAGAGAGAGAAAGGTGAGGAGAAGAGATGCAAAGGTAAGAAAGGTGTGGAAATAAAAGATGGCAGGTGCGTTGATTGGGAAAACACAAAGGAAGGAAAACTTTTAAAATAAAGAAGAAGAAGAAAAGGCAAGAAAAGGGAGTGCATGGAGGAGATAAAAAAGAGAAAAAGAAGAGTAATGAAGGAGAAAAAGGGACAACAAAGGTGTAAACAATGTAGAAATGGCTGAGAAAGACAAGCGTAAGAAAGGCAGGAGAAAAGAAAAGAGAGAATGATTTAAAGAAAAAGAAAAGGCAAGAAAAAAATTGAAAATTATCTAGATAAGGTTGCAGAGAGTAAGAAGAGAATGAAAAAGGAGTCAAAGAGGGGAAAGAGAAATAGGTGTGAGACACAAAGAAATAAGAGAGAGTAGTTGCATAAAGAGAAAGAAGAGAGATATAATGGATACAGAGGGAAGAATGCCATGTAGAGGAAGAAACGAAAAAAAAGTGGGATGTCAAGGAAGAAAAGAAAAAGGAGGAGGATGTTGTGGAGGAAAAAAAAGAGGAATAAAGTATAAAGGATGAGAGAAGTGGCATGAAAAGAAAACGAGTGTGATGTAGAGGGAGAAGTGAAATGGGAAGGAAGAAGAGAGCATGGGATGTCAATGAAGAGAAAGTGGAGAGCAAAATAGAGGGTGAGAATAGTGACATGTAAAGAGCAAGGTGCAAAGGAAGCAGGGTGAGGAGTGGAATGTAGAGGAAGAAGAGAGGGGAGTGTGATGATGAGGAAGAAAAGAAAGAGAGGAAGTGAAAGAAGACAGCAACATAAAGGGTGAGATGTAAAGAGAGCAGAGGGTGGAGTGGAATGGAAAGGAAGAAGAGAAAGAGGAGTTGGATATAGAGGGAAAAAAAAGAAACATAAGAAGAACAGTAGTTGGGAATAGAATAAAGAAAGAAAGGAAAGTAGATAGAAAGGCTGAAAGAGTGGGGAGGATTTTCATGGAAGTGAAGACAAGGAAAAAAAAAATGTAGAGAGAAGAAAAGACAACATTCTTTATGTCTGCATTTTTCCCCCCCTTAAAAAGCAACAAATAAAAACTTTAGAAGAAGAAAGTGAGGATGAAAGAGAAGAGTCAAAATTTGGCAAAAGAAATGATTGTAAAAACTTAAACCTAAAACAGAAAAGATAAATATGGAAAGAAAGGAAGTAACATGTGAAAACTTGATAGAACTGTGAAAGAAAAAAGTTTTAAGATATGAATATGGAAGACAAAAGAAAACAATGAAGATCATGAAAAGAGGTGGGAAAGAAAGATGGACACTGATTAAGAAAAACGTCTGCAAGCTGAAGCTATTGATAAAGAATATGCAGAAAGTATAAAAGACTGCAAAATTGGAGCAAGCGATAAAAATATAGATTGAAACATGGAAATCTTGAAAGAACTGTTAAAATGCAAAGAGTTGAAAATGGGAAGGAGGAAAAAAATAACTGAGAAAGAAATTGAAAGATTTTCAGAAACAATTTGACTACAATGCAAAAATTAGCATAAGAGCAATGAAAACAGAGGAAACATGAAGAAGTAAAAAACGTGGGGAAAAGTAGAAAAAAAGGAAAGAAAGGTGAAAGAGAGAATGACTGAGAAGGGAAAAGGTAACATCTAAGAAGAAGAGGAAGGTTTCTCAGTTAAAGGAAAAGAAAAGGAAGAAAAACAAAAGTGAAAAGGCAAGAAGGGAAGAATAAAGTAAAAAAAAAACTAAAGGAGGAAGACGAGGTAAAACAAAATTATATAATTGAAAGAAGAAGAAGAAGAGGCGAGGCAATCAAAACCAGAAAAAGACAGAGAAAAATGAGAAGAATAGGACATGAAATAATAAATAGAGAAATGAAAAACAAGTAAAAAAAAGGGGTTAATGCAAGATAAAAAAACAGAGAGAGATCAGGGCAGGTGAAAAAATCAGAAAGAAAGATAGAAAAAAAGAATAAAAGGCTGAAGAGAAAAGAGAGCAAGAAAAAGAATCAAAGAAATAAAAGAGAAAAAAGATGATATGAGGAACAAGAAAAAATATGGACGATACGGTGAAGAAGAATTGAAAAAGGAAAAGAATAAAATTACTGAAAGAAGATGAAGGAATAAAATGGGAAAGACAAAAAAGAATTAAAGAGAGAGGAGAAAATGAAGTAAGGGAGAGGATGGACTAGAAAGAAAGAGAAAACAAGTGAGAACAAATGAGATGAGGGAATAGAAATAGGTAGAAAGAAAAATGAAAGGAGAATAGGAGTTGCTAGAAGAAGAAAGTGAGAATAAGCAATGAAGGAAGAAAAAGAGAATAAAAGATAAAGGAAGAAAAAAGAATAAGAGATAAAGGAAGAAAAAAGAATAAGAGATAAAGGAAGAAAGAGAGAAAAAGAGATGAAGGAAGAAAGAGAGAAAAAGAGATGAAGGAAGAAAGAGAGAAAAAGAGATGAAGGAAGAAAGAGAGAAAAAGAGATGAAGGAAGAAAGAGAGAAAATAAAAGATGAAGGAAGAAAGAGAGAAAAAGAGATGAAGGAAGAAAGAGTGAACAATGAGAGGGAGAATAGAAGATGATAGCAAAATTACAGAGAGCATAAGACATGAAGGAAGAAGGAATAAGAGATGAAGGGAGAGAGAGAGATAGAATAAGAGATGAAGGAAGAAAGAGAGAATAAGTGATGAAGGAAGAAAGAGAGAGAATAAGAGATGAAGGAAGAAAGAGAAAGACTAAGAGATTAAGGAAGAAGAGAGAATAAGAGATTAAGGAAAAACAAGACAATGAGATGGAGAACAGGAGATGAGAGGAAAATTAGAGAGTGAATAAGAGATGAGAGAAGAAAGAAAGAATAAGCAATGAAGGAAGAAACGGAGAATAAAAGATAAAGGAAAAGAGAGAGCATAAAAAATGAAGAAAAAAGAGAGAGAATAAATGAAGGAAGAAAAAGTGAAAATAAGAGATGAAGGAAGAAAGTGAGTGGATAATGAGAGTAAGTATTGGAAATGAGAGGAAAATTAGAGAGAATAAGAGATAAGAGAAGAGAGAGAAATGAGAGGGAGAATATGTGATGAGAAGAAAATTAGAGAATAAGAGATGAGTGAAGAGAGTAAGAACAATGAGAAGGTGTAAAAGAGATTAGTGGGATTTTAGACAGAATAAAAGATAAGTAAGAGAGAACAATGAGAGGGAGTATAATAGAGGAGATGAAAAAGAGAGACAAAATTAGAGAAAGGAAGAGGAAAAAAGGGGATGAGAGAAAAATTGGAGATGAGTAAAGAAAAAGAGAGAATGAGAACAAGAATAAGAGGGAGAGGAAAATGAGAGGGAGAATAGAAGAAAAAGAGAGATAAAAAGAGAGGGAGAACAGGCAAGTAGAAATAGGAGAAGAATAGGAGAGGAGAAAGAGAGAGGAAGAGAAGAAAGAGGAGGAGAGAGGAAGACAAGAAAAAGAGAGAGGAAGAGAAGGAGAATAGGAGAGAAGAAAAGAGAAAGATGAGAAGAAGAATAGGAAAATGAGAGGGAGAAAAGGTAGAGGAAAATGAGAGGGAGAATAGAAGAAAAGAGAGAGAAAAAATGAGAAGGAGAATAGGAGAGAAGAAAGAGAGATAAAATAAAAAGTAGAATAGGAGAGAAGAGAGAGAGGGAACAATGAGAATATGAATAGAGAACGAGAGGAAAATGAGAAGAAGAATAGGGGATACAGGAATCGAGGGTGTGATTTGGAGATAGAAGAACAGAAGTAGAAACTGAAGATGGGTTTTCTGCTGAAAAAGTATGGATGCTATTGGAGTAAAAGGCGATGATGCAAATTGTTAGAGTTGAAAAGTAGACGGTAGGTAGGCCAACAGGCACGTAGGTAAGTCGTCAGAGGTGTGTGGGTGAAAGAGTATCTGAGTAGGTGTCCGTGTCGCAAAAGCAAAAGAACCTGAAGAAGGATGCATGCATCTTTTGAGTTTGACTGTTGTCACTTTCACCGATTCTGCTGCAGCCGCTTCAGATGATATCAAGGTATGATGAGTCAACACTTGTTCATCCGCCCTCCCTCCGCACCCCGGTGCGTGCGTGCTCGTATGAGCGTGCTTGTTTGCCGCCGCCGCCACCAATTCGCTGCCCACTCGCGGGAGGAGAAGACCGTCGAGGAAAATACAGGAAAAGGCTGAGGCGCAACAAAATGAAGGTAGGTAAGTTTGTAGGTAGGTAGAAAGAAAACGTGTGTGTGTGTGTGGTCGGGTTAGCTGTGAGGGTAGGGGTGTGGAAGTGCGTTCAGAGGCAAGAAAGCGTAGAATGATGAGCCGAGAGGAATAGGAATCGTGGACGAGGTGCATCGAGAATACAAAGGACGTCAAAGCAAAAACAAAAACAAAAAAAAAATGCAGTAAGTAAGGCGATGGATGACAGGTAGCAGGACACTAGAACGGGGCAAAATGTCGGATGTGGGATGCAAAGATGGAATTGGTAAGTAGTAGAGGAAAAAGGAATTATTTGAAGGGGACAGGGTAGACGAAATCGCAGTTACAAGAAATAATATAAAAACGAAAAAACTTAACTTCTTAGCAAAAAAATATTAGGTACCGTATATATTCGAGTACAATACATATTTTTAGGATCAGTTTTTCACGCAAAAAAAGCCATTGGTCGCACTATACTCTAATTAATTTGAAGAGGATAAAAATCATGTATTTTCGGTGACCGGTTGCACAAGTAATTTTTTCTGGATAGGTTAAAAAAATCGTAAAATTCATGCAAAAAAAAAAAAAAAAGTCAGGGTCGCACTACACACAGGCAATTATTCTGAAGAAGTTAAAAAAAAAAACAAAAAAACATACATTTTCGGTTACCAGTTGCATAGATACTTTTTCTGGGTGGGTTAAAAACTTAAAATTCATGCAAGAAAAAAAAAAGCCTGGGGTCGCACTACACATAGGTAATCATTTTGAAGGGGTTAAAAATCATACATTTTCGGTGACCGCTTGCACAGGTACTTTTTTTTCTAGATGGGCGAAAAACTTAAAATTCATGCAAAAAAAAAAAAAAGCCTGGGGTCGCACTACACATAGGTAATTATTTTTAAGAGGTTAAAAATCATGCATTTTTTTTTGGTGACCAGTTGCACAGGTACATTTTTCTAGATGGGTTAAAATTAAAAACATAAAATTCATGATCCCCCCCCCCCAAAAAAAAACAGGAGTCACACTATGGGTAATATACAATAATAATAATTAACAGAAGTAACGAAATAAATAAACAACTGAAAAATAAACGATTAAAATGACGGCAGGAAATGTCTTCCTGGTTTTAACGCCATTCCATCATTGAGTTGTGTTGGTCCGTAGTTGAGGGCGAATGGAAGAAGGGAAAGAAATACCCAATCCATGATAATTTCTGGCAACGGAAATAACTTTAAGAGTTTATGATGGTTCTTTGCAGGTGATTCTTGGAATGAATCGCAGCATTATTAAATGTAACAATATTAAATTGTTAACTAAGTAGTCATCAACGAAGTAAAGTGGGGTGATATTTGATGAGGATTATAAAAGGATTCTAAAGTTAATATTTGGGGAGAGGTATGCTTAAATTAACCGTGGGTCACATAAAATAAATCGATAGAAAATTTCAACAACCTTAAAATAAATTAATTTAACATTTATAATAATTATTCATTTACAAAGCATAAGAATGGCTATCGTTTATCTTGCTAATACAACCTCTCAGAAATAACAAGCAAAAATGAGAACAAGATAACAAAACTAGAATATTAGATTACCAGTTCATTACGGGATTTGACAGTTTGTTGAAGAGGGATATTTTCTTCTGTTGAATGGAGATATATATTTAGAGTGTAGCGTGTTATATGCGACACGTGGTTCGCTTGAGGGCGAAGAAGCCTCCTCGAAAGGGAAACGAGGCATATCCTTTCACAACGGAATTTTGTGCGTAAAGAGAGAGAGAGAGAGGGGAGAGAGTCTTCACCTTTTTCTTTTATAGTGTTTTATAGAACGTCACCTAACGAGGGATAGGAAAAGTCCCCTGGTAAAATAGCAGTAGATAAGTTCACCTATCGTCCGGTTCACACTCTTCCCGGTCTTTCGAACAGGAGTAGAGGTTTATCCCTTGTTTCCTGTTTAGTATTGGGTTTCCGGTTCCTTCCAAAGTCTACTTCAACTCTATACCCCTAACGCTTGTTCTACACTACGCTAATATAAATCCACACAGAAACACCCTACCTTGAGTAGCTCTTGAACCTTACATGGGGTTAACATTATGAAAAAAAAAAAAAAAACAAGGTGGGGAAGTTCCACAAATCACTAATGATATTAAAGCAAAGGAGGAGAAAGAAAAACATTGAATTTTGGAGACGGGGCAATCGATTTGAAATTGAGGGAAATGAAATCTTGGTTTGCTTATATGGCAAATATAACGAACTAAATTTTAAATTATTTTTTTTTTGTTCATCACTGCAGTAGCCAGGTATTGAACTCACAGCTCTTTGGGTCAAGTCACCGGATCCAACCAACGCTTTTATCCACTGTGCCATGTGTCCTTGAACAAAAACTTGGCGATTTCATTTAAAGAAAGAGAACTGAGACATCTGGAAGAGGCATAGCACGTGGAACTAGAACAATCTACCCTGGTGGACGAAATTAAGGGCTCTGTTCGAAATTCCCATCACGTGAAGAAAGCCGGAGCATACGACGGCCGAAAAGTCGTGAATATAACATTAAATATGAGGACAACAGCCCAAATAATGTAAATAAATACAAAACTTCATCTCACAAATATAGACAGATCTTGAACTCTTCTTCTATGCCGTGTCCCTTTAGGACATGGACGATCATGGCTCTCTGTAACTTCCTATCCTTTTTAGCTCTAGGTATGATTTGTTTTTTTTTTACCGCTTCTCTTATTTCCTGTTCTGCCATCCATTTACGCATGCTTCTTCAGTAGACTACTATTTTCCTCTACTTCTCATGCCTTCAATATGTCCTTTGAGTGACAAATTCTCCAACCCGTCTTTCCTTATTTTCTTATTATATATCTCAACCTTTTCTGCTTCTAAGTATAAATGTCCTTTTTGCTTCTCTTTTCCTTAAAACTTCCTACTTATTTGCTCAATCCATGACATTCTCAGCATCCTTCTGTAGAACCACATTTTTGTTACCTCAAGTCTCTTCTTCATCTATGAGGAGATTGTCCCGCATTTACTGCCATATAGGAGGACTGATATTACATAACAGTTCAGCACTCTTTTCTTTGTTTGGAAGGTACCTTTCATTATTCCAATGTGCCTTCAGATTTCCATGTCCATTTTCCATCCTCTGTTAAAACACTTCCCTTTTCATACTTGCTTGATTTTGGCATCTCTAATTTAGGGTTTGTATCTTGGGATGATCCTTTTGCTGAAATGCATACATTCTGTCTTCTTACAATTGATAGTTAGTCCTTCCTTCTCACTTTCCTTTATTACATTTACTACTCATGGCAACTTGCAACTTGAACACACCTGCACAAAAATGTTATTTGACAAAAGATCACAAAAACGACCTATGTTCTTTTGATGTCTTTACGAAAAATTGCATTCTCAATAAATTTATACCATATGCAAATAAGCCCCATTATAGTTTCTCACACCATTACACTGTGTATTCAATCCTCATTGGGAACTGTACACATCTGGTTTTGTCTCAATCTAAGCTAAGATTAGCAAATACAATATGTTTGGTTTGGTTTGGTTTGGTTTGGTTTATTTTACAGCATATCAACCTAAATGGGTTACTTAATGCCAGCAAGATTTTTATTTCTGGTAATATTTTTTTCAAAAACAGTATTGTTGGTAATAATTTTTTCTTCAAAAATTCATTGCTGGTAATAATTTCTTACAAAAATGTATTGCTGGTATTAAAACCTATTTTTACACTTTCACAGTGTTTTGACCCCAGTTTAGGGGTTAACTATTTGCCCATAGCTGGGACCCTAACAGGTGCTACCACTCCAGGTCAGAGTGGACCTGGGAACACCAGCAATTAAGAGGTGGTTCCACACTCATCAAAACCTCCTGATCAGAGGCCTTGCTGTTGGTTTCAGTTTATCATCTTACCCAGGACGCACAACATGTTTGTTTTAACAGAGTGATCAGTAAGCAAGTCAATCAAACGTTTACATTTGCAGCAAATTCAATCAAGATGATCAAAGCCTTGCAGTTGATCTCTTCTCGGAATGGGCTCTAACAGCTCAATGAGGAAAAAACTGGTTTGTAACTTTCAATATCTCAAAAACCAAGTGAGCATTGTTTCCTCATCACCAAACAGACTCTCAACAAGGCTACACGTTTTGAAAATATATTGAGTCTCAAGTTCATTGCAAATCTCAAATGGAACTTGTACATACAATCCATTGCCAAAGATGCTAGAAAAATAGTCAGCTCTTTCAAATGCTCCTTTTGACATGCTTTATCTTTATAAGAGTTAGATTAGACCAAAAAAATGGAGTATTGCTGTCATATCTGGGCTGGTGCTGCTCAGTCCAAACTTTCCAGTCTTAAAAAGAGTTCAAGGCCATTTACACAGTGTTACAACCTCTTTCTTACAGATGCAATGTTGCAAGATGATGCAATATTATTGGTACTGACCTGGCATCTTGGCTTCAGTCACTTTCCCACTGCCATAATGTCGCATCCCTGTGCCTTTTCTATAAATACTTTCATGGTAACTGTTTTGATGAACTTTCTACCATGATACCTAG
Organism: Acanthosepion pharaonis; assembly: GCA_903632075.3. Classification (NCBI taxonomy): domain Eukaryota; kingdom Metazoa; phylum Mollusca; class Cephalopoda; order Sepiida; family Sepiidae; genus Acanthosepion; species Acanthosepion pharaonis. The sequence goes on from CAHIKZ030000174.1 coordinate 1,100,099, forward strand.
AATTTATGAATTAAGCACAGTACTAGATTGGTGATGAGGTCTTTTCAATTTACAGTTGAATTGGCTAGATGCAACCATAAGTCCTATGCCAACAGTTTCTTTTCTCACACTTCTTGCTTGTAGAACTCTCTTCCAGGTTCATGTTTTCCAGTCAACTTTGGTCTTTAAAAATTTAAATGCAATGTTAATTGCTATCTACTATGTTTTTGATCCTTCTTCTTTTATTGTTCTCATTCCTTAATAATGTTTATCCTTTTCTTATTCTTTCACACTCAGTAACCTCTTACTTTACTGCCTTGCTTTGGATGAATTGATTAAAACAAAATGTTCACAATGTGTTCCACCAGTTCAGACCTTTACAGCTAGAGCTCACCATGTTACTTCCATTGAATCAAATCATGCTCATTTCCTCCATATTCCATTTGTAAAGAGGAAGTTACACTTAGCTTTTTTTCAAGATCAACCACTTTGTCAAACAAACTCCTGCATGGTTGCTTCTCTGAACAATTTAAACCTCTTCAAGTCATGGGTGAATATTTATCTATCGTTCTTTACTTCTTACCACACCCTCCTTCATTCATATCACACCTCATTCAGTAAATTTCTATTTTGAGTGGCTCTCGAGCCTACATCAGTTGAATTCTAGTATTACAAAATTCTTATTAGGAACATTACATATTTGACCTTGTCATAGACTAAGCTAAGCAAATACTGACATTTCTGTCTTAGTGTAATATTCTATAAGCAAGCCTCTTAGATCATTACACTTATACAGTATTCAATCCTCATTGGGAACTGTACACATCTGACCTTAATTATATTATTATTATTCCTTTAGATATTTATTAAGCTAAGCTTAATAGATATTTAAATGAACATACAAGGAAACTCTGCATGGGATAATGGTGAGTAAATTACTCAAGATAAATAATTAAAAAATTGCAGGTTCAATATCACAAGTCTTAGTTAGATCAGCCATCTCACAGACAAAAAAAAATTCCTTCTTCTTTGTTAACAGAGGCAAAAAATGGTATGTTAATTTTAACGTCCCCTAAAACAAAACTGCTCTCTTTTCATATTCTTAGAGAACTCTTTTTGCCTTTCACCAGGAGAGTGACTCATTGCACCTTCTCAGGCTAATGTTTTCCACTAACATGAAGTGAAGCGATTATATTGAATTAATTGTTCGGTCTGCTACTAGAAAGGTTGGTTCACTGTGTCATGTTAGACAATTTTTCTCACTAGAATCTATCTTGCACATTTATAAGTCTACCATTCATCCATGCTTTGAATATTGCTGTCACATCTGGTCTGATGCTTCTGCTATTTATTTAGAGATTCTTTATAAAATACAAAGAAGAATCTGCAATAATATTGGTCTTGACCCACCATCTTAGCTTCAGTTACTTTCCCACTGCCCTAACATAGCTTCCCTGTGCCTTTTCTATAAATATTTTTATGGTAATTGTTCTGATTAACCTTCCCCTCTGGTGTCTACACTTTATAAATTTAAGCGTACTATGAGAATGGTGGCAAGATCTCATCATTTTACTGTTGAAATGGCAAAATGTAACCATAATTTTTATTCTGATAGTTTCTTCTCTCACACTTGTGAAACTCTCTTCCAGCTTCTTGCTTTCCAGTCAATTTTGATCTTTAAAAATTTAAGTGCAATGTCAATTTTTATCTTCTGTTGTCTTAGTTCTTATTCTTTTATTCTTCTCTTTCCTTAATAATGTTTTTCTTTTTCTTATTTTTACACTCAGTAACCCCTTGAATCTTAGTAGCTTTTCTGCCTTGCTCGGGGTGAAATGATTAAAAAAAATTCCCTTCTTTTTTATTCTTGCTCATATCCTTCACTCTTCCTATTCCCCATCATATTCTTTATCCCCCTCTCACTCTCTCTCTACTTTTTATCTCATATTCTCCCATATTTTCTTTCTTCACTCTCTTTTTATTCTCTCTTTTTAGTCATTCCATACTACTTCAAAAAGAATGTTAGGAAGGAAACCCCATCAATACTGGAAAGAGTTATTGGACTCTGGAAACCTATTTTCCTGAAAAATTGTTTCTCATAGAAATTATTAATAACCATAAAAACAAAAGAGAATGAACAAATGTAGTTGATTCTTAAAGAACTGTATCAAATAACAGAAACCACATCTCTTGAAGACTTTCAACAGCAGCAACAACTAAAATGAATAGCAGATGTAATCAAATTGTTGACATTCTACATTAATTCAAACAAAAGGTTAGGAGAGAATTCCCCATTAGAAAAAAATAACAAACTTAATTTCCAGAATAATATTTTAATGGAAAGATTTTATAAATTTTGACTGACAGTAATACTGTTCAGTGAATGAATGCCAAAAATTTACTTACAAGGGAATGACTAATATTAACAGTGGACTTAAGAAACTTATTTTCTTAAAAAATTGTTTAAATTGAAAGATTTTATAAATTTCAACTGGCAATAGCACTGGCTGCTTGATGTGGAATGTTTCCTTATAAGGAAACAGCTAATATTACCATAATCATTACCATTTAAATTCTTAATCTCCTTTTTTCATATAATTGTAATGAATTTGATCCTCACTGGGTTATCTACACAAGTAACCCAGAAAGAGACTAAATTAAAATTAGTAAATCTCTTACAGGAATAGTCTAAGCTAAGTTCAATTCTCATTGGGAAACCTTGACTTATGGCATTAGTGTTGGATGCTAAACTAACACTGAGAACTCTATGCTAGATCTATAATGAGTCTAAAATATTATGAGTTGTTTCATTCACTAATTTGAACTTAAAGTAGGTTACAATTGCTGAATGAGTAAGACTAACAAAGATTGAAATTGTGAAAATTAATTCATTGTACTAAAACCTAATTAGCTCCAATTTTTTTTTTGAAGCAGAAAAGGTACTCAATATCAGTAAGCTATCATACTTACAATAATCATGTAGGAATCAGAAAGTCCAATAAAGGCTCTTCAACTTTGAAGTGACAAAGGAAACAAAAGAAATCCCAAAGTCTGATAGACAGACTAGTATCAAACTTCGCAGTGTGGAAGAGACTGCTATTCTTGGAAAGGCCTATCAAAATACAATGGATATTGTGCTTGAAACATTTTCTGAGCACAACACCATAGTCTTCCAAGATGGATGGATGCCTAATCTACACACACACACACACATATATATATATATATATATATATATATATATATATATATATATATACACACACACACACACAAATGAAATAAGAACTGATCAAATATAAATTCAAACATTCACAACATTATTTGAAAAAAGGGCTCAGTACAATAGTAGAACAATATTCTTTATTATAGGATATTACATTTGAACATATGTAAACCATTATATAAATGCATTCATGTTTCGATGCATATCATCGGATCTCATCAGGTGGTAGTAAATGAAGATTATTATAATTTTTAATATTTGCTTAAAAACAATCTCTTTTCCAGTGAATATATATATATATATATATATATGCACACACACTCACACACACATATATAGGATGTATCAAAAATACTTTTACGAACTTTAGAGGTGGGTTCCTCATGCCAAAACAAGGACGAAAGTCGATATAAACATATATTTACAAATCCTTCCTTTTTACGTCATAAAGTTTAAAGAAGGTTTATGGTAGATGTCAAGAACCCAACCCCAAAGTTTCTAAAATTATTTTGGGATCGTAACTCAGACTGTACATTTAACAGTGTCTACTGTAAACTTTAAAGTTAAAAACTCAAAAACGGAGGATTTACTAACATATGTTTATATGAACTTGTTTTGGTTTGAGGAACCTGCACCCAATTTTTTAAAAGTATTTTTTATAGACCATATATATATATATATATATATATATATATATAAAATGGCTGGTTACTCATTTTCCAAGTACAACTGTCTGCTAAGGCAGGTAGCCAATCTCTGTTACTGCCCAGGTACATTTGTGTTCACGCAACATCTACAAAGCCGACCTGCGATTTATACTGCAACTATGCTGAGAAGACCTTAGTTACAGTTTCTGGGAGAAAGTGCATCATCTGGCATGATCAACTATTTGAACAAGCTCAGTATGCCTAAACCCTCTGGCATGATGACTTGTGACTTCATGCTAGCACAAACATCAAGATCCAACCCAATTTCACTCACAAGACTTTGATGAACCCGTGGTATGGTTTTTAGACACTTTCCAAATATGCTGCATGCTAGGGTTACCAATCAGCCTGATAACATCAAGAAGTCATTTTTCGGACAAATAAATCCCAATGAAATTTGAAACTGGCTTTCATGGCCAGAAAGTGTATGTTATAAAAACTCAGGCATACACCCTATATATATATATATATATATATATATATATATATATATATATATATATATATATATATATATATATATATATATATATTTCTGAAGAAGTGATTTTATTAATCCTACAATTATTTTTTTAGTGGATACCCATATTTGAGTCAATACTTCTGTTATTTGTTAAACACAATATTTATTTTCATCAATTGGCTTGAATATTCTAGAAACCTTATTAAAGAAATATATGTGCTCTCTGGCAGCATATTTTTTTTAATTAAGATTTGTCGAAAATTCAGGCCATTAGATGAAAATAAATAAATATACTGTTTAATAAATAAACAAAATATCTCCTCAAGTATGGGTATCCACTAGAAATAAAGTTAAAGTAATATAATATTTATATATATATATATATGTATTTGTGTATTTAGGCAGCAATCCCTCTTTTATACATGTTTCATTAAAGACAACTAACTTTTGGCTATTCTTTGAGCCATTATCAAGGGTGATTTTTTTTTAATTTTAACTAAATGCATGGGCTTTTATGTATGTGTCTAAAGTTATAGGAATGTTTTATTTTCTGAACACTATCAGCACATTGTGGCCGTGTTTGTAGTTAATGTTACTGAGTGTTAGCTTTTCCTTTTTTATTATTATTATTTTAATAATGGAAGTCCTAATAGTAAGAAAGGTAAAGCCAACACTCAATAACATTAACTATAAACACAGCCAGTGCAAGGGTTCCCACCCCAAATCTATGATGTAGCCGCTTCAATCTAATACATCTCAGTTTTCATATATGTATATATATACCTAGTGTAACAGCAAAATTGTCCAAATCGTGTAACAGCATGGAATAATTGTCCATTCCACAAAATGTTTAATATCTAAAAACCACTAAATTAATTGATTTTCTTTTTTCCAGGTTTTCAGATAAGACATTTATCCATTTTGATGCCATTTATTGTAAGAATCACTGAAAAACCATTGGAGTTATTCAGCTAGAAAGAGAACAGGTTAAAATTGTTTTGTGTCAGCCCCACTGTCTCCCAAATTGAGCAATGGTGAGAGGAACTGCACATTTGTAAGATTTAATAATGAAAACAGACCCATATCCCCCTTTGTTGGAGAAACAACTGTCTGATCCATTGTGATTTAGGTTGCTTGGCCACAGAGTGACGACTAGATCAGACGTTGGTTTCTCCTACACAGAAGGACACAGGTTTGAACCCTAATGGAGAGCACATTTTCTGTATTATGTCACTTAATTGTTTTAAAAATACAGGGCATTTACTCAAACGTGTGTATCCATGAAATAACATTTAGAGTAGTAGGAAAGAATATCAGATAAAAAATCCATTGATACTGCAAATTACTTTTTTTTTCCTTTTTTTTTTTTAAGCATTTCACCCCAAGCAAGGTGGGAAGCCACTAGGATGCAAGGGGTTACAGAAAATTTAGAGCAAGATTAGATAGGAGTGATAGAAGAAAGGACGAGGGTTGTGGATAGATCAAGGCAACTGGAGATGTCGATTGACATTACACTTGAATAGCTGGAGATTATAGCTCACAGGGAAACAGGAGAAGGGAAGGGAGTTCCACAGGTGAGATGTGCGAGACATGAATCTATTAGAGTAGAAGAGACGGCTATATTTAGGAGTTTTGACAGTGAAGGGGTGAGAGCAGGATGCCAGCCTCGTAGGGCGCTGGAACCAGCGAATGTAGCTCCTCAGAGCAATTTCCATGAAAGTATTTGTAGAACAGACAGAGGGAGGTTACGGCGCGTCTGTGAGAAAGTGACTGTAGACGAGACACCAGGGAAGGGCCAACCACATTGCATATCTGCCTCTGGAGCCTATCAAGAACCCCGAGGCAAACAGAAAGGGCACCAGACCATATATGGCAGCAATACTCCATGCAAAGGGCTTAATTGTGGATTTGTAGATCTGGAGGATCGACTCGAGAGAAAAAACTTCCTAGTCGGCTTACATTATATATATATATATATATATATATATATATATAAGGTGTGCTATATTACGGGATAAAGTGCTCAGAGATAAAGCATATATAAATATAAATATAAAAGTGAAGATTGAAGTCAACACTCAGAGGCAACAGGCTGTTTCATGCTAGACAATTGTCTGGTCATGAGTGTGGGATTTTTCCATGACTATTTATATATAGGGGTCAGTGGTTCATTGTGGGTGAATCCATTTTGGCTGTTATTTTGGCAAGTAAAACAAATTAACCCAAGCAAATAATAAGCAAATTAACAAACCACTCCCATTCGAATAGATGAAATAGAAAAAAAATAGAAAATAAATACATGAAATACAAGTAAAAATAATCAATCTGAATAAATAAAGTAAACAATAAACAAATCAACAAACCAATCCCTCCAAAATAACTGTTAGAATAGATTTCAACAATCAATCCAAAAATTGGATGAGAAAATAGCTATAACTGCTATATAACAAAAAAAAAATTACTGTTACTCAAAAATCCAAATCCGAATAGGGTACATAAAAATATACAAAATAAAAAATAAAAATAAAAAATAAGCAAATAAATTAAAAAAACAAGTAAAAATTAATCCAAAATAAATAAATAAATAAATAAATAAATAAATTAACAAATTACAAATCACTCCCGTTAAAATAACTGTTAGAACTAATGAAAATAAACATAAATAAGTATAATAAGCAACCTAAGCAAATTCCTCACACAAATTTTTTACCACCTTAATAAAACATAGAAAACCAAAAAGAATAAATAAATATATAAAATAAAAAATGAAAATAAAAACAAGTAAAATAAATTAACCCAAATAAATAAATAAACAAGCCAGTCTCACGAAAATAAATTCAAGAATGGATTACCCACAATGCACCACTGACCCATATATTTTAATAGTCGAGGAAAAATCCAACACTCACAGCCTGATGATTGCATCTAGCATGAAACAGCCTGTTGCCTCTGAGTGTTGACTTCAATGTTCACTTTTATTTATATATATATATATATATATATATAGTAGTAAACCAAAATTACCCCATATGAGGTAATTTGGGGTTTTACGGTTTACTACTATTTATTTGGTCAGTATAATAAATACATTGAGCTCTTTTTGTGGATCAGTTTTAATATTTTATATTATTAGGATCCACTTCGATTATATACCAATAGATTTATTACCTTTACTATATATATATATATAATAAAATTATTGGTAATCTGTATAGAATTTCCAAGAGGATATAGATCCGTTGAAAGCTCTATGTCAAAAGACAGAGCATATATATATATATATATATGTGTGTGTGTGTGTGTGTGTGTGTATGTATATAAGGAAGGATGCATCAATCAATGTACAAAGCCTGAATTTTAATCTGAAAGTTTCACTGTATAATGTTCAGTGTGCAAATAATGAATAATTATTGTGTTAAGTGCATTGATAAGAAAGGATATTGTGATGAAATATAGAGTATTTCTTATATTAAATGAATTCTTTTTTCATCATTTGGCTATATACTTATTGATGTACCTATCCACAAATGATATTTCCATGATATTTAATGCATTCATTTTGTATTGTTCTTCAATTCTTTCAGTAAGTTACAACCATTGCCAATTAGATTTGAATTTGTGATCATGTCTTCAGTTCTGGCCTTGCAAACAGAACTTACAATAACTAATGAAAACCAGAGATCAAATATTGAGTCTAGGTACAGTTTGGGTGGGAATGATATTAGAAACTCAACAGTCAGTCTGGTCACATCAGCTTGACTGACAGGTCATTCTGTTAGTTGAGGGGAAGTTATGAAATAAAAAGCCAGTGATAATGACCTGCGAGATAAGTTCAGCTGAGATTGACAGAGAGTTAATAGATATAAAGCTTGGGAGAGGGAGAGAGAGTGTGAATTCAATAGAAAGAGTGAGTTAAAATTCAACTTAGAGAGAACAGAGTTAAAATTCAATAGAGAGAGAGAGAGTGAACAGAGATAAGGTTCAATAGAGAGAGGGCTAACAGAGATAAACCTCAATAAAGATAGGGATCTAACAGAGATAAAGCTGCATAGAGAGAACAGAGATATGGCTCAACACAGAGAGAGAACAGAGGTAGACCTCAATAAAAAGGAAGAATTAACAGAGATAACATTAAACAGAGAGAAAGAGAGAGGGAGAGAGAGAGAGAGAGATAACATATAAACCTCAATAGAGAGAGTTAACACGGATAAATCTCAGTAGAGGGAGAGATTTAACTATTATAGCACCACTATTCTATGGCTATTGTTACAGCACACTCTCACTTATATAACATATTTTGTATAAGGGATATAAGAATATGTAATGCTTTGGCTACTCTGCTGTGATGTCTGTATTAGTTAGTCGGAAGACTAAACAGGCTTACCTCTGACCTGGAGCTTTATAGTAATGGACTAGTTTATATAGTCACCAGGGTTGTACTATTTACTCCACAACAGACACCCTTTTGAGATTAATACTTTTATAATTTTTTTTATTTTTTATTAGTATTTGTATGTCACTCTCGTCTTTCTGGAGAGTTCACCAACATACATAACATTTTAGTGTTTCCATGTTGGCTCCACTTCTGGTTCTTCAGTATGCTTTCATTTTCTTGAACTTGTAGGTTCCCCAACTTCTTGTGGTTCTGGCACATCCAAAACATCATATTGTATCTTTATTGGCTTTTCCAATATTTCAGGTGTTTCATCACTGAAACTTTTTTCAGCTGATTATGGTGCCTTTTATGTTCAAATTTTTTCCCTTTCATGATGTAAATCAACTTCCCAATTCTTGCTGATATTATGCAATCTTCCCATGTTTCTTTGCCATCTTAATATGATCTAAAGAATGGTTTATCACCAATCTTAAAACTTTTGGTGTTGCTTTTTTTTAACTGTTCCTGTTTTTCAACTTGGTAATAACTTATCGAACACTGATTTTACTCTTCTGGCAAACATTAATTTCACCGGTGATGATAGTTTATTGGGATTAAGTGTAAACTCTCAGAAAATCCCGAAGTACTTTTAATTTCACAAGACTTGCTTTCTTCAATAATTTTTTTAACCTTCCTGTGACACTATTTAGCTATGCTAATTGGTTAACTAATTAAGCATGGAAATTAAAAGCGAGAAATATTTAAGGCGAGAAGAAGCTTTCACGAAAGACATACTGAGCAATGTTATTTTTTTTAACAAAAGAAAAGTGGGTAAAGATTTTATTTTCATTTGCAAAGAAAAGTATTTTTTTAGCAGAAAATAGAAAATTCGTAAGATCTCGGATCTGTCAGAATCAATTTATGCCATGATGCGGCGAGGAACAGCAGAGTGCAAATAAAAGATAGCAATCTTCCCATGGCAATAATGAAAATTTCAAATTGGTCAAGACGCTTACAAAGCAGAATGCTAGAAGATAATCGGAAATTGGGTCAAGCATGCAACCAAGAAAGAATTAGCTGAGACCACCCCAAAGAAAAAGGAAGGAAGAAGAGAAAAAGGAAAAGAATAAGCCATTAACTATCTTTCGGAGATATCATTTGGTTTTGGAAGAGAGCCACCTGTTTTATGTCCAGAACTTGCCGTGATAAAAGTTTGTTACCTGGACAGACTTGGCGACAGAATGCGATGATGTTGAAGAAGACAAAGAAATTCAGTTGACCACCCAGATAATAACTTGGCGAAAATCCCATTGATGAATTCCAGATGACATCCAGTTAAGATAAATATTTAATGACCACAGTACGATTTGTTGGGGTTCTAGTCGGTGGAAAAGAAAGAAAAGAAAAAGGAAGATAATTTTTTTTCTTTGAGCAATAATTGTAAACTGAGGCCAGTCTAGCCACACCCACACTGCCAAGCATTCATTGACTGAATGGTGGCGTGAGCGATGGGCGAAGGTAAACATATGAGAAAGAAGGGAAACCTGTTGACGCCTCTGAGGGGATTGGTGTGAGATACCAATATGAGAAAGAAGGGAAACCTGTTGACGCCCTCTGAGGGGATTGGTGTGAGATACCAATATGAGAAAGGAAGAATTTGGGAGGACAATTCCCTTAAGAACCCCTCTAAAACAGAAAGTAATTGACTTCCAAAATGGGAAATGATAAATTTTCCTGTCCAAAAACAAAGAAAATCCTTATTGCGGATTTGGAATTATCAAGGAACCCAAACTACGACAGGCCCCTACCCGGTTTTAGTCAGCGTCCATATAAACGAACATCCCCAGAGCAAAGACACACAAAGACGCAGTCCTGTATTCAGCAACCAGATATAAAGATACTTGTTATTTTTTTTTTTAACACATTTGAATCTTTCGAGTTGTTACTTTATTTTCTTTTACATATACTTGTGTGGCATCACCTTTGCCCTTAATTCAGCTTGCACTACAGCCCGACGCCTGATTGATTTCATCTACCTAAGATCAAATCACAATGTGGGTAGGTTAGACTAGAAATCAAAGCAGTTACTTTGATAACCAGACGTTGGAGGCGAGCTGGGAACGACAAAGCTGATGCCGAATCTAACCAGATTTCCATCCGAATCAGCCAAGGGTTAGATTGTCACAGGATTGCACGGGGTCTAGGGCCAGGGTGACATCACATTCCCACAAACTGTTCCAGTTATCCATTCAATTTTGAGTGATATGGTAGGGTTGTAACATGTTCAATGGAAAATATCTTACAAAAATCTTGGAATTCTTTACCTATGAATTGGGTTCCAGTATCAGAGAATATGGTATCTAGTAGGCCATATTTCACAAACAGTTCATGAAGAAATTCACTGTCACTGAGGATGCTGGATTTTTGCATTTATAAATACGTTTATACAATAAACATTTATTGGCAAATTCCAAAGTTCAAATAGTTCTAACCAGTCCATTCCAAATAAATTTGTAGCATTTCTTAATACTTAAGTTTTAGTTTTTACATGCTTATTACAGAATGAGATATTGTAAGTCATTTCTCAAAAAAAAATTAATTTCTCACCAGAAACTGAATTCACAACTTTAGAAGCCCTTTTTAATAAATGCTTTCCAATTTCCATTCTGTTGTTGTTGTTGTTGAATTTCAACTATGGAAGCTGAAATTTTCTCTGTATGCACAAGATGTTCTTTTATTTTTAAGCAACATGGTTGAAATTCTTGTAACTTCAGTTGCAACTCGTGTTAGTTTCCAAAATCCTTGTCACAGATTTTCAAATGAGTCCCATGTAATAACAACAGAGAGTAGTCTTAAGAAAGTTTTATTCTGCTGAGAATAATTGATACCAGTGTAGTGACTATTTATAGTCCTCTACAAAAAAAAAAAAAAAGAATTCTCCAAAGGGAAGTAATCATTTGAAAACAACTAGCAATCACTGGCTAAGAGAAGAAAGAGAAGATACAACATTGTATTAATTGGTACAGTGACCAAAAAGACCCACCAGAACGAGGAGGGAATACAACATTGTGTATGTATATCCTAATTTCAGCTGGTTTGATTTCCTTCTTTATGTTGAGACACTAACATCATTTGAGGCCCAATTATGCATCTGGTGGTCTTGAAAACACCTTCTAAGTCAATCCACAGGGCTTCTAAGTTTTTTGACATTCTGAAGTGACACCAAGTATAAAACTTACTTTAGTATCTTTCAGGGTGAACCCACTATTTATTGGGATTATCACAGATCAACTCACATCAAGGTTCCTGATGGACATTAAATTTGATTCAAGACACTTCTATCTTCTGCATGAATCAAATATGAAATGAATCTTTCTCAAATCTTGAGATATTACTCATCAAAGTTTCAACTATTACAAGTCCTGGACACCCAGAAGCATGTAACACAACACAGGTTATAATATAATAATTAATTTGTACCTGTAGCCTCACCTTGGTTGTTAATGTCACACTGTCTTGGCTGTTCTATCTTCTGGTCTTCTTCAGTTGACTTTCAAAGTTGGTAACTTAACAAGAATTTAAAACCAAAACCTTCATTCAATCCACAGCAATAGAGTGTTCTTGTTTCATTATTCATGCTTGCCAATATCTTGTAGTAGTTAATTTCTTCTTGTTATGTCACTTGACTCCTTAACTAAATCAAAGAATATAACTATTTTGCCCTACCTGACACAAGAATTGAACAGAAGACTGTCAGATAATTAGAACTACTTAACTCATGCTTTTATCTACTAGAACTACAGGCTCCATTGCCTAAAATATATATATATATATATATATATATATATATATATATATTAATTTACTGCATATTTTTCTTTAGGTTAGTAAAAGAAAAGAGAAGAGAATTTTTGTAACTTTGATGAAAAAGACAAAAAAAATAAATGAAGAAAGAAGAAGAAATTAAGAAAAGAAAAGGAAAGAGAATTTTAATGGCCTGATAATATTAACCATTTACTTATAACAAAACATTTAGCATTCATTGACTGAACATTCAGTTGAAATTTATAAATTCTTTCTCTTAAAACAATTTTTCAGAAAAATAAGTTTCTTAAGTCCACTTATCATACTTTCAGTTATCAGTGTGGGTTTCCTTCCTAACCTTTTGTTTAAAGTCATGTGGAACATCAACATTTTGATCATGTCATTATTTTTCCTCTGAGTTACATTTCCTATCCATTTTAGTTGCTGCTGTTGCTGGAAGTCCTCAACTGATGCAGTTTTTTTGGTACAGTTCTTTGTTTGTGATTCTGTAACAACAGTCTAGTAGGTTAAAAAAGGATGTCTCTTTCTAAAATCTATGGACTTCATTTGCTCAAAGCCACTTTTAGCTATCAATCTGAGGAAGCAGTTGGATACATCTGGTAGTTTAAATATTTCTGAATGAGTTTGGCACTGTGCATAATATCTATAGAAAAGTATTGATCTAACAAGACTATTTAAGAACATGACTCAAGTTCTTAGGCTAATGTTTTGTTTTTGTAGCAACTAGTGGTGTTGTGCAAAACTATCCCTAGCACAGTTTATTCTATGTCCAATTTCCATATTTCCTATCCAGAATTTGTTATAACTGATCCATATACTGAGTTATCTGAAGTTGTCAGTATTTACTAATTCCATATCCTGAATTTTTATAATTGATTCTGGGTAAGTGCCATTACTGCTTTCATTTCAATTCCAGGCTCAAAAATCAAAAGAACACAGAAAAAACGTAAACAGTGAGGAAGAAGCAGCACCACAAAAAAAAAAGAAAAAAAAAGAAAAAACAGAGAAATCAAACAGAAAAAGAAAAACAGAAAAGCAAGGAAGACATCAACAAAAAATTAAGAGAGAAAAAAAAAGAGAAAAGTAGAAAACAGAGAGAAAAAAAGATGAAAAAGAAAGAAAGAAAAATGGAAAGAAATTAGAAAAAGAAAAACAGAAGTAAGCAATTAAAAAAAAAAAAGAAGAAAAGAAAAAATAAAATGAAGAAAGGAAGAAAAATAGAAATGAAAAGAAAAAATAAAGAAATGGTGAAATGGGCACTCCCTGAAGCTTTTGTTATTCCACGGAGATGATCAGTGAACCCGTAACATTTATGAATTTTCTGCTTTCGTGATCTGATGGAAGATGCCAGAGATGATCGATAAGTGAAAGTAGTTCTTGGAGAATCTTTATCAGAAATAAGATTTCAAGGAAGCACTCCCAAAATGGCCAAGATTAACCCATAAGCCCAAGATGGCTGAATACACACTCGAAAGCACTATACTTTTGAACTTGTTTACCATTTCACGTTCCTCTCACACAGCAGAAGCAATTTATAGAATTAGCTTGATGGTTACAGTACAGAATTGCACAATGCAAGGTCAATGTTTTTATTTATGTTTTGGGATGATAAGTTGTATAAATTTATAAATACTGATTAAAGTGTCTTTAGTCCAGTTTTTCTTGGCTACTGAGAAAAGTAAAAGCATACTCACACACACATTATGTATATACATATATTATATATTGTCATCCACAGAACGACCGTTTTGCTGTATCACAGCTAGTGGCTAGACATCCAATTGCTTCAAGCCGGGATCGAAACCTGACTGATTTGGTATCAGTTAGAGATCCCACCCCGAGGCTATCATCGCATGGCAGAGAGAAAGAGAAATCTTAACATTTTCTATACAAAATATGCCAGTAGTCCAGAGAGCTCAATTCAGTTGAAGAGCAATGCATTAATAGCAGTAGGAGCCACTGTTTTTAAAATCACACTTTTCTCAAGAGAGCTCAACCATATTTTCCAGGAGCATATATATTGTCATCCACAGACTGACTGTTTTGCTGTATCACAGCTCTTCAGTGTGGCTAGACATCCAATTGCTTCAAGCTGGGATCAAAACCAGAGTTATATTCAATCTCTCTAATAATACATTCAAACCAGTCCAAAAGGAAACCAAACCTCCATCTACATCAATGTCCACTCAAACTACCCCAAATCAGTTATAAACCAAATTCCCAACACCAGGATAAACAAATTGTCTTTTAGCTGCAAAATATTTAATGAGAATAAATCTAGCTATAATCAAGCCCTCAAGAAAAGTATGTTTCAACAAATTTTAACTTATCAAGAAAAATTGAATGACAATACACCCAATAAATCCAAAAATAGAAAAAGGAAAGTGATATGGTTCAACCCACCCTTCTGCAAACTATCCAATATTAATATTGGCAAATTCTTTTTAAATTTAATAGAAAAGCATTTTAGTAATAACAATCCACTAGAAAAAAATTTTAATAGAAAAACTTTGAAAATAAGTTATTCATGTGTGAATAATGTGGAAAAAATTCACACAATGATAGTTTTATTAGAAAATTTCATAATAATCGATTACAAAGGACTAAGTCTGCCTGTAATTGTAGGGTAAAAACCAAATGTCCCGTGGGAGGAATTTGTATAACTGAAAATATGGTGTATGAAGCCACAATCTTCCCCAAAGAATATATAAACCTGAAAAAGGTTTATATTGGAATATCTGCTGGGAATTGGAAACAGTGTCTATATAATTATCACCAGTCCTTCAGTAATGAATCTCTTAAACAGTGATGTTTAAATATTATTGGGATCTTGTGGAAAATGGCTCCACCCCACAATTGCAATGGAGGGTCATATCCAGGGCTCGGATTCTTAGAAACTTTGGAGACAGATGTGATCTCTGCATTAAGGATAAAATCGTTATAATTAAATATAATAGAACTGAAGAATTGCTAAACCATCGCAATGAGATTGTCTTCAAATGCAGACACAAACATGGACTCAAAGTCACAAACTACACATAATTTTTGGGAGACTTGTCTTTGAGAAATCTGAATTAACATAACATGGAACAATACATGTGGTCACTATGTAGGATTAATCATCTACAATCTATATAACTAAAAATATGCACATATACAAACATATGCATACTCATATATATATACATCCAAAAATCAAACTATGTGCATATTTTTAGTTATATAGAGATGGATATATATATATGCACATCTATGTGTTGGTTTCAGGTATATGTATGTGTGATATATGTACTTACCAGTATAATATATAATGTGTATTAATGTGGAGATATATACATGTATCTGTTGGAATTATGTTCACCCTCTCTATGCTAACAAATGGAAAATACATATGTTTTCTAAATATGGTGCTACATGTTTTTAAAATTTGGTTATATGTCCTTAGTTAATTGAATTATTTGGTTTAAGTTACTGTACTATTGTATACTTGCCTTCTTAGCTTAGTATTTTTATATATAGTTTTTTTTACCTTTATTTTATTCTGCCCGAATTTTAACTTTTTGTTAAAATGAACGAAATTTAAAGAGTATTTTATAATGTCTAATGGAGCTGAACATTATTTTTATGTTTAGATGCATTTAAACTGATCAAATTTTATTTCAGAGAACAATAAAATTAAATTTTGTTTGATTAAAACCCTGCTAACGTGGAAGTACCCAAGAATCATTTGAGGCACATAATGCTATATGAGTTCAAGAAAGGAAACTCAGCAGCTGAAGCGACTAGAAACATTCACTCAGTTTATGTAGAGGAATATGTGAATAAAAGAACTTGCAGAAGATGGTTTGCCAAATTCAGAGGTGGAGATTTCATCCTTGAAGATGAAGATCAAACCGGACGTCCAGTTGAGTTTGATGAAAAGCTTCTTGAAGAAGCCCTTGAAGAAAATCCTGCTTTATCAGTTGAGGAATTGGCAGTGGTTCTCAGTTCAAACCATACAACTGTTCAGCATCATCTTCAACAACTTGGAAAAGTTCCTAAACTTGGAAAATGGGTGCCTCATGAATTGTCTGAAAACAACCTCAAATCCCGAGTTGACATCTGCTCTTCTCTCTATTCTCGCCAACTTGTTTCACCTTTTTTGGATAGACTTGTGACTGGCAACAAAAAATGGATCCTTTATTGAAATGTTAAGTGTCGTAGACAGTGGCTTGGTAAAGGGGAAGGACCCCAGCCACAGCTGGGAAGGGAACTTCATGGGCAAAAGGTTTTTCTTTCAGTCTGGTGGGATCACCAAGGAATAATCCACTTTGAATTCTTACCACCTAATGCAACAACTAATGCTGTCAGCAATTAGAGTGTTCGAACCAAGCTTTGAGGAAAAAAAGAACTGCTCTAGTGAATCAAAAAGAGGTGATGTTTCATCAGGACAATGCATGACCCCACACAGCAAGAATCACGTCACAAAAGATTGAAGAACTTGGTTGGGAGAAAATTCCTCATTCACCTTATTCTCCCGATCTTGCTCCTTCAGACTACCATTTTATTCGTAGCTTACAGAATCATTTGGAAGAAACAACTTTTGTAACATGGGAAGAGGTTAAAACTGACATTTGTGAGTTCTTTGAATCAAAGCCAAAAGAATTTTACAGTAATGGAATTAGTAAGCTTGTTAATAGATTGAAGTCATAGATAATCAGGGAAAATACATTGTTGATTGAATCTGTAATTAAATGTAACATTTGGTCACTTTTTTTCTTTATTCAAAATTTGGACAGAACTTATGGGATGACCTGATATGTATATGTATCTATATAAAAATTTTAAAAATTTCTTTAAATCATTTTTCTCTTAGATCAATGTTACTGAATATTTTTTGGTTTTTGAACATTTAGTTGTTATTATTTTAAAATAATGTTGAAGTCTATGCTGCTATTTAAACCATAGCAAAAGATTCTTTCCTATCCCAAGGACATGCATGTGAAAGTGAGTGCAATCACTAATCACTATACTACTTGCACAATACTGTTATTATCAGCTGTTAGAGATGTTGTAATCACACATATGGTACCATGGAAGAACAAATGAAACAACAATACTGCCAATGAAGCAAAGGAAAATGAAGGCAAAAATTATAAATATAAAATTCTTTTGTATTGCAGATGTAAGCTGAATGTCTCTATGTGGGTGAGATGTGGTGAAGCGAAAGAGGATGGAGTTGATAAGAGTTGGAGTTTATCTGTTTGTGAGATCAGATGACAGTCAAGAGAGTCCTGGAATGAATTAGTGATGCTGTTAATTTGACTCAGTCATTTATTAGTGGCTCCCAGACTCATCTTTTTTTTTTCATATTTTTTTCTTTGGCAACAATGTTCATTATTGGCTTATTTTATGTTTGTTTATATATATATATATATATAAATTTTTCTGAGGGAATTTGTTTTGTGGGCCGGATGTAATGTTTGAAGCTTGAGCACAGAGAAAGACTTCTTTTATTTTTGGTTTTGCTTCAATACTGTTCATATCCAGCTGACATGTAGAGTGGATCAGAAAGAGATTTAATTTGAAGCAGAATATCACAGATATTATCCAAATCACTCAAAAAAATGACATTACAATATCTTTATGTACTTCCTCAATTATCTGGTCAACTTTGGACAATTTGTTCAGATAATTCAAAATTCTGGATAACTGAATACGTTATAGGAATGAAATCCTATATATTTAACCAATAAAATCCTATCAGAAGTTTTGTTTGATAAACTATCATTACAAGGGCAAATACTGCCAAAATACTTGGCGAATGTAGTTGTAGACCTACCGCATGTTATTTCTTAACCATTTAGAAAATAATAATTCCTTTCACCATTCCTGCAAATTTGAGAAAAAGATTTTCATGAGTCAGTGAGAAATTATTTTCTAACTAATGAAAACCTTGTATTAAAAAAATTCACAACTCTATGCGAAATTGGATTTTGAATCTGCTTAAGGATATAAAAATAGAAGCATACTACTTCTCAGTGTTCAAAACAATTTCAGAGTCCAGTTTGATCAACCCGACTAAAGCCTTGTCCACACACACAATAGAAGGGATTAACCAGCAACTGCTGACTAAGCTTCTTGTCTATGAACTCACAAACACATTAGGCTGACTGTCATAAAGTAAGTTTTTCCACACATTTCACACTGAACTAAGAGCACTTAATTACTTGATAAAATAAATTTCACTGCAAGAAAAACTCAACATTTACTATCATTGTATATCTTTGAAAAGAATAAGTAAATAAATGTTATTTCAACTGACATTCTACTTTTCCTCTAGAAAATAACCTTTTATATTTTTCATTTAAAAGTTATGTTGTTGCTATTAAATGTTTGGAATCCCGACAATCATATCACAACAAAAACCTGGTTAGATAGATCCCGACAACGTTCTAGCTTCTTTTCTGATCTTTGCCCAGATTTTCACCCCTGCTTACAAAACTGGCTCTTGATCATTATCAGAGATAATATATTTTCTGACAAATGAGAGAGCTGGAAAATATAAAAAGAATGCCAGGGAGCAACACTCACAACTAGTCGAACCCTTGTTTTCAAAACCAGCCCCCAAACCTTTGATTCTTATCAGAGATAAGAATATATTTTCTAACAAATGAAAGAGCCAGTACAGCAATTTTGGAGGGAAAAGTTCCTGATATTTCTGAGCCTTCTAATCTCGATAAATATGAAGAATATGCGCCTCTTTGGTAGTCAGTATTTGATATCATTTGTGATAACATCAAGCCGGCAACAGTAACACCAGTCATCTTTGGAACATGTTTCAATGAAGAAATTTACATGCTTGGGCTCTAAAGACAGAACGTCAACCCTCTACTAAAACAACTCAAGATCTGCTTCCTAGGACCATGAAATTCTTATCATCAGCCACTACTACAAACTACGGATCTTCTGATTGTTTTCCCCTCAACAAGAACTCTGAAGAAATCATATGCGAGTGTTAACCCCTAAAGAACAATTTACTTGCTTAAAGAACTTTTAGATGCTCAGAGAAATATTTTGAACAAGCCTTTACATGAACACTTCTTCCTTTAAGTTAAAGGAATTTTCTTCTTCCTTTCTTTCTCTCATATTTTGTATATCATATTTTATCATATTTTGTATGTATCTTTTTTTTATATATGTAAATAAACATTTTATTCTGAACAAGAGTTTGAGTCTTTATTCTTCCACCTAAAAAAGAGAATCGTTCACTTTAAACTTTCAAGCCGTTGTTGCTTTTATCGATCCTGTCAAATTTAACCTAAACCCTTTCATGTGGGAAAAGCCAGGAGGAAATTCCCACAGATGCTCTTTAGAATGTTGGAGGATTTGGCCATGAAAAAATTACTTGTGAATATATAACAAAATAAAACAAAAACAGCAAGGTGAGCGCTTGCTGTTTGGGAAAAAACAGCTCTACAAACAAAAGAATGCTCATTGTAACTTTCTAAAATAGAAGAAGCAGAGCAATTTAAACTTTTTTTTGTAAAATATAATTAATAAAAAATCTGAATCTTTTCACTCCCATGGTTTCACATGTGTGTGATCAAGCAATAAATCAGATATTTTTGCAAGCCCTGACTTTTACATGGTACTCTCTCTCTCTCTCTATATATATATATATATATATATATATATATATATATATCCGATGCAATGAGAATGAAAGTAATATATAAATTCCAACGTTCACAGCATTAATCCAAAAGAGGGCTCGATAGTGATAGTAGAGCGATAATTATTTATTTATTATAATTTTATCATATAAACAAAACCATTTTACTCACTACAAAGATGCAACTTGGTTTCAGTGCATTTCAACTGCACTTTGATGGGTGAGAATCGAAAATGGTTATGGTTTTCATAAACCATTTTGAACTGGAGTTGCTCACTCTTCTCTTTTCAGTGACAGTTTTCAAAAGCATTTACGCACCCTTGTAGGTGATGAATTATTTTCCCCCCTATAAACCCTCTCCCAAAGAAGCAAGGTCACAAGTTACTAATGGAATACCAAGTGAACAAGAGCCACTCCATGCAGAGGGTTTCATCGTAAGAAGCACAGTTTATGGGGATATATGAGTAAAATAACGGTTGACCATAAAAATGAAAAAGTTAACATTTTAGTGATCAGCAAAGTATCCTCTTGGGAGTCAGTTCCACAAAGCAGCGGTTTGAAATGCTGCTTTCTAGATAAATGTGACATGACAAAGCACTGACTGGAATGATAATGCTGGTAACAGTCTTCTTGTAGCCTCCAATCACTGGAGAGCCAAATAATACCTGACAGGAGAAAGAAAGTGGAACAGAGGAGAGAGAAAGAGAGGTGTAGGGTCATGTCCACCTGGGGCTAAGAATCACTTTACAATTCATTTTAAAAATAAGGCGTCTCTTTCTGTCATCACAAATAATAGATATTTATCTGTATTTCACTAGTTACTTAAAACGGATATAGTGGGGGATTTAAAATAGATTACATCCGTGTGCAATATTTTGTTTTGTATTGGCTCATTTTCTTTGCTGTGCCCCAAACTTGAGAAGGAGCTTTGTAAAGACTCACTTTTCAGCAACATTATTCTTTTGACACTCAACTGTGTTTGATCCAATGACAAAGCTAATTTGATAATGTGGTGTACCACAACATTAGTTCAGACATACTTTAATAGGGAGTGTAATGTAGACTAATAATTCAAATTTCGTCCTCAGTAAAAAAAAAAAAATTAGTTCAAATGGTATTTATTTTAGAATATTGCACCGAAAACATGTAAAAAATCACTACACCATTGCAGTTGTGTTTCAGTGCATATCAATGCACCTCATCGTACTTGTATATATATATGTGTATATATATATATATATATATATATATATATATATATATATATATATATTTAAAGATATATATATTTAAAGATATTTTTGTAGGTACAAAATTTAATGATCGAAATAAAAGTATAAAATTTAATATTACAAGACATATTAAAACAATATTAAATAATAAAAAAAAAACAAAAAAAAACTCAACAACAAGGGGGGTGGGGAGCAACCGGTTTCGCTCCCGCTCGTCGGGCTTCCACGGGAGATTCAATATTAAAACAGAGAAATGTACAATGAGAATAGGTGGAAAAAAAAAAAAAAAAAAAAATGACGCATATATATATATATATATGTTTGTATATGCAAGAAGGAACTAGAGGCAGATGACAGCGAGCCCCAGCAAACACTCACATTGTTTGCACAAAGAAGGCTTGCGGGACCCGATGTAAAGTGCCTCCAGAACCTTCAGGTGAAATACAGAGTGTGACCGGGCCAACACGGTGAACCAGTCAACACTAAATTTGGCGGCACAATCTCTGCTATTTAAAAGATGTTCACATATGGCGGAACTGTAGGTGTTCAGGACGAGTCCACTTAAAGGCAAGGTGTGTTTTCTAATTTTAGTAGGAACGTGCTGCTTTATTCTAGTGTCTAAGCGCTGAGTTGTTCTCCCTATGTAGTTGGCTCCGCAACTACAAACGTATTTGTAAACAATTGAATTGATATGGTGGGGAGGGAGAACGTCTTTACATGAATCGAAACATGGGCGAGTTTGAAAAATAATCCGAACTTCAGCAGAGAAAAAGCAGCAGCGTACCTTTGATGAAATTTGTTTGGCCATTTTTCACACTTTGTACCAATCCAGGGTAATCTAAGGTAAACAGGGCATTTTTTGACCGTGTAGAATTCGGCACTTCTGAACTCTTCAACTTTACTCCGGATAACTGAATTAACAGTATCAAGAGGATAACCCAAATTACATAGGGTATCCCTAATAAAGTTAATTTCGTTGTTCAGGAAAGGCTCGGAGCAAATCTTTAATGCTCTGTGGAGGAGGGTTTTGATAATGTTGATCTTGCGCTTAGTGGGACAAAAAGAGTATATATATATATATATATATAGGTACCTTTACAGATTTTCTAAAAAGGAGCATACATTATGAATAAATGCCAAAAACATAATAAAAACATCAAAATCTTCATGTTATTATTAAGAGTAAATACCAAAGGATTTTTGATTATTAAATTATACTTTTTAATCCTTTTTAGAACCTTCAAAATTTGGGTTAAGATTTTTTTCTGGCATCAGTGGGTGACTGTAAATTATTAACAAAAATAAAATAATTGTCAAATTTTAATAAAACTTTCAGGACTTATTCACAAATGAAGAAAATCTTGGTAAAAATATTTTTTTACATCTTATTTAATTTTACGATATTTCCAGAAATTCATTTTTGTATTTTAGTTACAAACAGAAGTCCTTGGAGAATTTAACTCTGCAATTTTTCTTTGTGAAATGACCTCCAGTTACAGAAAACCTGTTCCTAATCGTAAATTAAACAATGCAATAATACACTTATTTAAGACATTATTTAATTAGAGAAGCTTTTAATTGCTTTTATGAATATAACATATTATGGACATTATTGTCTTAAGAAAAAATTTTTATGAATAATGAATTTTTACAAGAATTGTTTTCATTTTTGGAAATTTTAATTAGAATAGTTTTTAAATCTTTTAAAATTGTTATTAATTTGTACCAGTCATCATAAATGAAAAAGCTTACTATTTGTCTCCTCAAATACGTGTTTTTATAGTAAATAAATCCAATTTCCAACACAATTACATATTCACGGACATACCATATTAAAACACGCCCAAACTTTATTTTCTACCCAATAACAAACAATATTTACAAACATGCCAAAAAGATTCCACAATACAACACACACTGTTTAAATCAAAGTCTCTATTGGTTAACAATTAACATCACCAAGTAAAATATTTGACCAATCAGAAAAAACTAAATCCTTATTTTTCTCAGAGCTACTTTTGGGAAATATTTTTTTTATAAAACCTTACATATTTCTACTTTCAGGTGCAATGATTACAACCAGCTCCAAGTCGTTCAAACACAAGGGAAGATGTAGCTATATAGCTTTTTTCCCCCATCATGTTCTGAAAGAAACATGTGTTACCCATTTCAAACAACAGCTCCGATGGTCAGTGAATCTTCACTGATGATCAAAGTCTTTTCTCAAACACATTTTTTCTATGGATCAACTACCCGAATACTTTAATTCAGCTAAAGATTATTTTTGACTCTTTTGAATTCATGTACATATATTTGTGAATAAAAATGATTTATTTAACAGATATACCTATATTTTCTTGTATTTTTTATTTCTTATTATTGTTTATAATTTGTACATTCAGATATTAAATATAAAAAACATGCACGACAGAATTTCCTACATATTCATAAGAATAATGTTTATAGTAATAAGAAATGTCATATTAAAACCCATAAAATATGTCTTAGAAATAACTTTTTTTACGTTTTAATTGGAAAATAAAGTTAACAAAAAGGAAGATGTGCATTTCTTAAAAACGGCTTTGATTTGCTGAGAAAACTTTTGTGGCTGAGTGCTTTAATGCACACCTAGGATGAAGCTGGGCTTGAAACTAGAACACCTCTTGCACAGATAAAGCAGGTGTGGATTTGATCCCCCACCAGAGGGCACATTTTTTTCATTAAGATTCTTAAATACTCAGCCCAGTAAATACCAATTACAGTGTTTAAAAAAATAGGGATGTCTGCACAAATGCATGTATCTATTAAAATTAATATTTATAGCAATAAAAACATATATGCATTTATATTTTAATATATATATATATATATATATATCAATAATATTTTTATTTAAAAAAATTTTTACATCACTACATAAAAATTTCTAAAATTTCAGAATTCAAAATTGTTCCATCATCAGGTAATTTAGATAACTTATGCTGAAAATGGTTTACTTTTGCAAACAGAAAACAATATGATAGCTTGCTTAAGTGTTAAAAAGGAGGGTGGAACAAGATTTCAAAATTTTGTGGTCCTTATGATTGGTTAACCTAGACATAACCACAAAACCTCAAAAGGCATCTTTGTAAGCAACACTATAAAGCCTAAGTACCTAAAATTCAATAAAACATTAGATTATGGAGAATATTATAAATTTTTAAGATTACTGGATAGTTAAAAAATTATATAAAAGTGCATTCACATTGTATTTGTCAAGTAATTTGACTAGAAGTAATTCCTCCTTACATAAATCTCGTAAACATCAGATTATTGATAACTATATCAACCTCTCATAAAATATCCATAGCCATGTTAAAACAGTGGTTTGCTGTGATATTTTAAATTAACACACAGTAATCTTTGTTTTAATTCATATTAATTAAACTATATATATATATATATATATATATGCCTTTATATATATATATATATATATATATATATATCACAAATTAGAAAAAGTTTGTCATACATCTTCATGCCAAATCTATTCTTGAGATATAAAAAAATTATAAAAACTTACACCAATGTTAAATGCATAAAAATGAAAATAGAAAAAAATATAAGCAGTAAATTACTGATACCCTCTGAAGACTGGACAGAGAGGCCCGCCTATAAAACTCTGGAGTAGGGATGCTGAAAGTAACATCAATCTACTAAGTGACAAACCTTGTACTCATATGAATTATATATATATATAGCTAAACAGTAGGACAGAGTCCCAGACACTGAAGTGCTTCAGCATGCTGGGATGGAGAGCATCCTTGCCATTCTACTTTTGGCTTGCTATGTCTGGACAACTGTCGCTTCCCAAAGTGATTCTTCTGTGGCAAGCTATCCACAGGCAAGTGCTCGCTCAACAGACCAAACATGCGTTATAAAGACATGCTGAAGGAGTCTCTCAAGCATTGTGACATTCTCCATTCCACCTGAGAAGAGTCTGCTGAGGACTATGCCATCTGGCACTCCCTTGTAAAGTCCGGAGTGTCTGATTTTGAAGAGAAAAGAATCAGGGACAAAGAACAGAGACGCCAGAAAAGGAAAGATTGAGAGGGCTCTGCCTTCCAGTCTGGTTCAGCCCCCCCACCAGCATCCTATGTCACAAATGCAACAGAATTTTCAGGATGAAGATCCAACTCATTAGTCATCTCTGCACCCCCACCACAGTGATTCAAAGACAAGATCATCTCCACAATGACAAATGTATATATCATATATAAGTATTCTGGTGGTGAACAGTTAAAACAATTTTAAAAAAATATGACCAGAAAAAGTAGAAAGATGTACAGATTAAGAGTTATAAACAAATTACTTGATCATAAATAAAGATAACTGGAGAAAAAAATATAAATATCATATAGCAGGTGCTTCTTATGCTGTGATGGTTAACAAGCTTGTTTCACTCCTTAATTCCATATTATAGTAAGTTAAACTCTAAAAGTGACAATACTGTAGTTTAAGTTTTAGAATAAACTAAATTTTTAATACACACTGTTTAAAAATAAAAACAAGGTGTTTATTTCAAATACGGATATCCCCTATACATAAGGTTTGAAGTAATAAACATTCTGGATTAATAATATATCCATTAATTCTTGAGAAATTGTTTTGTTTATGTTCTGAACATGAAACTGCGCAGATATGGGTTTTTCAAAAAAAATAATTTGAATGAGGAAATGTACTCTCCCTTAAAATGAAAATAGAAACTTGCTTGGCTGTTCACTTTCTGGGTCTAAACAGTTTAAGGCTCACCAGATCAAAGGGTGGTTTCTCTTACAAAGGTGAATGCAGGTTTGAACCATATTAGAAAGCACATATTTTTTATTAAGATTTTTTGAATGCAAACACTGATCAATGCAATACACAGTGTTTAAAAAAATGGGTATCCACTAAAAATAATGTTTGAAGTTAGATATGATAAAAAATATATATATAAGGCATTCTATATTTTTATAGTTAAAAGTTCTTGTGCTCAATATCAAAGTCTGTACAATTTAGATTTAGGAATTTTTGTAAAATAATTCATTTCCTATATCATAATTTAATGAACTTTTGTTAAAAAGTAATGGAAAAGGGTTTAATTCAGTTTATTTAAAAAAAGTATCACCCCCCCCATTCAACATGGAATTTATAAAATCGTATATAAGTATAATAGTCTATCAATATTTCTAAGATGAGGTATTGTAATTATTTACATTGTTTGGACTGTTGCCATATTCATGACGTTTTGGCCATTGGCGGCCTTCTTCAGGAATTTTGAACTAAACCCATTATTTTAGCCACTGTTCCAGTTCCAGGTGCCATGCCTCTTCCGGATGTCTCAGTATCAGTTATCTCCCTTTAATTCCAAGTTTTTGTTCACCTCCACTGTAGTCAGGTATTGAACTCACAATTCTTTGGGTCAAGTCACTGGATTCAACCAACAATTAGAACAATCTACCCCGGTGGTCGAAAGGGTTCAATTTGAAATTCCAATCACCTGAAGAAGGCCAGAGTGTACAATGGCCGAAACATCATGAATATACCAACGAAGATGAGGACAACAGTTTGAACAATGTGAATAATGTAAATAAGTATAATAGTACTATGATTTTCTGGAGTCCTCTAGAACTTCCTGGAACATTCTAGAGCTTGTTTTTCTTTATTTATAAGTTTGTATGTTATGCTATAAACTCTTAAATGTATTAAAAATTACATAAGTACTATCTAATTACATCATTAGCAAAATTGAAAAATAAAGCTTCTGAAATATTTTTATTTTTTACTCTTATATCATCTATGGTAAAATTGAATCTTCACTTTGGTGGGTGTGTGTGACATTTTTCAAGAACTAAAACAAATTAACGCCTTTTTCATTACTTTTGAACAAAAGTTCATTGATTTATGACACAAGAACAGAGGATTACTAAAAAGTCATCACCCTAGTGTGTGTGTGTGTTTGTGTAAATGTGCTCCATTATCAGGTGTATATCAATCTGGGTAACTTTCAGCAATTTCAAAATGAACCTAATATTTAATCTATGGGGGTAGATTATTGTTGTTCCGCTAGCCATATTGAGGGACAGCTTTTGCTCTTATTTAATGCTGCTTAGTTATTACTCTCCCTGTTTCCACCCAGGCCAGGGTTTGAACTCACAATTGCTATGTTACCAAATTCATGAACTGACACTTCAATGTGTGAGACTCTTGTTCAACAGGTTAATATTTTCATTTTTTGTGGCCTTTGTAAGCTCTGACCTTTTTCAGGTGATTGGAATTTCTTTGCACTATATATTAAATAAATAGGATATTGGACAAGTTTGGAAGTATTGTCAATGTATTTTTCTTCATTATGTAAATACTGAGGGCTTCAAATCCTAAGTGCTCTTAAAGAGAAACCTATAATTATTCTGCATTTAATTTTGATGTAAGCAGACGTTTTATGAGATCATTTTTGTGAGTAGACTTTCAGTAGATGTTTACTTTCATTTCATTATCACAAGGTTTAACACGATCAAGAAAAGGGTTAATTAAAAACAGTAATAATAAAACTAAAAATAAAGGTGAGAGAAAGGTGAATGAGATGGGTCATGTTCAAATCTAGATTCATTAGACATTAAAATTTAATTATAAAAGCTGGATGTCTCTGTATCATTAACATTTCATTGTAAACTGAAAAGGCACTTGTTGTATTTTGCCTTCCACTTTTCCCCGTCTTATTTTATACATAAGACTGATTCCATAAATAAAAGTGTTTCCTGAAGGAGTTACTTCTCTAAACAAAATGTGTCACTAGTAAGTTTTTCCATATTGTCATTCATTTACTATATACATATATATATATAGATATATGAGAGAAAGAGAGTGTGGGAAGTTAAAAATTTAAGAAGCCTTTTCAGAAAAAAATCTTATTTGGTTAGATTTTGGAATTTTGGGTTGAGCCAATAACATTGGAGCAGACACACACACACATATATATGTGCATATTTTCAAAGACAACAGTAACAATTTCGCTGTCACTGCACACTTCAACCAACTGTTCCATTGCATTGATGACATCAGATGCATGCTTTTAGTATCTTCATTTAACAGCTGACAAGAAAGATGCAGATTGGAGTTAAAATATATTTTCAAGTCATACCTTAAAGGGTTAAACAGGGATTTAGGTTTACTCAGAGAATGTAGTTTACACAGGGAGCTAACAACAACATTCCTCAGAGAGTGGGTCCTACTTCTCTGTTTATTCCTTGTCTAGTTGAAAAAGAACACAGGTGTGTCCAAAAATTCCAACTTCAAAATCTTTCTCTTTGTGCTTCAGTTTAGTCAAAAGGATAATATATAATAAATATAATTTTGTTGTATTTTTATTACTCAAATTTCATTAGCTGGCCTATTAAATCTGCATATTATAAGAAGCACACGTGGACCATCTTTCATTTTAAACATATATAACAGGATACAGATTAAGCATGCCAAGAAATGAATCAGAGGTCATGAATCAGTCAATAAATTAATTAAATGCCATGTGTATTTAATACTGTGTGCGGATTTACTCACTGAGAATCTTATTCATTTACAAATCAACCACTGAGATAGCATACCAATTCACTGTATCCACATACTTATTTTTGATATATTAACAAAAGAAAGGAAAGCTTACATCTTTTTAATCATATAGTTCTTAAAGCCATTCAGTAATCCTGAGTGATTCATGGGCCTTGTATTCATTGTTCATTACATTCATTTATGGACAAGTTCCTTTGGGAAAGGTATGAATCCACCGCTTCCCTTCAGCTATGGGTTAAATAGTAGTACTTGTATCTGGAAAAATCATTGTTATCTTGAAAATGTTGTTAATGCAATATTCTCTCACAAAAATAAGTATTATTGTTACAATCCAAAATATATTTTGAATTTAAATAACCCACAAAGAATTGATAAAACATAAAAAATACAACAATTCAATCAATCAATTGGGCTTTGTATTGGGTGAACAATAGTCTGCAAAAAGCTATCTTGTATGAATGTAATTATAGTAGATACATCCAAAGATTCATGATACCTAAGGTTAAAAATGAATTTAAAAAAAAAATGAAAAATCTTTCTTGAAGTTTTTATTTTAGTATTAATTTCAAGCTAATAGATTAAATTTAATATTTCCAGTAAGCAAAATATTTTGCTTTATTTCAAAACTAATTCAAATTGTCTGGAAGGAGTTTTTCTTTTTAAATTAATAACTGACTGATTTTTAGCACCATTTTTAGTCTTCTGTCATCACAATGTAATTCTCTTTATTAAAAAAAAAATCTTTCAAGAATAAAATATATATTTCTGAAACTTTATTTGGGGAATATTAACTGATTTAAAGTTTAATTAATCTGATTTGAAACAAATATAACTTTAAGTTTAAAATATTGCAGAAATGCATTTTTTAACACAGCAGAAGCTGTTAATTTTAGGTGTTGACAAGTTGACTGGTTAAATGACAGATGAAAGTTTGTCTAATATTTTTTACATCTGTAAAATCTACTTGGGGGATATAACCTGAATGACATTTTTATATAATTTTAACTACCCAGTAATCTTAAACATCTAGGAAAATATTCTCTGTAATCTAATGTTTTGTTGAATTTACTTTGGATTTAAATTTACTACACTTATTGCTCTTATTTTCTGCTAATGTTGTGTGTGGACATTTGTATTTACAAAAATTGGAACCTTTATGCACACAAAAAAATTTAAAATTCTTTTTAATATATTGGCATTCAATGAATTGTACTAAAAGCTTTTCCATTTATGATTAGTAAATATAGTTTTTACTTAATAACAATATCACCTAACCAGTACAAAGTAATGCAGAAATTTAAAAGTTTTATAAATTTATAAATTATTCTAATTAAAATTTTTAAAAAATGAAAACAATTCTTGTAAAAATTAATTATTCATTGAATTTTTTTTCTGAAGACAATAGTGTCCATAATATATCTTATGATAAAAGCAATTAAAAGCTTTTCTAATTAAATGATGTCTTAGTTTTATTATATTTTTTATTTTATGATTGAGAGCAGATTTTCAGTAACTGGTGCTTCTATTTTAAAAAAAAAAAAAAAAAAAAAAAAAAATGAGATTTAAATTCTCCAAAGAGTTTTTCCTTTTTAACTAATATAAAAATTAAGTGGCACAAAACTTATTTCCCAAAATTTCATAAAATTAAATAAGTGGGTGTTAATGAATGTAAAAAATATTTTTAACAAGATTTTCTAAAATAATTTAATTCATTTGTGAATAAGTTCTGAAAGTTTTATTAAAATCTGAAAATTATTTGATTTTTGCAAGGATTTCCAAATTAATGTGTTTTTCACTACAAAAAATAAAATTTCCTATACTATTCTTTTGAAGGCATCTTCCTCTGTTCTGATATGTTTTCGGATTTCAGAGTCATGCTTTCCAGTTTTTTGGCTTTATTTGGGACTGTTCTTACTAACGACTATACTTTGTCTTATAATTTTTTCTTTTCGCTTTCTTTTATTAAATGTATTTGGAATTTTGTTTCTGTTCCCCATCAACAATGTGTCATTTGGTTCTTATATGTGGTTAAGATTGTGTCCACTAATAAATCCTGATAGGACCCAACCCTTATGTTTTAGTGGTTTTTATTACCTTGCTTGGAATGAAATAAAAAAATAAATGTCCATGTAATTTTTAATGGTTCAAAGTTTCACAAATTGTGAGACTTGTCTATCTCTTCCAACATTTTTTACTATTTTTTTCAGATCTGTCTAGATGTCTTTTATGCTTGACTATAAGCTGACCGAAACTTCCCCTATGATTTTTTCATTTTTTGTGTCAAAATCTTCTTTTGAGGACCTGAACTTTGAAGTGTTGATACAAATATCCTAAGCTTATTTAACTATACACAGGAATGTCTAATAATCTGAACAAAGCAAAATATTCTGGAATGTAAGTCTCATCAAATCATTCATAGGAATTTACACATATGTATGTATGTATTTATGTATATATGTACAAAAAATATGTCTGCATTCTTTCTATTTAATTTATTGTGCTGCTAAAATTTTCTTTTATATCGAATATAATTTGATTTATATATACATACATACAAATACTATAGATCAAAGGTTTGAAGCAAAACCCTGGATTTAATAATTAGTAAGTGTTTCAGCCATTTTTGTTTTAATTAACTATGACTAAGCTAGGGTTTTGAAACTACAGTCCATCTGAAGTTATTATGGAAATTACATAAATCTCAATCACTTCAAGAACTTCATTAAAACATTTTGAAACTACCTAAAAATTTAATCCAAGCTTTTATTTTGATGTCTAAATTAATCATTTAAAATTTGAAAAAAATGTTAAAAGCAAATTTGAGTTATTGAGGCTTATATGATTTGGATAATAACTTCAGATGTATTGCATTTTATCCATTAGATCATGGTGACCAATTTTTTGAAGATGGGGTTACCTAAAATTTAAAATCCTTTGGCCCTAAGATTACAATTAGCCAGCAAAGTAAGTTAGGCAAAAAGAGTTAAAATTTGTAAGGAAACTTTATGCAGTCATGGGTTAATTTCATTATTGTTGTTGTTGTTGTTGTTGTTGTTATTGAATATATGATAAAACATTCAGGGAAAGAAAGTCCCTTTGAACACAAAATGACTTAGTAAATTAGTTTTGAAAAGTACATGCAATTTTCAATTTTTAGGCAATTCATCAAAATTGAAAAGGTAGACCAAAACTTTTTACCTATAGTATATATATATATATATATATATATATATACACACACAGGTAAAATGAGGACAAATGGAGTATAATTCCACATCTGAATGCCAGACTTTTATACATCTTATGAAATAATGTAACCATTTGTATCTGCCCATAATGTAATTGTCTAGGATTTATATGCAGACAACTTTGTGTCATGACCTATATAATAAAAATATTTTTTTGGTGAGTTTGAATTTAGCATAGGTCACATTCAATTGATTAATCACAGTAAAGCCTACAAGTCTATTTTTAATTCCGTTTTTTTTTCTTCAAAAAAAGAGAAAGTATTCTTCTTTTGAAATTAAATTAATTGTTCACTCGCCAGTAGTTTACTATCACCTGACGACACACATTTGTAGTGCCAAAACATAATTGCCATTGTGCAGCAATTTTTAACATGTTTTTATTTTAATATCCTAAAATAAATAATATATATATATATATATATATATATATATATATATATATATATAAGTTTTCTTGTGTTCATATCAGTGTTTTCTGGATATAAAGTGGGTAAAATTGTCTGAATGTTCTATCCATGTACTTTCATACATCTTATTAGCTATTACCAAGAATTTTTTTTTAATTTTTAACTCAAGGTGTACATTTTCTATATATATTTGAACAAGTCCTAGCTAAACAATTTTTATATATATATATATCATCAATAAATTTACCAAAGTTCATTTCTGTTTGTTTCTGCCAAGGTACTTGAGTGACTTGATATTGGTTCCAGCAAACAACAGGACTCCGAAGTTAACCAAAAACAGTTACATAAACATACACAAAAAATACACAATCCTTGAAAATGAATGTAGCAACATTCAAAAGTACTCGGTGTGGGTGGGGGAACAAAAAACTAAAATGAACTTTGTTAAAATTAAAACAACTAATTCAGAAATTTTAAAAAGTTAATAAAAACATTGGATAGACAGAACTTGTTGAAATTATTCAATCAACCATGTTTAAAAGAATACTTGCTGCCTAAGTACACCTTCTTTGTTTATTTCTTGTCTCATTGAAAAAGGACACAGGTGTGTCTGAAAATTACAACTTTAAAAATCTTTTTCTTTGTGCTTCAATTTACTCTAAAGGTTAATATATAATAAATATTATCAATCTTATTGCCAATATTGTTATCATTTTGTTGGCTTTTTATTCCCCAAATTTCATTAACCAGTCTATTAACTCTTTTCTCTCTCTCTCTCTATATATATATATATATAGGCAAGTGTTACAGCTTTTCTTATTAACACCCACATACTTTACCTCTACTCCATTACAATATTGCTGAACTTTAGTCATTTTCTGTACTAAATGCATATAGTGGTAGAGGAAATAAAAGTGATGATTTAGCAATGAATTTTGCAATTTTTTGCCTAAATTTCTTTATTGAGAAGCTGTCAATTTAAGCTGAAGCCTCTTTTTTCTATATATTTAAAAACAATCATTTTACAGAAATAGGTTGGAAATTTTCAAAGTTTACATCTGAAAACAAGAAAATACAAACTTTGAGCAAAATGGTCAAAACATATTGAAAAAAAAGAAGAGGTCACTTGAAAGTGACACCAAGAGAATATGGGTTAATATGCTTCAGATGGCTTGCTAAGTTCTGGAGGTGATAAGTTGATCATACTATAATATTCTTATAAAACTTTACAAAAAGCATCTTACAAAAACAAACACAAAAAATGGATATGTGTGAGAAAAGAAAACCCGGCACACTCAGATAATAATTGTTTACCAATGTTGCTACTTACTAATCTGTAAAAAAGCAATGCGTAAAAGAAAAGACTATGTATTTAAGATAAGAGCAATGATTCATCATTGGACATTCTAGAAGAGGAATAATAAAATCAACAAATAATCTCTTCCTATTACTCAGACCTTTTCTTGTAAAAATAAAAAAAAAATAACAATAGTAAAGTGAGCCAAACCCACCTTTAACAAAACCACATTCTTGTCAGTTGTCATTCTAAAGAAGTTTTACTAAAGCTATTATCTGAATTCTGTCTGCTTATAGGTAAACTGATTCAAAGCACATTTTACACATTTTATTCACCACTACATTTTCCTTATAAGATTATTCTTATAACATTATTGAAATGTAAAAATAATCGGTAAAGTTTAACATACATATCCAAAAAAGCAACAAAAAATGGATGTGTCAAAATGGCAGTTTTACTTTTGACAAAGCTATTACTCTATATTCCCCTGGCAATTTTTAAAAAACTTAAACATAAGAAACTGGATTTATACATTTTTCCCAGCTTTATGGTAAATGCAAATGAAAGAAATGACTGGAAAATTAATTTTTTCCAAAATTTCTAATTACACTTACTTGTCATCATATGTCTATTCAAATTCTCTGTCTTACTTGTTAAGTTGCCCATAGACATTTTTATAAATTTATAAATACAAAAGCTATTTTTTATAAAATGGTAAATAATAAATATTGCATTGTAGTTTATTCACATATTTTTATACTCTTGTAAATAAAAATTATCAAGGGATTCTCGGTAGTTGGTAATAGTGGTGTCAACTGAACATTGCCCAGGTTTTCTTAAATTCATTGATTTTGCTGACATTTTCTTAGAAAAAACTAGTTCAGATTTTAAAAGTGAAAAATTATTTTATCAAGTTTTCTTCTCTACTAACCCAACATGCCACCCTATTTAAAATATCTGATATAATAGTAAATTAGAATGAATAAAATAAAAATAACAATAAAATATATTTCACACTTTCATGTTTTCTAAAAGACTGAAGAAACTATAAGTAAATTTCTCAATTGTTTCCTTGTTATAATAGATTATGTTACACTGTTTTGAGTATAATTTATTCCATAAAAGTTGACATCAACAAAACACAAATGCATTTATCAAACATGGTACAAATGAACAAAACATCTTTATTTCATAAAAATTTGGAGAAGTTCATCATTTACAATGAACAATTATTTGAATTAACAAGAGAATGTATATGAATGCTGACAGAATTATTTCTGTAATAATCTTTTATAATATGGTAAATAATATTATAATAATATGGTAAATAATAAATAAATATTGCATTGTACTTCGTTCACATATTTTTATAAGCTTGTAAGTTATGCATATTCATTGATTTGATAAAAATAAGAACGATATCTATAGTAAATTTAAAACCTAAAATTCAATAAACATTAGATTATTTAAAACATTTTTTTATGTTTATGCGTTCTTTTTTTATTAAAAAAATGTCATAAAATAATTGTCGGACTTTGTCCATTTCATAATGTGTAACGTCATTTGTTTACATTTGGATACGCATTGAGCAGATATGAATGTACATGAGAAAATCATGGAAAATTGTAGTTTAAAAACAGTAAAATCGACCTTGCTAACCGAAATGCTCCTCTGTGGCGAAATCAGTCAAAGTACGTCAGGCTATATGATGGTTCCATATAGGATACAGGTTCAATTCCTATCAGAAAACACATATTTTCTATGACAATTTCTTGCACATTCAGGCCGGTAAATGTTGTTAATACTGTTTATTATAAACAGAGCATTTAAATATTTATATCTATAAAAAAGAATGTATAAACATAAAAAAAAATATCTTAAAATAATTGTTGGACTTTGTCCATGTCATAATGTGTGACGTCATTAGATTTACAATATTTTTTTGAAATATTAAGATTCCTGGGTAGTTAAAAAATATATATACAAAAAAAGGTGGTCACATTATCTTCCTCAAATAATTTTTATAGATATATCCAACATAGAACAAAATTAAAAATTTCTGTCTGTCAATATCTGTCTATATCTCTGAGATGAGGTATTATGATTATTTACATTATTCGGACTGTTATCCGCATCTTAATTGCCATATTCACAACTTTTCGGCCATTGTACACTCTAGCCTTCATCAGGTGATTGGAATTTCAAACCCTTTATTTCATCCACCGAGTAGATTTTTCTAGTTCCATGTGCCATGTCTCTTCTGGATGTCTCAGTTATTTCAATTTAACTCAACTCTCCAAGTTTTTTTGTTTCACCACTGGTTGGTTAGATCCAGTGGCTAGACCCAAAGAGTTGTGAGCTCAATACCAGGGTACTGCAGTGGTTAACAAAAAAAACTTAGAGAGTTGAGTTAAAGGGAAATAACTGAGATATTCAGAAGAGGCATGGCACATGGAACTAGAACAATCTACCCCAGTGGACAAAATAAAGGGTTCAATTCAAAATTCCATTCTGTCTGTCAGTTCAACACATAAAATAAACAGCTTCCACTGTGTTAAAAAATGCATTCTGTGATATTTTAAACTTTAAGTAATATTTGTTTCAAATCAGATTAATTAAACTTTACATCAGTTAATATTCCTCAAATAAAGTTTCAAAAAGAGTATCTGTTATTTTTGAAAGATTTTTTTTAACAGAAAATTACATCATGATGACAGATGGCTAAAATGGTGTTATTTTAGCAATTTCCAGACAAAAACTATTTCTAGTCAAATTAGTTTTGAAACACAGAAAAAGTATTTTGCTTATTGGAAATATTAAATTTAATCTATTAGCTTGAAATTAATACTGAAATAAAAGCTTCATGAAAGATTTTCATTTTTAAAAATTAATTTTAAAGCTTAAGTATTGCATTTCTGTTGAGGTAAATATTATAAATAGAAAATTACTCTTGTAAAGAATCTAATGAATTATTAGTGTTTAATTTGATAATTTTATTGCCAATTCTTGAGAAAAAAGAAAATGCATAAATCCAGTTTCCTAGGTTTCAGTTTTATAAAGCAATAAAAATTCTCAATAAGTGACTACAGTAATAGTATTTGTCTATATTTCTGAGATGAAGTATTAAGTACACTATTTACATTATTCGGACTATTGTCCTCATCTTTGTCGCCATATTTATTACATTTCAGCTGTTGTACACTCTGGCCTTCTTCAGGTGGTTGTCCTCAAGGACACAGTGCAGTGTGGATAAAGGTGTTGGTTAGATCCAATGACAGGACCTAAAGAGTGTGAGTTCAATACCTGGTTAAGGCAGTGGAGAACTTGCAGAGGGGTATCAACAGGAGATAACTGATAACTGACATCCATTAAATATGGCACATGGAACTAGAACAGTCTACCCCAGTGAATGAAATAAAGGGTTCAGTTCGACATTCCAATCACTTGAAGAAGACCAGAGTGTACAACAGCCGAAACATTGTAATAAATATGGTGACAAAGATGAGGACAATAGTCCGAATAATGTAAATAGTGTAGAGTAATAGTAGTGTCAAGTGAAAAACAATCGTTTTGACAAATTTTTTTTCTTGCAGGTATATTTGTTAAATATTGCTGAATCATCTTTAAAGAAAAAAAGAAATCAATATTTTAGAATAGCTATAGGAAAATACGTCACACAGGAGACTAGAAGTGTAATCTCTGGGAAGAATCTCCAAATCACTCTTTATCACAGATTTACCTATGCTTCTACGATGACACAACATCAAAATTAATGAAGTGTCCCTCACCACGCATACATAGGAGTAGGTTCATAAATTGAATAAGTTCTTCCAGCATTTCAATTTTAGGTTTACCTCAGACATCAGGAATTAATTCTGAATTTTCACCTTTCACAGTAATGCTGGAAGAGTTTAGCTGGGGGATAGCCCTCTAGAGTCCCCGACTTTTTCTTAAAATAAAAGGTCGAACATGAATGAGAATAAGGAAAAGAGAACCCTAAAAAAGAAACAAAAAAAAAACTTACACTTTTTACAAACACTTAAAAATAATTCAACTCATTCAGTGACTTCCAAAGTATAATTTTAAAAAGTATCGGTCATTACTGTACGTAAATTACTTCAGACTAATTTCATAATTTCTGTTAATTTATCAAATTCCAGTTGCATACTCTCTAGCCAACTAACAATGTTTATTGTGCTCTGGCTAGGTTAGGTATGCTGATTTTAGGATATGTTAACCCTTATTTAGCTATTTAATATCATTGGCCACTCAGTGAGGACTGAACTCACTACTCAGTAGTAATGGTCAACTAGAGTTGCTGAGGCACCTTCATAAATGTAAACCAAATGCAGAAAAAATGAGCAAACTATTAATTATTAATTCATACTTATTTTTCAGGAATATTGTGAAAAATGTCTTGGGAGAAGGTTGGTTGGATTTTATGGCATATCAACCACTGTAGGTCATTTAATGCCAAATTAAGTTATATATATATATATATAGTACTATTAAACATATAGCTGGCAACATTATTTTTTTTATTCCAGAAACATACAGCTGGCAACATTATTTTTCTGAAAACATTATCTGAGGCCTTGCTGTTGGATGTAATTTATCGTTATACCCAGGATGTGGATGTAGTTTATCACCATACCCAGGATGCAGATGTAGTTTATCGCCATACCCAGGACGCAGATGTAGTTTATCGCCATACCCAGGACGCAGATGTAGTTTATCGCCATACCCAGGATGTGGGTAAGATCTGGAAAAAACTATTTTTTTTCTATTTACCCATAGCTGGTACCCTAACAGGTGCTACCACCCCAGATCAGGGTGGACCTGGGAACACCAGCAATTAAGAGGTGGTTCCACGCTCCT
Source organism: Acanthosepion pharaonis (assembly GCA_903632075.3). NCBI lineage: Eukaryota > Metazoa > Mollusca > Cephalopoda > Sepiida > Sepiidae > Acanthosepion > Acanthosepion pharaonis. The sequence goes on from CAHIKZ030000174.1 coordinate 1,138,974, forward strand.
CAAAACCTCCTGATCAGAGGCCTTGCTGTTGGATGCAGTTTAACATCATACCCAGGACGACTTGGGAGAAGGATAAATGGTAAAGAGTGTTAGGACATACCATTTTTTTTTTACTACTCTGAACAAGACACTATGTTGCCATAATAAGACTCAGAAGCAAGACTTATCAAAAAGGCTCCATCCAAATACCCTATTAGTTAGAAACATCTTTGTTCTTGATAGCGGAAAGAAGCAGAGAATTATGCTTTTTTTTCCACATATTTTCTTTCCATATTTAATTATAAAAGAAATAACATTAAGACTTTCTGAAAGTAATTACATACAATTTATAGTTGAATGTTATGAAGCTTATTCCTTTTGCTATCCTAACTTGAAGATATCTTAGAGAGCATGTCATTATTGATTAAAATAATGCTTTGCATCATGCCTCTTATGTTAATCTTATATAGAAGAGAATTTTAATGTAAATATTCATTGGTTCACTGGTTTTACAATATGTCAGCTCTAGTTGTGTTATTTACTATGAAAGTTTGTATGGGGCACCTAGTGAGGATTGAACTCACTACTCATCCAAAGTAACCTCACTAACAATTACCTCGCCCTAAAATCCCTGTTGTATTTTGGAATGTTTAATATTACTCTGGCAACAGTTGTCAAGAGAACTTTCAGTAACAAACATCCAGTCCAGGATGTGGATTTTAGTTTCTCCCACTTAGAGAAAAGGTTGGTGCTAATGCCTACTGCAAAGGTTGGTGCTAATGCCTACTACAAAGGTTGGTGCTAATGCCTACTGCAAAGGTTGGTGCTAATGCTTACTGCAAAGGTTGGTGCTAATGCCTACTGCAAAGGTTGGTGCTAATGCCTACTGCAAAGGTTGGTGCTAATGCCTACTGCAAAGGTTGGTGCTAATGCCTACTGCAAAGTAATGATGTAATATGTTTTGTTATGGCCTAAAACTGACTATCCAGAAAGTAACAATGTATAAACCCAGGATGGTTCCCCCTCCAGCAATACAGCCAAGAAAATGCAAATGTTTTGCAGAGATTTCTCTGGTTTCTTTGCTGATTTTTGGCCTGTGGACTTCTGTCTCCTTCTCCAGCTCAGATCAGAACCCACTAGACTCTGTTGTGTGAGGCATTTTGGAATAGGTCGCCAACAAGACATCCCATTCCAACAACAATACTGGCAAGACAGCCATCAAAAAAGAGAGAGCCAAAAGGTCTTAGGAAGATAGTAAAAGAAAATGAGAAGAAAGGACTAATAACCAATTCTAAGAAAACAGATGTATGATTATCAGCAAAAGAAATAGTCCAAAAAGCAAATTACAAAATGGAGATAATAAAATTCAACAAGTACAGAAATTTAAATATCTGGGAAGTGTTCTAACAGAGAATAAAATCCAAAGGTGCATTAGGATAGCAAAAGTTGCCTTCCAAAAGCTAAGCATAAGTATTAAGAAACAAGAAAATTTAGTTAGAAACAAAGAAGCGAATACTAGACTGTTATGCAACATTGGTCCTCCTATATGGCAGTAAATAATGGAGAATCTCCTCCCATGAAAAGAAATTGGAGGCAACAGAAATATCATTCTATAGAAGGATGCTGAGAATACAATGGATTGAACATGTGAGCAATGACAAAGTTTTTAAGAAAATGAAAACAAAAAAGACACATAAAAAAGAGACACTTGAAATATATAGCACACATAATGAGGAAGGAAAGTTTAGAAAATTTGACACTCACAGGACATATTGAAGTAGGTACTTCACAAAATCACTAAAAAATTAGCATACCATGATGAAAAATGCTTAAAATTTAATGAAAACAAGGTTTTGTTGTCAAAATCTTTGTTATTAAAAAGGAAAAGATCAAAGTATTTTTTTAATATTTAATTAATTTTTTTTTTTTACTCCTTTTTAGAACATTCGGAATTTTGATTAAAAATCTTGTTTTTCTTGTGTCAGCAGATGTACTATAAATTAGCATAGCAAATTTTAGCGTCTTTTTGGCAGTGCGACACATTAATTTGAAAATTCTTGCAAAAATCAAATAATTGTCAGATTTTAATGAAACTTTCAGGACATATTCACAAATTATTTTATAAATTTTTTTTTTTTTTTTTTTGAAAATCTTGGTAAAAATATTTCTATACGTGTTTCACCCCACTTAATTTTATGAAAACTTGAGTAATTCGTGTTTTGTGGAGGGGTCCCTATACTGAAGGGAAATGGGACAGTAGAAAATAGTGAATAACCCCCCGACTAACAAGCTAGCAGAGATAGCAAAAAGGACAAACTTTATTAAGAGCAATAAAAGAGAAGAAATTGTAGACACCCATGATTGTCAATGACCTGAAGGGACACAACACATAGAAGAGGAAGAAGATATATAATTGTTTAGTAATAGACTGAACATTTGGTATAAATAAACAAGTACACACACACATTAAAGTATTCTGAGTACTTAAAGTTTGAAAAGAAGAAAATTAGGAATTGACCAATGAGATTCTTGATCTATATTCAAAATATCTGTTACTTGCAGACTGTAAGGTTTCATTTGAAAGATATTATTAAATCATTATTATGTTTAAAGTAGAATCGAAATCTGATTTAAGAATCCTATTTTGTACTATTCAAAACTGCCTTATACACTCAGACTAAAGAACTTACTTGATTATCCAGGCACCTTAGGTCAGCCATTGAAAAAAATATATTCGTATAATTAAAAATTTCAGATAATTAAATATCTAAATTATTGAAAAAGAATGAAGAAAAAAGTTATTTTCTGAAAGGAAAAGTAAGTATTAGTTGTTTAAAATTAGATTAATTAAACTTTAAATCAGCTAATCTTCCTCAAATGAAGTTTCAGAAAAGAAAATTTTATATAATTTCTCAACACCTCAAAGTTGTCATTGTCGCCACTGCTATAACCCAAGCATTGGTACGTGCTTTACCAAGAATCAACCCATTCATTCCAGGCCTCTCTCGTCGTTGCAACTGTGACCTTGTTTCGTTGATACCACATTCGACCAGAATCCAACTGAAACATTCATTCTGCTCGATCAGCTTTCATTATCACTCACTGTCATCGCCATAACCTTGGCAACCATCCCACAAATGTTCCTCACAACGAATCAATCCTCCACCATGACTTTGATCAACCAACCTACCAGGCAGTTCAGCTTCAACATCTCAGCATCACACAACCACCAGCCAATCAAATACCTCACAGATGTCAATTTCAAGAGTGTATGTCAAACCACACCAATGACGAATCTGCTTCAGACCTATCCTCTGACCCCTAATTGTGATCTCATCCAACCAACCCAAGAAATCAGTCAACTCCTGACCCTACTGACAACACACTTACACTTAATTGCTTTCCTTACCAACAGCAACTGAAGCACCACATATGAACAATTTTGCCACATTTCAAACAACTATGTATATATTCTGAATTATGACAGATACATGCTGTTGAAAATTTAATCCTTTTTTGTTCCTTAACCTTAGCAATCAAATGCTTGATATAACATTTATTTTTAAAAATTTGTCAATTTTTGTCTGTTTCCTGTTAGCCTGGCATTTTTCTGTCAGTTTTGGATTAAAGAAGATTTATTTATTTAAAGAAGATTTATTTATACACTTTTTCATTTTCTCATTCAAATTTGAGGTCATTTCAATTTCAAAGCATAAGATGACAAAGTAAAACAAAATGAGACTTGTGTCGAAAAGTAAAACCACAGAATTAACTGTCTGATTGCCAAGAAATGTCACCATTGATATTTATTTCATGTCTGGAAAAATGAAGTACGGATAATCAAGGAAGTACTGTTTTTGTACGCAGACAACAATTCTGTTTGATATGTTTTAATAAAAATAATATTTTGAATAGGTTTTTTTAATTAATCTTCATTTTGAGTATTAATGATAAAATTTAAAAATATATTTGAGTATGAGCTTTCATTCTGGTGTAGCCATATTTACTGGGCACTGAAAAATTCTCACAGGCCTAACCTAATCCCCAAATTAAATCTAATCAAACAAAAATAAGATTCTTTTCAGTGGGGAAGGGTTCCTTGGTTGAGCCAAGAACTTTTCAGCACTTGCTCATAGTTTACCTATATGATTAAAAAAGTGGAGGAATTTAAGTAATTTTCTAAAAAAATGATTTATTACCCCCTATTGTCAGAGTTTCTCTCTAACCCCCCCACCTTTTTTTTATTCTCTCTATTTGAATAAATGGTTCTCCCCTACCCTCCCCCATTGTTTGTTTGTTTGTTTTTATATTTGGTCATGTGGTTATGTTATTTTGTTTATTGACTATAAGTATTCCATTCTTTTTTTATCTTTTAGCCAGCCTTCCTGACGATCCACTTAGGTGAAACCTTGGTAGGTTTTTCTGGCTCTCTAGGTTTAATTATATATATATATATATATATATATATATATATATATATATATATATATATCTTAGTGAATATACATAACTCCAATGTTGAAAGCATGACTTGGAGTTTTCAAATATATTTGCACCTGAAAATTGCAAGAACTGCATGAAACTATGAGCTATGCTATCGACATTGGATATTATATATATTCACTAATATATACTGATAGCTTTGTTTCACAACATTGAGCACTGTATTTATAACACCTGAAGAAGAAATATATTTATATGTACGTGCAAATACATGTAGATTTTTTTATCCTACCCATTACTATATATATATAGGTAAAAAAATTTTTTGTCAGAAAGATTTTGTATAAAAACTTATTGTATAAATTAAAATGAGAATAGGGGAAAAAACCACCTAATATTTAATATAGTGATATTTATTTATAATAAATGAATTTTTACAGAGAAGAATTAAAACTTTGTTACTTACAATTGGATTTTCAGACTTTTTTTCTTAGAAAAATAATTTGTTGTTTTCTTTTTTTTTTTAAAAAAACTTTTTTACTTTAACCAGTTTTGCTTGGCTTTTTAAAAATATTTTAACTGTTTCTCTCTCTATATGTTGATGCTTATGTTTTTTACCAATGAAAAAAAATGAAAACCAACGAGCATAACTGGCTTATATGTCGTTTTTGGTAAAGGGGAATTTGGTAGAATCTATTTAAGCAATGAATTAAGTATGAATTTGAACTTGTTGATGAAAAATGTTTCCTTATTAATCCACCTTTGTTCAGTGGTTTTGTAGTCACATTGGTGTGTGTGTATATATATATATATATATATATATATATATATATATATATATATATATATATATATATATATATAATGAGAGAAAGAACAGCTCAAATAAAATTCCACTGTTTGTAGCATTTACTTTTAAAAAAGTGCTCAATACAAAGTAGAGCAATTTATTATTATTATTATTTTTTTTATTATAAGAGATTATAATAATAACATTTTGAAATCTCTACACAAAAGCTTTCATGTTTCAATACTTTGATTGTACTTATTCAGGTGATGGTAAGTAACTGGTGATTTAATGATTTTTAAGGAAATTTCAAAAGCAAAATGTTACCTCTTTTTTGAAAGATAAAGTGAGGGAACATAAGATCAGAATCAAAAATAGACTTGTGGGTATGTCTTGATTAACCAATTAAATGTCAGATCTGTGCTAAATAGAAAAGTAAACTCAGAGGGTGGAGGGGGGTATTCTTTCATGCCATGATAAACCAGAACATAGACAGGCCATCATTGACAATTGCAGAAAACATGTAAGCAACAAGTGTATCGTGATTGTAGACAAATATGATGTTCAATTTTTGAAAGGACATTGAGGGGCGGAGTAGGAGGATAATCAGATGTAAAGTTAATTTCAACAGAAAAAATTGTTTTAAAAATTTTTAGATTCAGGAAGCTTCTAAAAAGGGGCCTGTAGATAAAATTAAAAATAAGATATTAATAATATTAACCGGACAGCAATACATAGCAATATTAAAACTGAATTGCTATGTATTGTTGTCCTGTTAGTATCTATATGTGATGAAAGCCCACTGATATTGACAATGGAACAATTGAAGTATGGATGACCAAAAATGGCAAAACTTAATATTACCCAAAATGGCTGAAGTATATTCCCATCATGAAAACACTATCATGACAGGCAACCCTCAAGTCTTATCCTATTTTGCTCTTCCTGTAATTTTGAGATGAATCGTGATCATTCCAACAACCATTTTTAGAACACTGAACTCAACCATTTTGTTGGTTTTGTTTTCATCAAAATGTTTCAGCATTTCTCAGAGGAAAATTAATTTTTTCAGTTTTAATACGTGATAAAGAATGAGATAGAAAGAATCGATGTAGATTGTATCTCTGAAGAAAGCTGTAATATGGGGTGCTGAAAAGTTTCACTTTCCAAAATGTGACCAAATAAGCATAAGCATCAGAATTGTTTTCTTGGAAGTTGTTTGTAGTCAGGCTGAGAACTTTCCAACCAGCCCCCATGAAATGACTCAACTGAAATGTTATCATAACAATAGCAACAAAAAGAATGGGATCAGTCATCCAAAAATCTCATTGAATTTCTCCATGTTTAAAAAAACTGAATTGCTCTGATTTAAGTAAAATTTTATTGATAGAATGAATGTAAGTGTTTAGATATAATTTCTTAGTTGGATAAATGACATTACACTGTAATGTTTCCATTTGTATTTCTAAAGCAAAACAAAACAAAAAAAACAACCAACATGTATTGTGTAGAATTAGTCATGTGAGGGGAAGAATAACAACAAGAAAAACAACCACTGAGACCGATTCTGAAGAGGTGCAAAAGAGCATCTCTGAGGAGATTTCTGCCACAAAAATCATGCAAAGTGCCTCTGGTTCCTCACATGATTATTACATGATTCCAATTCATAATGAATGAGACAGGTGTGTTTCTGGAGGAGGGAAAAATAGAAAACAGGTTGAATTTTCAACCTGAGCAAACTAAAGATGGCAGTTGATATGATGATACACAAAAAGTTTTGAAAATTGGTTCTTGTTATTCCATGTACTTGTAAAAATGATCCCTCACTTTTTGTCTTATGCCAATAGACTAGACATAAAATAAGGGGTACATTTTCATATCTTTTGAATATTAAAACAGCCACTCACTTTATTTGTAATACTAAATGCTGACAGGATTATATATATATATTATATATATATATATATATATATATATATATAATGATCTATCAGTTATTGGCATAAAAATTAAAAACATTTATATATTTATATTTTTATTTTTAAGCGTTTCACCCTAAGCAAGGCGAGAAGCCAATAGCACGCAAGGGGTTACAGAGAGTTGGAGCAAGAGCAAAGAGGAGTGATAGATGAAGAGAAGGATAGGGGATAGATCAAGGCAACTGGAGATGTCTATTGACATTACATTTAAATAGTTGGAGATTATAGCTATCAGGGAAACAGGATTTTTTCTAAAATAATGTATTTTATTTAACAATCTGACAGATTTTGGATAAGTTTGGATATGAAACTGAAAAATTTAATACAAGAGGATTTTGCTTAAAGGCACAAGCAAACTTTGCTTGGTCAGCAAGGCTGTCTGTGGTTGAGTTGGTTAAGGCATGTCACATCTAACAACAATTTCCCTCTGACCAAAGGGATGCAGGTTTGAATCCTGCCAGAGAACACATATTTTTCTTTAATAACGATTTCTTGAATATTCAGGCCAGTAGATGAAAATAAATAAATATACTGTTTCATAACTAAATGGAGTGTCTACTCAAATATGAGTAGCCACTAAAAATGATGTTTAAAGTGAGAAATATATATATATATATATATATACATGTAAAAATAAAATAAATAAATACAAATACAGAAAAAACCAGAGACTGAAAAAGTTAGTTGAAAGAAAATATAAGATAATCAAAGAGAAAATAAACTGGAACTTAATTATAAATGTATATTATATATAAAGGGAAGAACAACAGTGGAATTAACTACAAAAGAATATCTGCAGGAATTTTTGTTTGATAGTGCTTCTCTCTGTTGTAAGAAAGATGTTGTCTTGGATCCTGCTAGAAAAACTTCTCAACCACATTGCTGATGATGTCTTTCCAAAATCCCAGTGTTGTTTCAGACATGGCAGACATGATTTTTTCTAACAGGGAGAAATGTATCGAGCAGAAGCTAGACCTGCATCAAGACTTTTGATACATTAAATAGAAATGCATTATAGAAGATTCTGAAGAAGCTTGGATGTTCTTATGTTTGTCTCTGTTCATTGAGGTTTCCATGCAAAAATGAAAGCACATATCAGTTTAAGTGGTTTGTTATTGGATACAATTTTGGTTAAGCAAGAGGATATAACATTGCCATATTTGTTGTACTTTGCTACAGTTTTCTTAATGATCTTTAAAGGATGCTCACATGGTGTCTTCATCAAATATTGAACAATGGATAAGATGCTGAATATAAGATAGTTTGCTGCAAAAACAAAGCTATTGTCATCACTCATATGCAATTGCCTTGACACTGGTGATTGTGATCTTGTTGTTCACTCCTAGAGTGACATGCAACATCTTATGGATTCCTTTTCAGTAACATGCAGTGCACTGGGTCTAATGATTAGCTGGAAAAGGGCTGCTCCAGATAAAGATTATTTTAAGCCAAGCATTTATGTGAATGGCCAGAAATTGCAAATTGTGGAAACATCCATGTATTTAAGCAGTACCATAACTATTACAAATACACTTGATGATTGAAATCTCCATCCAAATCAAGAAGGCCAGTAATGCATTCCGAAAACTGGATGGACATCTACGATCTCAGCATTGAGGTACTGACCAGGTTCAACATTGCTTAACTTCAGTGATTGTATGGGAACCAATGTCTCAATATGATGTGGTTGTAAGCAACTGAGTTTTATCTAACATATAATGAATGTGGTAGGGTCTAAGTAAGGCACACCTAAAAATCATCAAAGATGACATACACAAAAAGAAATCATCAAAGATGACATACACAAAAAGAAATCATTAATTACACATTATATGGCATTTTTACTTGCAATGAGTGTGAAAAAGAATGTGCCTCAGGTGGAGGACTAAAATGTTGTATGAAAGTTCATCAAAATATTGCTGTAACACCTTCTGCAAGTTGTACCCAATATTGCTACATCTGCTCAAGAGAGTGTAAGACCTGAGCAGAACTAAAGAACTGCATCTATGCTGGTCATATTTGAAGATAAATTAAGCAATGATGTTACTAAAAAAAGCAAGTAGCAGCCATTATGTACATATGTACCTATACTGAAAAAGAAAGTAATCTTTTTCTTCCATTTTTTTTTTTTTAACTATATTCTTCCTCTCATAATCATGTTTTTTCTCTCCACCATGTATAAAAGTTGTGCTATTGGTATGGAAAACAGAATGGCAGGGCAAATTCAATTCCAGGTCAAGGCCATGATGCACAATTAGAAAAGACATAAAACTAACAGGACAGTCACCATGCAGACATTGATTTCTATGTCCATATGCACTCTCACACACACACACACACATATGTGTATGTATATATATATATATATATATATATATATATATATATATATATATATACACACACACACAGACACATATAGATATATATATTTATTACACTTCAAATGTTATAGTGCCTACTTGTATTTGAAATAGATGCCCCATTATTATTTTAATTTAAACAGTCTCTATGATTGACCTGCAACCAACAGATTTGTAAAATCTTAATAAAGAAAATGTGTTCTCTGATAAAGATCAAACCTGTTGCACCCTTTGTAAGAGAAGCCACAATCTGGCGTACTTTACCACTCAACCACAGACAGCATGATAGTCTAACAAAGCCCTATTTTCACTTAATTCTTTAGAAATATATATATTTCAGATAGAGTATATCCGTAAAAGGACAATATAAATAAAGACAAAAGGAAAACTTATCTTCGACGTGTTTTGACCTCTGTGAGACACATGTTGCCTAAGATAAGTTTTCCTCCTTTTTTTAATCATACTTATATATTTTTGAGTTGGGATCAAATATACATCACATTTAGATCAAGATTCTGACAGAATGACAAGATAAAGAACAAATATGAAATGTTTATCAACCTAACAGGTTTCACTTCTATTAAAGCTTTAGAAGAGAATGAGATGTATCAATTTCTTAAAACTTTGGAGGGATGCATCATCTTGAATTTAGAATGGTAAAAATTATACCAACGTTAGTTTTGTGGAGTTAACTTCACTTACTTTCCTAAAAAAATGCCACTAGAGGGTGCTTTTTAAACCTATAAACACTGTAATATTTTTTATCATTCTCTCTTTTTCTTTTTCATCCAGGTATGATAAGATGTAGGTCCGACTTGGAGAAAAGTGCACATGTGTGCAGTATCTTTCTCTTCATGTTTCATTACTATTCTCTCTTTTCCTTAGACATGCTAGGATGTAGGTCTACTGGAAAATGAACACACAAATGCACACACACATACATATGCAACTTCATTTTACTTAATTTTCTCTAAGACTTCTACACACATTTTACATACACAAAAAATTCACAAGTCTTTAAATGTTTGTATGCATGTTTTATCACATACATACAATTGTCTTTGTTGCTTGCAACAATGTAACTTTTGGTCTTTTTTATATATACTTTGATTGTTAGTATATATATATATTGGTTTTAGATGTTGCTTTATATTTTATTATCTCCTACAAGGCTGGCATCCTGCTCACCCTTTCACTGTTGAAACTGTTAAATGTAGCTGTCTCTTCTACTCCATTAGCTTCATATCTCATACCTCTTGCCTGTGGAATTCTCTTCCCTTTTCCTGTTTCCCTGATAGCTATAATCTCCAACTAGTCAAATGTAATATCAATAGACATCTCCAGTTGGCTTGATCTATCCACTATCCTTCTCCTCATCTTTTCCTCTATCACTCCTATCTGCTCCATATCCAAATCCTATGTAACCCCTTGCATGCTAGTGGCTTCCAGACTTGCTTGGGGTGAAATGCTTTAAAAAAAAAAAAATGGTAGTCTGCCATTTTTGTTGTGAGATAAACATTCCAGGAGACATGTTTTCCAACTCAAACACCTTTGTACATACATCCACAGCAGTTTAAAATAGTCACATGCATGTGAAACATGACTGACCAAAGAAAATCAAACAACAAAAAATAAAATATACCAGAATTTCTTTCTTCTTTTCTCTATATCACAGTCTCTGATGATGCTTTAATAAAAGTGAAACATGTTAGATTGATAAATATTTCCTATTTGTTCTTTATCTTATATATCTTTGTAACAGTTTTTAGTGGGAACAGCTACTGCACGTCAGTCCAAGGTAGAAATACTAATCCATAAGTAAACAATCACACTATTTTTGACAGATACAATGCTAGTAACTTTAATAATGCATTGCAATGTGGATAACATGGATGTGACGGGAAGAAGTTTTACTGTAGTATTTTTATTATAAAACAGTCACTCATTTTTTTTTTATCCCAGAATAAAATCTTCCATTACATTTTTTTTTTTATGAATAACTTTGAGCCATGAAGGAGATGTGCTTCTGGCCAACTGTGTGTCAGTTTATCTGTTGTGCAAAGTTGTCACCAAAATCAAATTGACATGAATGACCTCATCAAACACTCTTTGAGTCACAGCCATCTTTGCTGCTGCCACCAGGGGAGAGAAATGGAATAGGGAAAGAGGATGATGATTTGGATGGAAGCAAGTGCTGACAAAATGAATAACACAAAGTAGAGAACTGGTTTTATTACAAGGCAAAGTCAAAAATTATCCGTACTCTTGTCTAAAGATATGTTATAACAAGTGGGCGGATATTTTTTTTTATTTACCCTCGTATATCTTAAGTGGTAAGTTCATCTTTCAGTTTATATTCCTTCATTCTGGTCCCTCATGATGTATGTAAATTCAGAAACCAGTTTTTATTATCATTTAAACAGTGAAGTACACTGTCTATCTATCAGTCTATCCATAATTTGATTCATTAACCCACTGGACTCTGTGACATGAGCATATTCTGATAAACTATTCCTGAACATTTTCAGTCAATATCACTATTTTCATAAGTACTTAGCCAGAGAGACATTCCAAAAGCTAAGCAGAGTATTAAGAAACAGAAAAATTTCATTCTAAACAAAGAAAATAATACTGAACTGTTAGATGATATCGGTCTTCCTATATGAAGAAGAGTCTTGAAGCAACAGGAATGTGATTCTACAGAAGTATGCTGAGGATACCATGGACCGAACATGTGAGCAACAATGAAGTTTTAGAGGAAATGGGAACAAAAAGAAAACTTATACTTAAAACCAGGAAGACATAGCTAAAATTTGTAGGGCACTTAATGAGGAAATAGGGCTTGGAAAATTTGATACTCACAGGACAGGTTGAAGGCAAGAGGGATAAAGGAAAACAATGGTTAACATCCACAGTAAGCTTGAGTGAAATGAATGGCGGAACATGGTTTAGAAGAAATAAAAAAAAGACAAAACTTATTAAGAGCTACAAAGGACAAGAAATGGTGGAGAGCCATGATCACCTATGTCCTGAAGAGACACAGTATATAGAAGAAGACTTGTGTAACAGAACATCACAACAGTGAAGAATAACAAATAGCTCATATTCTGTTTATATGTATTATTTTTGCCAGTGACTAGACATTGACACATTGTATCGGTTCACTGTTCTGTGCATTCAGCAGGTTAAGGTCTACCTCAAGGTTTCCATAAACAGCAGTGACTCATATCCTGATCTAGATTTATATTTAATAATCAAACCATATAAAGTCTAGATGATGTTAAACCAAAAATAATCTGGATAACAGTGATTACAGTTAATAAGGCTAGAAGTTCCTCAACATTTTTTTTATTATTTAACAGTAATTCTTTCTGGCCTAAGAAACTATATATATATATATATATATATATAAAAGTATATAATTGGTATACACGGAATGAATTCCAATAACCAACAATTACTATTCTTAAAAGAGTGCTCAATACAAAGTAGAGCAGATATAATTATTTTATAAAAAATTTATAACATAAGTATGTTATAAAAATCACTACAAAAATAGCCATTTTGTTTCAACACACTCTGTGTCTTATCAAGTGATGGTGTTGAAAAACCAATCACTTGATAAGACACAGAGTGTGTTGAAACAAAATGGCTATTTTTGTAGTGATTTTATAACATACTTATGTTATAAAATTTTTTATAAAATAATTATATATATATATATATATATATATATTGCTTGAAGACTGTCGCCACCCAATCTTTAAATCAGTGTCCACTTTTATATTTACATATACTATCTCTGATATTGAGCACTTTTACCCATAAATATAGCATAACTTAAAACTATATATATATATATATATATATATATGTGTGTGTGTGTGTGTGTGTGTAATATATACATGTAAATATCTATTGTCACATTTCAAACTGGGGTAAAAGAAATATGTTTGAATATATATATATATCCCAGTGTGCGGCACCTTTGGAAAGTGCCTGAAAACTACACCATGGGTTGACTCAAGCCTTTTGAGTGAAATTGGGTAGACAGAGCTCTTGGGGTCTATTGATAGCTGTGCCAGCACAAAGCCATAAGTCAGTGTGGCTGAGGGCTTGAGTGTGCTGGCCTTATTCAAATTGGTGATCACGCTAGATAACACGGTCTCTCCCAGAAATTGTAACTAAGGTCTGCTCAGCATAGTTGCAGTATAAACCACAGGTGTTGAGCAAACACAAATGTGCCTGAGTTAGTGTCTGCAATAGGGATTTGCTAGCTGCCCTAGTAGACAGGTATCCTCGAATACGAGTGGCCAACTTTTTATATATATATATATATATATATATATATATATATATATATCAGTAGATGAAATAATATCAATATGCAAATTCTTGACATTCCACAACGTAACTGATGTATTTGGATATTTAATAATCATTCATGCATAACCTGAAGAGACAACAATAGTGGAAGTATAGTAACATGTCTGGAGTTTAATTCATTCTTATTTTTTGCCATTTAAAAAAAAAAATATATATATATATATGATCATTAAGACTCAGTTTTGAGTAATGCCACTGCTTGATTCATTCTCAAATATCATCAGTGCAAAAGTGTCTTTTTGGTTCTGCTATGATCTTACATACCTTTGCTCTGATGTGGCAATATTCAGTGCATCTTGCTCCTTTTATATTAATATTTTCTTGAACTTTCAACATGTAGCATCTTAAAATGCTTTTTGAGGCTTGTCCTATTTAGACAGACACAATCATATTCATTACATGTGATATCATATATATATATATATATATATATATATATATATATACAGGGTGGGATAGATAAATTGTCACCTAAATTACACAAAAATGAAAATAATACTAACATCTCATTTTAACAAATATGTTTATCAAAATTACAGAAAAATATCTTGAAAATACTAAAGAGTAAATTTATTCAATAAAATCACTATTGGCTTTCAACCATGGCTTGTAGATGACTTCAGAATCTTCTGCAATTCTTTTAGACAGTCTCCTTGTTTAAGTTAGTGAATGCTGCCATAATCTTTGCCTTCAGTTCATCTTTGGTGTTACAAGGAGTTTTGTTGGTCTCTCGATCAACTACACCACACGTATAATAATCAAGAGGGTTGCAATCTGGAGAGATAGGTGGCCAGATGTGGTTGCAGAAATTGTCTGACAACCACGATTGGGTTATCCTGCTTGTGTGGCATGGTGCAGAGTCATGTTGTCAGACATAAAGTCTTCCAGCAGCACCACTCTTGACCCAGAGCAGCACTACCTCCTCAAGGCAATTGATGTAGGCCTCTGTGTTAAGTCTGAGGCCCTCACCAACAAATTCAGGAATTCTTTTCGTATCAGAATAATCAGAGTTAGTTTTCTGAGCTGATGTACCTTCGTAATTACCATTAGACTCGTCCAACTCTTTATGAATTCTCTGCACTCACCTCAGATTGATGCCCAAACACTCTGAAATGTTTGTATTAGAGCTTCTGGCTTCAATGCTAAGTAGTACAGCATGCTGTTTCCAAATTTCTGGCAGAGTGAATTGCATCAGGGTTCTCTTTTTCTCATAGACATTGCCCAACTGACCCTACTCTACTGTGGAGTGAACAAAATCAAAAACGAACAACGTGCATATACAAAATTGAGAATATAAGATGACGACAATTTACCCATCGCACCATCTGTATATACACACACACACACACACACACATACAGTTGAGCTCTCAACAGAAAGGGGCTTTTAAAAACAGTGGCTCCTACTGCTATTATGCATTACTCATCAAGTACAAATTGAGTTCTCTGAGCCACTAACGTATTTCATATAGAAAACAAAAAGTGTTAAAATCCCCTTCCTTTCTGCCATGCTTGAAGCATCGGATGTCTAGCCACGCTGAGGAGCTCTGATACAGTGAAACAGTTCGCCTGTGGATGACTATATATATATATATATATACATGAACTCAAATTTTCACTGTAAAATGTTTGATCAGTTTAATTAATAGAAAATTATTAGATGAAGATCATTTTGTCATCATTAAGATAGAGACTTATTGATGCAAGGATATACATGTACCTTTCATGGTTGTTAATTGTATCATTTAACATTGTCATCTCATGTATTATAATGGAAATAATATAGAGGGCTTAGTTTTACTATATGTTTATATTCTAAAATGGTCACTCATTTTATATTATAATGAAAGCTAAATTTAAACATTAGGTGTGACATAAAGTTGGGGATTGGTTTTATTATATTTTATATTGTAAATTGATCTACTTTCATTTTGATGCATGAAAAATGAAAGCCAAAGACCATTTTTATTGTCAGTCACTTATGTTCTATAACCATGTCTAGAATTCTAATTAAGCAGTAAAAAATATGGTAAGATCTTTACAAAGATATAATAAAAAAAAAAACTAAATCGTATTGACACAAATAAAAAT
>CAHIKZ030000174.1:1160000-1225000 GCA_903632075.3 Acanthosepion pharaonis
CAACCACACTACCATTGTTACCAAAATCTTCTCCAACTACCATGATCCTTTTCCTGAACAACAGTTTCCAAAATTCAAAAGCTAGTATAAATATCCTGAAGAATATGAATCTAACCATTCCCACAACCATGACCACAACCATGACCACAACCATTCCCAAACTGACCATCACAATTTCCAATATCTGTTTGTCTCCATCAGAATAAAACCTTGAGTGTTATTTGACTTTTATGACTTCTACTTTGTCGCAATAAAATTTAAACATAAAGTTAAACCAGAACTAAGAATAAAATTGCTAGCTTTGTTTGACTTTTATAGCTTTCTGTCAAATTTATGCACAAAAAACAGAAAAGGGCTTATTGGGCTGAGCCTGAAGAAATGAGTGAAATAAGACAATAAATTACTTTTTATTTTAATAAAGTTAAAAGGAAAATAAAAATAATGGTTACTTTAAAAAAGATCTAAAAGTATGTTTAGATGTTTTATCGATTGATTTGTTTTTTATGGCTTATCGACCTTTTGCAAAAAGGCAAATTATAATTTTAGATTGTAAGAATATTTTTTTAAAATAATGATTTAGTCTTACTAATTAACCCATAGCTGGGGGAGAAGAAGCAGTTCATACCTTTCCCAAGAGTATTTGCGCATAAGTGAATATAACACAACTGAAATTGCAACTCAACACTTCAATTTCCTATTCTTAGCTGTTATTTATTACACCACCCACACATCCAAGCTTACAGCACCTGGTATTCTTAAGGAGTCACCCATCCAGGTACTGAACAAGCTTAACATTGCTTAACTTCAGTGATTGTAGTGGGAACAACATAATATGGTCATAATCCTAATATGTTTGGAAGAACAAGTCATTAAAACATTTTGCTTTATCCAGTTGATCACCCAACCATTCATAAAAATTTGTTCTCATAATTTTTCTGAAAAGCATTCTCCTCATTCTGATTAGTGCCATTAGATTAATATGTAGAGAACAGAGCCACAGCCTCACCATGCTAGGTGTTGCTGCTGTAATTTCCAGAGCAAGTAGGTTTTTATCGGGTGGAGTTGCCAGCCCTTCACACAAACAGTATGGGATTGAAAGCTATCCTTTTCTTATACTAGTTGCCAACAAAGGCTAGAGTACCCAGTCTACTCTGCTATTAACTCCTAGCTGGATATGAAGAATTGATGAATTCATACTTTTGTCAAGGGTATTTGAGCAAAAGTTGAATACAAGAAACTTGATCTGAATTTGAACTCGGCACAATGATTCCATTTTCATTGCCAATAACTGTTACACTACGCATATATCTTATGGAACCATACATACAAATTATATAATAATTATCATATAATAATTACTCATTAATTAAATATTAAGACACTTCAGGTAGACAAAATAATTTATTTCATAAAACCATACATACTCATTCAATAATATTAAAACACTTCTTACAGACAATCTAATTTATTTTTATTGCTAGTAACTGGTACACTTCTTTCGTGCTAAGTTAATGTTCTCACACTTTGTAAACAAAAGATAGATATTTACTATAGAATTAATTTTGGTAGAGGACAGTAAGGTAATTCTGAGAGAATTAGAAATCCTACTAGGATTCATTAGATGGCAAAATGTTGATATCAGAGAGAGAAAGGAAAATACAAGAACTCTTACAGAAGGTAATGAAGGAAAGTGAGATAAAAAAGACTTATCATTAATTGCAAGAAGTCATAATGCATGGTTGTTAGCAAAAGGGAACATCCTAACATGCAAATTACACATTGGAGACATCAAAATTAAGCAAAAATTACAACAATTTAAATATCTGGAAACTGTTTTAACAGACAACGGAAAGTGTGACACTGAAATCCAAAGGTACATTAGGATACACTATTTACATTATTTATTTTCCTGTTTCTTAATACTTTGCTTAGCTTTTGCAAGGCATCTTTTGCTATCCCAATGCACCTGTCTATATTTCTGAGATGAGGTATTATGTACACTATTTACATTATTCAGACTATTGTCCTCATCTTTGTCGTCATGTTTATCACAACGTTTTAGCCATTGTACGCTCCGGTTTTCTTACAACAACCAAAATTTTGTGATAAACATGGCGACATTCTTTGCCCCAGTTAACAACTGACTGAAGGTTGTTTTGGACACCAGCTGCCAATTTGACATTATTGAACTGATCAAACTTACTATCAAGACAGGAGTAATGGTTGGTTGATTTTCTAACATACCAACTCTCGTTGGATGATGTAGTGTCAAATATTGTATGAGGTTTCCAGTGAGAATCAAAATCATTACTCAATAGTAATGGTCAAATAGTAGCACTAACTAGTAGCTGATGCTGAGTCACCTAGTATTTTTTGACAAAATATTTTCTTCACATAAATTCATAGTTTCATTATTCAGTCATTAAAATATTTTCTCCAGTTTTTTTATAACTTTACATCACCTTTCAGCTGATAATGTATTTGATCATAAAAGAACCATTTAATGAGAGGGTGCTGAAAAGTTCTTGTCCCAACTAAGAAGTCCTTCCAAAAATAATTCTGATGTAGCTGCAATTTCACAATTAATTTAAGTATTTTTTTTTAATTAGTTAGAACCACAAACCAGACAAGGATTGAAATAAGTGATTATCTAAATGTGACATATCTACTGAATATGCCGCATAAGGAAGAAGAATTTCCTATCTCAGGATATTACATTCTTTTCATTCCAGCCTTCTTTTCTTTGTTTCTAATGGAAAGTTCCTGTTTTTCAGCACTTTGCATCTGTCACTTGTCCAATGTGTGTTCAGATTTTGGTGTTGTATTTTCCCTTCTCTTTAAAACACTTCTTAGATATTTAAACTTCTGCACCTGCCTCATGTTGACATCTGAAATTTGTAGTTTGCATCTTTGGCTTTTCTTTTGCTAGTGACCATACTTTCTGTCTTCTTGCAGTTGATAGTCCTTTTTTCTCGCTTTTTTTTTTACTACCCTTTCTAAAAGGTCCTGCAGTTTTCTTTTCAAGACAGTCATCAACACAGTGTCATTTGTATAATGACTACTGCATTCAAAAATGAAGAAGATCAGAACAAGGAACTAAATACTGATTGGTGATCTTTCATCTAAATTCATGTGGGAGACATTTTTTAACTTCAAAACAATTTTTAAAATTTGGTAAGCCACTGTTTAATGATTACAAAATTAGTCAAGACCTTAGTAAACTTTATAGACATTTCCAAAGTTTTCCTAACATTATGTGAAAGATAGATTTCAAAACTTCTGCATCAACCTATATATCAATATATATATTATTAATAGAAATCTTATAAGTATAAGAAACTATACTCATTCAGAAAACCTTTGGTGTCTTGATTTGCAAGTAATCAAACCAATACCAAAGGTATAAAAAAAAAAAGGTATAAAAAAAGAAAGAACCAAGAACATGTACGTTAGCCGAAAATAGTCGTCTAGCATGCAAGTCCAAAGTCCAAAGAAAAAAAAAACCCGATATGAGTACGCAAAACAACTAAATAAAGTGCTCAATACAGTGAGTAGAGCAGACCTAGTTAAACCTAGAGAGCCAGACAAGGTTGGTAGGTTTGTCTGGCTCTTTAGGTTTAACTGTTAAAATATATATATATATATATATATATATAGAGAGAGAGAGAGAGAGATAAACCTAGTGAGCCAGACAAACCCACCCAGGTTTCAACTAAGTGGATCGTCAGGGAAAGATGGCTAAAGAGGCAAAGGGAAACGCATATTTATAGACAATAGTCAAAATTATACCACGTGACCAAAGTTAAAGATTTATTCAACTAAAAGGGGAGGGGATATTAAAACATTAAGGTGGAATGACAAAATAAACGGGGAAATTTGTCTTAATTTAGTAACCATGATTTTTTATGCCTACATATGTTAAGAATTTCAGTTTTGGAGTTTAATAGCTGGTTAGGTTAAGCTGGTTATAAATATATATATATATATATATATATATATATATGTATATATATATATATATATATATATATATAGGAGGCATGGTGGAGTTATGGACATTAAGGAATTGGAGAGCCGAGTTTGAATTGTGGTCAAGTTCATTAAAATTAACTTATGTGTGAATACCCTTGGGAAAGTTATGAATCCATGTCTCCTCCCCCCCAGCTATTGGTAAATAGCATAACAGACTGGGTCCTATAACCTTAGGTGGCAAGTGGTTTAGGAAAAACACAATTCTGATTTCAAAACCTGAGGGGTTCAGTGGCCAACAACTAAACTAGCTATGTCACCAGACCAGGGTCTAGTGGGGAGGGTAAGTAGAACCCCAGAAGCATACAAAACAAGAGCTGTTAAAGGACATATAAACTCCTCACAGTCAATGGCTATCCAGCTCAACTATGACCTACCAGTCTGCCCTTGGCCAAGCATGGTGACTACACCCTGAAGACATGGTCAACCAAGGAGGGGTTCCTCTAACAAAAATGAGTCAGTCCTGGATTTGGATATATATGTCTAGTTGAGAGTCCTAATGAATGAATGAAAAATAACAAACCACTGAGTTGACTTTCTGTTCTAATGGAATGTCCCACTCTCCCTATTGTAGACCAGCTATATCAGTAGATATATATATAGTGTGTGCACAGGATATACCTGGTGGACTTGCTTCAGGAATTATGAGCTTGCTAACAGACTTCCTGTCTTTCAGTAGTGTATTCGCTTTACAATAAACCTCTCTTTCTTTCATCTATGTCTGTGTTGCTGTTCCTTTCACTCGAGTACCACCTTTGTCTATTTGTAACCTCTTTAAGGATACAACATCTTCAATAAGGGTTGAATGTTATATCTAATTTAATTATATAAAACAAAAGTATTTTCTGTGTTTCCGAACTGACAGTAGGTTTCATTTTAATTGAAGGAACAATACCTTCTTTTTTTTTTTCAATGATTTCATTGATATCTTGAACTTGTTAGAACCACTCATTAGGCATGGAGTATTACATGGAGTGAAGCAAATTATTATCTAATAGTGAATATCTTGCATGAGAAAAAAGAAATTCCAATCTCAAAATCCAAGAACATTGAACCATATTTACAAAAACGTCAGCATTTAACCAGATTATTTTCTCTTCCAATGCATCATTCAAACATGCTAACTGATTCACCTGTAATATTTCTGTAACTGGACATCTTATTAGCTGAAGTTAAATGAGATCCTATTCCTCAGATGCCACTCGTACAACACCAAATGTTTCTTCAGAAGATAAAGTTCTTTAATTCGTGCACATATCACCAGTGTAAAAATCGCCACCTTCTTCTCACTGCCCCAGCCCTATTTATTATGCCGAAACCTTGGCTGACTGAACAATCAGCATTCTTGTCTTCATCTTCAATCACATAGTCAAATGTCATCCTCCAGTTCAACCAATCAGCATACAGATTGCTATTGGTTGAACTACACTAAGCTGTATAAAAGCCATTGTTTCAGAATCTTACACTTCTGGAATAACTAAGGTGGGGGAGATTCATGCTTTTTCAGAGGAACAAAACGTCACTGCTATGAGGTAAGGAATATATTATTTTCCTTTACATCAGATGCCAGCCACTGACTTGTTTATTTCTATGTACTTGTTCACTACAGAAGCATATCTTCTGTTAAATATTTCATCAATTCATCAGTTTTCAACTTCTAAGTCTTTCCTGAGTATTCATTATCCTTGAGCTCAATATTTTTTTTAAAAATTTAAAACCATTCCTCACACATGCTTGCACCTACTGCCATAAGATTCAGTGATCCACAAAAAAGCTTCCACTGCACTTTCTCCTAAGAGATGTGAATTTTATTTTATTTTTACCAACTATGACTGTAGTGAAAGAATACATTTACCTTGCCAGGTGAAGCATACACATACCTGTTTGGCATGTAAATTCAACATGCCAAATGTCGTGAGGTAGCAATAATGTCATGCATGGTTGCAAGGAGTGGCCGTTTGCAATTGTCCCACTATGCATGCAGGATGCTACTCTTTTTAATACTATCAGTCATTTGCATGTGTGAGTGAAAATAGTAATAAATAGTGGAGCGTTTGTTTGTACCAGAGTGTGGAGAAGTTTTGCTATGATTATTCCCTTGATGTTGACTGGAGGAGCATAGGAGGTGTACCAGCAGCTGGAAAATGATGCAGACTTAGATGAAATAAAGTGCGCTTTGTATAAGGTATTCGGAATGGACACCTTTGTTGCATGGCAACAGTTTGTTGGGGAGCAACTTTGCCCCGGGGAAAGGCTCAACATCTACCTTGACGATTTATGCAAAATCTCAGTATTGTTTAGCAGCGTTAATGACCAAAATACTGGGATGTGCTTTTTTAGCAGGATTACCCAAAGATGTCAGTAGGCTTTTGTAAGTGTCATCTAGGATTGACAAATTACTGAATGATCGGCTGCTGGCCTGAACTCGGAACATCCTCAAGGAAACAGAATCAGTTTCAGCAGCAAGCACAAGTCACATGGTATCCCAACACGATTGAAGCAATGCGGATCCTCCCCCAGATGGCAACAGGCACAAAGGCCCCATATACTATAAATGTGGTGGTCCTAATCACTTTTATAGGGAGTGCCAGAATTTAAGTGGTAAGGAGAGCACATATCAATGATCACAGGTAACTGTGGTGCTGTCAATGTAATGAGCAGAGCCACATATCATGCAACTGTTTGGGAAATGTATCCAGGCAAGGTATTGTTACCACACATCCCCTCTATCAGACAATGAATGCAGCGTTACCTGTAGTTGACATCTGGGTAGGGGGTATGCAGTGTTCAGCACTCATTGACATGAGATGTTCCCAGTCAATAATTAGCATGACTTGCTCTTGGGTCTAGAGAAAACAACACGTGGACGTCATAACCATCAATGGCACATCCCTAGTATGTTATAGCATAGGAACTGTCACTGCCCATAGAGAGACTGGTGACTTTGCCAAAGTTGACATACTGATTGTGTGGGAGACGCCCCTTGGCTACTAACCTACTGATTGGCATTGACACAATAATAGCTCTAGGGGGTGTTAACACCATGTCAGCTGGATGTATACTGCTTTGTGGAGGGCAAGAATCATGCACATCAATCTCTATTGAGGAACCACATTTGACCATAAAGAGAGGGTCTGAACTGCAAGGTGGACATGAATGAAGCACCAAATCAGCTGCATAATGTAATTCCAGAGTATACAGTGTCCAATAAGGACATAGCCGCATATGAGGAGTTGCAGCTGAAGATTACTAATGGTTGGCTGATACCGTATCTCCAGGAACCTCTAGAGCTCCCAAGGGATTGATCCCATTGAGGGCTGTTGCGCAGCCCACCAAAGACAATGTGTAACAAATAACTGATTACAGAGAATTGAAACAATATGTGGATGCCTTCACCACTAACACAGATGTGTGTCCTGCCAAATTGAAGGAGTGGCACCAGCAAGGGGGGGGATTAATGTAGCTCTACTGGACTTGCGTAGGGCCTATCTGCAGATAAGAGTTCATGAGACACTGTCATCATTTCAGACAGTATTAATTAAAGGAACAAGATATTGCCTGACGTGCTTGGGGTTCAGCCCCAATGTGACACCCCTAATAATGAAAGCTATTATCAAGGCGGTGTTGACACAAGGTGAGTCAATGCTGAGAGCCACATCAGCCTCTGTCAACGATATATATGTCAACAAGGACATAACGTCTGCAGATGAGGTTCGGACAAGGCTAGAATCCTTTGGCTTGATCAGTAAGGATCCTAAGTACCTGAAGGATGGGGCTCTTGTATTAGACCTTGAGGTCTGGGGGAGTGCAACACACTACGGTGGAAGGGAGGGAGCACAGTTCCAGAATTCCCCAATGTACTGATATGAGGAACTGTATTTTCCATTTGTGGTAAGGTGGTAGGACATTTTCCTGTCTGCAGGTGGCTCTGAGCAGTGACTGGAGTAATAAAGAGAAGGGCTAGCACAGTAACAAAGGGATGGGTTAACACAGTTAATGACAGTTTCCTAAAGCAAATGATGGCCAAGGTAGTAACCAAAGTATGTCAAGATGACCCCACCTGAAGTAATTGCCATGTGGCTGGACACAAATTAAACAAATGGATTGGCACAAGCTCCTTGGCAATGGGTGTAGTGTTGGAAAAATGTGGTGCTGGCTTTGTTCAGATGATGTGCAGCATATTAACTTGGCTGAGTTTGATGTCACGCCGAAGGGCCTTAATCTTGTGCTACAGTGGCAAGCCAATCTGGTGCATCTCTATGCAGACATTATGTGTTTACCACTGGCTGACCGACACTTTGACAGGCAAGGTGCAAGTCAAGAACAAAGCTGCAAGTAAGATGTTGGTACAGAAGAGTTTGATGATCATAAAGCAACTAATTGATGAATACAGCTTATGGGTGGATGTCATGCTGATTGTATAAGAGCAGAATCTGTCAGATAAGCTGATCCAAGTGCAAAAGAGGTGGCTTGATATGATGAGACAAGGATGTCATGCATGGTCATGAGAAGCAGCCATTTGCAATCATCCCATGATGCATACATGACACTACTATTTTTAATACTATCAGTCATTTGCATGCATTATTGAAAATAGTAATAAATAGTGGATCACACAGTCAGATGGGGAGGTAACTCGTAGAGTACAGAGCATTTGTTTGGATCAGAGTATAGAAGTTTTGCTGCAAGAGTTGAATCCTGTTGATTCGTTGTGCAACCAGTGCATTTATGTCTCCCAGCTTTTGACTATTGCTAAAGCTCCCACTAGACTGCCAGATTGTGATATAACTTCAATGACTTTTACCAAAATAATGTCAATAAAAAAATCCTTAAAAGCACTTAAGATATAAATAAGCTAGAAAGACACTTATAAGATTTCTCTAACATTGTGAACAAATAGTACTGGGAACTTTTGCATCTACCTTTAAAAATCTTTTGCTGATATGAATCTGCATCTATATTGTGCATATTTCTGCAAAATTTGTTTCAAATTCATTAAATGATTTGTCATCTGAAATGAGTGGTCCCACCATCAACAGCACCAGCCACACAACCATTCAGCATTTAAGAGCACAGCCCTGCACTTCACAAACATTCTTACCTCCACAATACTATCCACTTCGACCACCATTAAGATTCCTTTTATCGACAGCTTTGACTTCTTCCTCTCAACCAATGTGGGTTTAAACATTATCACCAGCTTTGAAACCCATACCTTTTTAATCAACACAACCATTGCCTTACCCACTGCAATCAAAGAAGATGAGGTGGGAATGAGAACTTGACAAAGAAATTCTCTCCAGCTTTATTCATTTTTAATGTCACATATTATGTAGCGCTTGTGTTTTAAATGATGCAGGGTCTATGAACTTGCTAATGGGTTGCAGTCTGCACACTGCAACAGAGTCTCTCCTGCTCTTGGGGACTGGCACCAATGGGGCATGGCAGAAAGTGGCTTTCATGTCCACTGCTTATTAATAGCCAATGCAGCTCCTCAATATCAAAGGAACATGAAACACTCCAAGGATGGAGTTAGACACATCAGACTTAAAAAAAAAAAAGGTGGGGGAAGTGATGCAATTTTTATTTTGATCAGGTTATGCATAACAAAGTCACTTAAGCTTTGTATGTGGGATGGAATTGGTTTTAATCATTGGAGACAAATATTTGACAGGCAGGCTTTATAAGCTGTGTCTGGAAATATGTTGTCTGAGTCATCCTGATCATGTGTCGAAAATGAAATTTTGAAGCGACTTTTTAAGAGATACAATGTAGGGACATATCAGTGAAACAAGTCATCATTTGCATAAATTTCATCTTTTATCTGTATATTTCTTTCTTTCTTTCTGTCTGTCTCTGTGTGTGTATATATATGCCATTATTGTTGCAGATTTTGTAGAATTTCCTAAGTAGCAATGTGAGAGAAAAAACTTTATATACAGTGGGGGGAAATAAATATTCGTACACTTGAAAAATTGTATTTTTATAAATGTAAAAGCCTTAACTAAAACAAATTTTGGTACATTTTATGTGTAAAGATAGATTTTATTTAAAAATAGTAATAAACTTAATTAATTCTTATTCTAACAGAAATTAATGCATTTTTTTCATTTTAACTGATGAAAAAAGTATTCGTACAAAACAAAAACGCATATTAACTTAATTTAATACTTTGTGGAATATCCTTTATTGAGTTCAACAGCTACCAGTCGATTCCTGTACATCTCAACTAATGATTTGCACACATTGAGTAGTATTTTGCTCCATTCTTCTTGGCATATTGTCTTCAAATTCTTGATATTTGTTGGTGCTTTTTTCCCAATTTGAATTTTCAAATATCGCCATAAATTCTCGATTGGGTTCAAGTCTGGGGACTGACTTGGCCATTGCAAGACATCAATGTTACTTTCAGCTAACCATTTCCTTGTAGATCTAGCGGTATGCTTAGGATCATTATCCGGTTGGAAAACCCAATCAGGAGGTAGCCAAAGTCTCTCAACAGAATGCATTAAATTGTCTTGCAGGGTTTTCTGGTAGCTTTCGGCATTCATCTTGCCATCTATTATTGATATTCTGCCAACACCTTTTGCAGAAAAACAGCCCCAGATCATGATACTGCCACCACCAAACTTTACAGTTGGCAACGTGTTCTTTGGTAAGTAGGCTTCACCGTCCTTCCTCCACACATGATTTTGATAATTATGACCAAACAACTCTATTTTAGTTTCATCTGTCCATAGTACTTTTTCCCAAAAGGAATATTCTTTATCCTTATGCTCCCTAACGAATTTTAGCCTAGCATCTCTGTGTCATTTTAAGAGGAGTGGAGTCTTCCTTGGTATGCGTGATTTCAGAATGTTTTTGTGTAGTTTATTACTTATTGTATGCTTGGTTACTTTAATCCCTAATGCACACAGATGTTCCTGCAGCTCTTCTCAGGTAACCTGTGGATTTTGTTGGATCTGGTGTCCGAATATCCTTGCTGATCTTAGAGAAATCTTCCTTGGAGCACCTGTTTGTCTTTGGTTTTCGACGCTGTTACCAGTTTTAAAACTTGCAATGAATGAAGCAATTGTAGTAAAACAAATATTCAGGTTGTTAGAAATCGTTCTGTAACTGTTCCCATCTTTCCAAAGAGACAAAATGTGTTGTTTTTTGTGAAATAGTCAATTCTTTACCTTTAGGTATTATTAGAACCTTCTTGTAAGACTAGAAATTGCAGAATGCTCTGATAATGGCTAATAGCGTTAACTATAATTACTGATAACATCACTGGAACATTCTAGAATATACTTTTTTCATAATTAATTGATTATTTTAAAAATAAAAACAGAAATACTAATGAACCTTGGATTATTTACCTAACGTGTTCTTTCCTATTTTTCTATATATTTGCACACACACATACATTCACACGCACACACATATATATATATATATATATATATATGAAGAAATATGGTCTTAAGATGTGCTATATTTATGGGATAAAGTGCTCAATATCAGAGATAGAGCATCTGTAAATATTTATATATATATGTATGTGTGTGTGTGTGTGTGCAAATATATAGAAAAATAGGAAAGAACACGTTAGGTTAATATTTACCTAATGTGTTCTTTCCTATTTTTCTATATATTTGCACACACACACACACAGAGACACATAGTATTTCTGTTTTTATTTTTAAAAAAAAGTGCTCAATACAAAAGTAGAGCCTTAATTATATATTTTTTTTAATAATATGATTCCTTTGCTACATAAGTGTTGAGGATGAAACAGAGCTTGATAGTTTAATTCAATTTAATTTTAACAATTATATTGAAGTTTTTGGCTCTTGTTTTTGAAACATGAGAACTCTTATGTAGCAAAGGAATCATATTTTTTTAAAAATATATATATATATATATATATATATATATATAATATATACTGTAATAGGAGGCTGAAAACAGCCACGCCTAAAAGGTATAAACACTAAAAAGTGCTCAATACAAAATTCCAAAATAGAAAATGCAGACAAAAACCATTTACAAACACTAAAATGCAGTCTACTTTACTACCTGGGTTTCAACTGCAAAGTCTCCTCAGGCTACTAGAAGAATTCTTTACTTGCCTGAGGAGACCTTGCGGTTGAAACCCAGGTAGTAAGTTAGACTGCATTTTAGTGTTTTATATATATATATATATATATATATATATATATATCATGGGCATGTGGCCAAGTGATTAGAATGTTTGCTTTCTGATCATGTGACCCGGGTTTGAATCTCATTATAGTTGATTTGTCAGAAAGGTAACTTCTTAATGTTATCAGTCTAGGGGAGGTGAACCTACTATGCAGCACCTTTGGAAAGTGCCAGAAAACCATACCACAAGCCTTGTGAGTGAAATTGGGTTTAGGCAACTATTTGAGAGCCATCAAAGGTTGTGCTAGCACAAAGTCACAAGTCATTGTTTAGCCAGACATAAGAAGATATAAATTTGCTATATTTATATGACAAAAGTGCTCAATATTAGAGAGAGAGAGAGAGAGAGAGAGTGTTTGGGGATATGAGATTTAATATAGGAATCAACACTGTATGGTTACTATAATTTTTAATTTCTTCTGACACCAAATGTTGCTACACCTTTTTGTAGACTCTAAGTGAATATGAATGAAGAACATGTACTTACCAATTCCTGCTTCGGTCTGGTCAATCAAATCTAAACTATATCATACAAGTGGAATGGATTTGAGTTGAATCAGTGATGGTCTTATAAAGTCGGCATTTTTAAAACCTTTTAAAATACAGTGCCAGAGAAGCAACCCTCAAAATCAACCTTTTCTGAAATTTCAATGTCTTGGGTATGAATAATATTGTTGTTAAAGATCTCATGGGCAATTCTTGCTGACAAAGTCCACACAGTTCCCAGATTTCTATTTCTTTATCTCTTAAAACTTCTGCTTCCTCTTCTCTCCTCTAGCAATCAACTTCTGCTTGGTGCTCCAAAATTGTTGCCCTGTTTGTAACCATTAAAAGTGAAATAACTCCCACTATATGGAGTGGGGTTGTGGTGGGTTCATATAAACATTTTTACCCACAATTCTTTGGTCCTTTGCCCATAAAAACACTCTCCTCATTCACTCAGTTTTGCTGAAGGCATTCAGATAAGCAACACTTATTTCTCTGCTCCTTTGTTCAAACCACGCTCTATATACAGGCTACTGAGGGATTAAAGAAAATGGCAGAAGAAAGAAACTGGCTCTTCCCAGGTTTGAAGTTCAATAGAGAGATATAAAATGTGGATATAGAAATCAAACTGCATAGTGACTTCCAGTTCCATGCTTAAAGAAGGATCCTTAAGGCATAAAACTGATAGCCCCTTACAGAGTTTATTCCTGTATCCACACTCTATCTACAAATACTCTATTCTTAATATTGAACACTCTCCACCTCTTAAATACAGCAAACTTTAAACAATATGTGTGTGTATGTTTAAAATTCAGATATAACTAAAAATATATCTGTAAAAAGACAATATGAATAAAGACAAAAAAAAACTTTTCTTTACTGAAGTATTTCATCTGATGGATTTTAACAAAACAAATGTAAGGATTTTATTTTGCAATATGTATTTCTAAACAGAAGTAAAAAAATATTGTTAGGTTTTCAAAATTTTTTAATTTTATATATATATATATATATATATATATATATATATATATATATATATATATATAAATAAATGAGAGGAAAAAAAATCCACAGTTCAAAGCATTTACTTTTTTAAAAAATTGCTCAATACAATGTAGAGAAAAGTATTATTATTATATTTTTATTATAAGAGGTTACAATAAAAACATTTTTAAATCACTACACAAAAGCTTTCATGTTTCATGAAACATGAAAGTTTTGTGTAGTGATTTAATGTAGCAAATTTACTTTCATGTTTTGTGAAACATGAAAGTTTTTGTGTAGCGATCTAAAAATGTTTTTATTGTAACCTCTTATAATAAAAATAATATATATATAGCAATAACTGATACATTAAAATATAGACATATTGAACACCCCTAGTCTAGCAAAATAGATTTATCTGTAACCTTGGAAACATGAATTTTGTTTTAGCTGTGTATTTAAAACCCAGTAATTTTAAAAGTTACTCCAAAATTCGCTTGAGGATGAAATAGAACTAATGTCTTTAATTTAATTACAAAATTAAATTCGGGGCTGTTAGCTTCCATTTTTGAAACATGGTTAGAACTGTGTAGCGAAAGAAAAACATATTCTAAATCAATTAATTTATAATATTAATGCTCTGTAAATTTACATTGAGCAATATTTTGTAAAAATAAAAAATATCTATAAGAACACTGGATTATATATCTTACTGTTCTTTCTTTTTATTTATATACATATATATATATATATATATATATATATGTGTGTGTTTGTGTGTGGTATTTTTTTGAATTAATCTCTAGATTTTTTCCTGAGTTTCAAAGTTAAAATTTCCAAAAGAAAAAATGTTCTCTTATTTTACTCTTTTACTTTTTCTTAAAAGATGAGCATAATAAAATAAGCAAAAAGAATTAAAATAAAAAAATGCACATCAAAATTAACCACTTTACAAGAATTTTACCAAAAATTTCTGGACAAAAAAAAAAGATTTTAAATAAAAATTTAAGAGCATCAAAAACAGATTTAAAATAAAACATTAACAATTTTTAAATTTTCTTAACTTCCTTTTTAAAGTGAAAAAAATTACCTATTGTTCTGATTTTTTATTTTTGTGTACAGTTTTATTTATTTATGTCTATTAACATTTGCTAAATATGTTCTGAATGACAAAATCTAATCTAAATTGCATACATTTTCTTTTTTTGTTAAAATACACTGACACACAATAAAAAAACAAAATAAAAGAAAATTCTTCTGGCAATGCCATTTCCAAAAATTCCTTTCTTTTTTACCATTCTTATATTTTTAAAGTCACATATTTTAAAAAGCAAGATGATAACTGAAATGAAAATGTTTGCTTCCCACCAAAATTTCTAAATACTAAAAATGACCCTCTTTCTAAAAACTGCATTAAAATGTACCCCCAACTGCCACTTAAGTTTATTTCTGCTCTTTTCTAAGTGGATGATGAAGACAATGAGGGCAATCTCACCAGAGCCTCCTGACTGCTCTGGTATCACCTTACCCACCAACCCCAACTGATAAGAATCTGCCACAAACAAATGATAATAACATGTCAATCAACTTTTGCCACAATATTTCCTCGCAAGCAAACAGATGTCAAAGGAATTTTCACTTGAAACTTGCATGGAAGGCACAGATTAAATGGCGGGTATCAATTGGGTGTTGTAAGTGAGGGGTAAAAAAAGGGGCTTTTTAAGTGGCTCTAACGAGCAGTGTGTGTGTCAGATAGCATAACCACAGAGATCAATGGAAGGAAAACAAATATTTAATAAACGGCTCTGAGTCAATAACTGCTGTAGGGGAGAGAGAAGAAAAGAAGGTAGTAAGAGAGATAAGACAAAAAAGACAAAGTTTGAGAAGAGAGAGAGAAAGAAGAGGAAGGAAAAGTAAATAGAAAAGAAGAGGAAAGTGAGGCAAACCTGAGAGAGAAAGAAAATAAAAGAAAGGGAGGCAAATTTGAAAGACAGAAGAGAAACAAGTAAATGAGGGAGGAAAATGAAAAAAGGAGAAAAAAGAAACATAAAAGAAAAGAGTTGCACAAAAAGCGAGTGAGAGAAACAGAAAAAAATGAAAGAAAATAAAAAAGAAAAGCAAAAAAGAGAAAAGAAGAAAAAGAATGAAAGGGAAATAGTGAACAGAAAAAAGGAGGCAATAGAGAAGAGAGAAGCAGATTTGAAACACAGAAGAGAAAGCAAAAAGGAAAGATATGGAGAGAAGTGTAAAGAGAAAGAAAAAAAGAGTTGCAAAGAAATAAAAGAGGAAAGAGAGAGAAAAGAAAGAAGAGAAGCAAACAAAAAGGAGAAAAAGAAAGATTGGAAAATGCGGAAGTGGAGATATAGGCAAATTTGAAAAGAGAAGAAAAAGAAGCAAATGAAAGATTTGAAATAAAGAGACATGAAGAATAAATAGAAAAGAGTTATAAATAGGTAAGAGGAAAGAAAGAAGAGAAGCAAAAAATGGAGGAGAAAAAAGAAAAGAGAAGCAAAAAATGAAGAGGAAAGAAAGAAGAAAAGAGAAACAAAAAAAATAAGCTGGAAAAAAGAAAGAAATATAAAATAATGAAGATCAGAAGAAGAAAATGGGAACTGGCAAAGTGAAAAATAAAATTAAAAGAGATAGTGGATAAAAGAAAGAAAATATGGAAAGAGATGGAAGAAATGAGGAGAAATTTTGAAAAAGAAAATCAACAAGGATAATGTAAAAAAAGATAAATCTTTTTTTACACCAGCCTAGAAAAAGAAAAAAAAAACAATTTTCAAAAATGGGAGATGGTAAAAAGAAAGAATGAAAAATGAAAAAGGAACATAATTAAAGAAAGAAACAGTAGAAATAAAGAGAAGTGGCAAAAGGGGAAAGACAGATTTGTTTGTGAGAAATGAAAAATAGAAAGAGAGGAAGAATTGAGAAAGTATAAAAAATGAAGAAATATGAAAAAAGATAAAGATGGTGACAAGAAGAAAAGTTAAAATAGAATAATTTGTAAAATAGAGTAGAGAAGGAAAGTGAGGAAAAAAATTAGGATTAAAGAGAAGGAAGGAAGAAATAAAAACTTGTGGTGAAAGGAATAACAATGTGGAGAAAACAGTGAAAAAAGACAGAAGAATTGAGAGACAAAAAAGATAGATAACATGAGAACAGTAATAAGCATAAGGAGAAGAGTAAAAAGACTAGTGAGAAATAGAAACTTAGTATTGGCAAGTGACAAAATAAGAGGATGTAGAATAGAGAGAGAGAAAGCAGAGAGAGAAAGAGTGAATAAGCAAAAAAAAGAAGGTTAAGATAAGAAAATGTTAAGAAAGAGAAAGAAACATCAAGTTAAATTTCAGGCCGAAGAAAGATGACAAAGAATAAAGAAAAGAAATGAATATACAAAAGAAAAGGAAAAGGCAAATGAGATAAAATGAGGGAATGGAAAGAGAGGAAAGAGTCAAAGAGGTGAAGAAAAAGAGAGAGAAGGAAAGAAAGGTTATGAAAATCAAAAGAGAAAAGAGCAAAAAAAAAAAAAAAGAAAGGATAGAATAAAGAGAGATAATTTTCATAATATAAAGAGCAAAGGAGACATTAGAATGATTGATGAAAGAGCTAAACAGAATAAAGAAAAGAAAAGAGAAAAGGAAGGGGAAGAAAGGAAAGAAAAGTAAAGGAAAAAAGCAAAACTAGGAAGAAAGAGAAAATAGAAAATGAAAACAAAAAGAGAAAAATGAAGTAGGAAAATAAAAAGAAAAAGAAAGCAAAAATGAAAAATAAAGAAAGAAAGAAAAAAGAAATGAAAAGTATGAAAAGAAGGTAAGCAAAAAGAAAAGAGATGCTGAAAAGAAAGCAAATATAAACAGAAAGAAGAAATATAGGAAAAGTAAAAGTGAAAAGAAAGAGATAAAAAGTAAGGAAAGGGAAAATATGAAGAAGGAAAAAGACTAAAAAGAAGGAAAGAAAAAAGACAAAAAACATGAAGAAGAAGAAAAGCAAAAGGGAAAAGAAAGAGATGAAAAATAAGGAAAGGGAAAATATGAAGAAATAAAAGGAGTAAAAAGAAAGAAAGAAAAAAGAAAACCATGAAGAAGAAGAAAAGCAAAAGGGAAAAGAAAGGTAAAGAAGAAAAAGCAAAAAGGAAAAGAATGGGATAAAAAGAAAAAAAGCAAAAAGGAAACGAGATAAAGAAGAAAAGCAAAAACAAAAAGAAAAGGATGAAAAAATGGAAAGAAATAGACAATAAAGAAGAAAAGCAAAAAGGACAAAAAGAGATAATGAAAAAGAAAAAGGTAAAGAAGAAGAAAAGCAAAAAAGAGAAATAAAAAGAAAGTGATAAAGAAGAAGAAAAGTGAAAAGGAAAAGAAAGTGAAGGGCAAAAATGCTAAAAGAGAAATAGTGAGATAAAATGCAAAGAATTGAGATTCACATAGCAAAGATTGGTCAAAGAGTTGGATGGAATGGTAAAAGGACAATGGCGCCTCAAAGAACCAAGGAACTGAATAAAGTGAAAAGAAATAAACAGAGGAAAGCAACAAAGACTCAAAGAATGGGGAGGAGCCATTTCAGCAGAGCAAAGAATTTGAAACTTGGATGAAGAGAAAAGAGGAGAGGAATCCAAGAGAGCCCAGTTAGAATTGGTAGACAAGGCGTCAAGGGGGAATGTCAGGATCTAATGGATCTGTATCACGGTAGACAGAAGGCGGCATTTGATTCCTGCAATTTAACTTCCTGTATCTGTAACCAAATTACAATATGGAAACACAAAGTGAGTTCTGCCCAACATGGAATAGAGTGGGGGATCAAAAACAACCATGATGAGTCATCTGCTCTGTGAATGGCTACAGCCGCCACAAGCACCTTATCAGACAGATGGTAAGCCGGATTGAAAACAATAGACACGAGTAGCTCCTTAAGCTGAGTTAACCTGAAAGTGCCATGAGGAGGCTGATGGCAGTAGAGAAAAATGTGGTGCACATTTGAGGTAATAGAAAAAGAAAACAAACAGAAAAACAGGAAAATTGATTTTAAAAATAAATGAAGCCTTTCAGGTTCTGACTGAATCAATTTTGGGGTCCATGAAAAAAAACAAAAACAAAATGAGGATCACACACTTGACATTATTTTCTTTTTTTATTTGTTAGTTTGTTAAGAAAAGCAAAAGTGCCCCCACCAGCTGAAAAAAATAGGGGAAATTGAATGTATGAATAAATGAATAAATAATTTTCGATATTAACCCTTTACAGTATCAGATTAACTCATGTCAACTTGAAGACGCTCTGAAGGATTTTTTATCACATACTTCTCATTGTAACTTTAGCTCTTCTCCAACAAAGAAATGAATTTATAATAACAATTAACAGAGAATGATACAAAGATTTGCTTTTCAGAAAAACCCTTAAATTAAATGCCAAAACTTTTTTATGATCTGAACTAATGACAGCTCTGACATTTAAAAAAATGTTTCGCTATCAATACTGAATTGATTGATTTTGTTTTTTTAAGGTTTATGAACCCTTTGTGGGTTATTTAAAGCCAAAACTTATTTCAGATTGTAGGAGGCTGCTTACAGTGTGTCCAAGTAGTCCCACATCTAAGTGCTGGCTGGATTTAAAACTTCTTAACTTAATTGATCAAATGAGAAACAGTACTTTCAGTGTGAATTTTAAGCATCAATATTTAATGAACACATAGAAATTCTATCATACCTGAACCTTGGACCTGCAAATAAGCAATTAAATATCATATCTATTCAGCCACCATTCTACTGGTTGTAGATCCAGTCAATTTATTTCCATTAAAACTAATGTCCTCATCTTTGTTATTTTCACATTTAAATTTAATTTTTATGTTGAAACATCATATTGAATCTATTGCTAGGTCTGCTGATAGGAAAGTTGGTTCACTGTGTTGTGTTAAACAATTTTTTTCTCCAGAATCTATCTTTCACATTTATAAGTCTATCATTTGTCTACCATGCTTTGAATTTTGCTGCCACATATGGTCACATGCTCCTGCTATATATTTAGAAATTCTTGATAAAATCCAAAGAAGAATCTGCAATGTTATTGGTCCTGATCTAGTATCTCAGCTTCAGTCACTTTACACTGTCGTAATGTAGTTTCTTTGTGCCTTTTCTCATGGTAATTGTTCTGATGAACTTCCCTCTATAGTACCTAGACTTTATGAATTTAAGTGCAGTATTTGATTGTCAGTAAGGTCTCATCATTTTAAAACTGAAATTGTTAGATGTAACTCTAATGCTCTATTCTAATAGTTTCTTCTCTCACATTTTATTGCTTATGGAACACTCTTCTAACTTATTGTTTTCCAGTCTTCAAAAATTTAAATGTAATGTTAATTGTTATCTAAAGTTTTCTTAATTCATGTTCATTTATTGTTCTCTCTTCTGAATAATGTTTTTCTTTTTCTCATATTCCCTCACACTCAGTAACCCCTTGTATCTTAGTGGCTTTTTATTGCTTCGCTTGGAATGAAATGATGATGAAGGTGTCTGTTGATCTGGGTAAACATTAGAGAATTTTCAACTGATCTCTTCATTTAATGTATTGACTAGATTGTTCTTGTTATACCATCCATGTATAGGTATATTTTATTACTTCTTTTAGCAATGTTTAGTTATTGCTTGCCCAGTCTGGGATCAAAGTATAATATATGTTCTTTACTTCTCTCTTGTGTTTCTGTTTTCATACAATTCACAAAATATACTTACCTGGCACATGTCAGAGGGTAATCCCCAGACGAGGCTCTACCAAAGGGCAGAATCCTATCTCATGAAACTGACTCCGTTTTTATGTGGTCTATCGGGAATTTTTGTCCAAGCCTATGGGCTCAGATACCCCATTTTAAAACTCGGCCTTGTGCCACATCTTGCTGCAGAGGGCAGTGGGTAAATAATCATACAATTCATAAAATAACTGTACCGCTCAAAATTACTATGCTACAAAATTGACAAACCAATGCTTTAATTCACTAAGCTTGACAGTAAACTGACCTTAGAAATGTTAGATTAAAAATTGTTTTTTTGTTATGTTTGCAATTATTTTAATTAGTACGCTTACTGTTTTTTATGCACAGGTGATGCAGTGATTAGTGTTTTGGAACAAGAAATCAGCGAACCAAGTTCAAATTCCATTGAAATTTGTAAAAATTCACTTTCCTTAGGAAAAGTCTGACTACACCTTTTCTCCATCTAGCTATGGGTTAAATAGCAGGGCTGGTTGGGTTGTCTTGCCTTGAAGTGGCAACCAGTCTAAGAAAAGGAAAACTTTAGATTGATTGACTGATTTGTTTTTTTATGGTTTATTCAACTTGTGCAGGTTATTTAAGGCCAGGTTATTTATTTTAGATTGTAAGATGTATGTTAGATGATTTATTGATACAAGTACTACTAATTAACCCATAGCTGGAGAGAGAAGAAGTGAATTCATATCTTTCTCAAGGGTATTTGCACATGTGAATATAGTGAACTTGACCGGAATTTCCAATTCCAAGAAGTTACCCATTATACCACTCGCACAGCCAAGCATACAGGAACTGATATTCTTAAACGGTCAACCATCTAGGTAATAACCAGGCTTAACATTGTTTAACTTTAGCAATTATATGAGAACCAATGTTTCAGATTGTAAGCCCTGAAAACTTTAAATTTAAAACTGTATGTAGCCTTGGTGAAGCCCATATGAGGTCAACAAAAAGATTGTGCAGTTTACTATGATCTTAATTGTGGTTGATATGATAGATATTTATTTTTGCTTTACAAATAAAAATGACACATCAACAGCAAAAATTAAAGATTTTATATTTGAATTTGTATTAATGTAACAAAGTCAAATAATTCCAAATATTAGAAGAAAAAAAACTGTTAAATTCTTATTTCCAAGTTATATTTTTTCTTTTGTTTTAATCCTTTCAAGGCAATAAAACCACTAAGATGCAAGGGGGTTAATGAGTGTGAATGAATATGAGTAAAAGAAAACATTATTAAGGAGAGAGAACAATAAAAGTGTTATATTCTGTGCTTATAGGAATATCACACAACACGGTGGATAAATAAGTAATGGGTTATTGTGATAACTAGTAATGAGTGCTGCTATTGGAAGGTTGAATAGTACTTGAGTAAATCGGAGTCATAATCAACCGATTCCCGCAAATCTCACATAGTCCAGATACTTATAGGCAGTTGCTACCTATAATGTAGTCACTCATGGGGGTGCCAGGTTATTCCATTACAAAAAGAATAGGAATTAAGAAGACTGAAGATAATGATTGACATTTGCATTTAAATTTTTGAAGATCAAAGTTGACTGGAAGCAAGAAGAGAGTTTCACAAGCAAGAAGTGCAAGAGAAGAAACTATTAGCATAGAACTTACAGATGTATCGATAAACTTCAACTGTAAAATAATGAAACCTAGCTGCCAATTTAGTACCTATGGATATGCTATTTATTACTATTATAATTATGGCCTAATGGATATGTCATTTGCTTGCGTACCTCCAAGGTTAAAAGTTGAAATTAGAATGCTGGCCTGACAGATATGTCATTCCAAGGTCAGAGTTTGGAATCATAGTAGGTTTCAATTAATTAAATTCTACTACTCAACCAGGTTTTCTGTCAGAAAACATAACATATGAGACGAACAAAAAGTAGAGCCTTTTCTTTTATGTTATTGTGCTAGAGAATTACCTTGGAGGTCCAAGAGGGCGAGAGTAGTGTAGCCTAAATTTGCACATAAGATGAGCAGATTGTGAGTGAGGTGAATTGTATGCATATCGGCGCTGGAATGACACAGCATGTGTCACTGAGCCAGACCAAGCATGGCAGTGTGCACAAGATGGTAATTTTCTGGCTTGGGAAAATGCATAAAAGAGGTGAGTGTTTGTTGGGAGGACAGTAAGCATTTGTGCTCAGTGCAGGTGTATCTTAAATGAGAGTTCCTTGCGAATGTTGTTACAGTTTCTGTGCTACAGAAGAAATGGTTTCCTGCTACAGTTATTAAATATACAAGTGTAATATTTATACATGGAAAGCAAGGTAGGAATAAGTAGAATAATATTATGAAAGATTAGTTCATTTTAATCACATTCAACAAAAGAAATTGAAACAAATTCAATCTGTAGGTCATACAGAGGACATTCCTTCTTTGAACATTGTGGGCTGGTGCTACTGAATCACAAAGAATTTTCCAAAAAATAAAAAAAAACACATTACTTGAAAACTTTCAGCAGCAGCAACAACTAAAATGGATAACACATCTAACTCAAAGACAAAAAAAATGACATAATCAAATGTAAATAACATCTAAATATTATATAATTATAAATTGTACTTTTAATTGTAAGTACACACTATTTTCTTTAGTTATAAATGCTTTATTTAAAAGATGTATCTTTCATTCACTTTTATTTTCCTATGTTTAATCAGTATATATATATATATATATATATATATATATATATATATATATATACATTTACGGAAAATCCTTGTTGAAAACACAACTATACTTAAACATGAAAACAATAAACAAAAACTAAAAAATCCTGAAATTATATACATAAAACAGTTGAAACCTAATCTGAACAAAATAAACTACAAAATCTCCACAAATATTCTTAAATGCCTATAATTGATAACAGAAGCCATTGGTTTATACCAACTGCTTCCCATACTTAATATTTCTCATTTTCACTCTCGTGTGGTCATGTGTGACGTCATGAGCTGCGGCGCGATTTTCGCTTCCGTGTCTCGTATACACAAGTTAGCCATTGCTTTGAAATTTTTCATGCAACAAAAACAGACTATCATCATTGTTTTGTCTGTGTATTGTGTAATATATTGAAATGTAATTGTCATCTTTGATAATGGCTTATGTAAGCTGAAAGCTTAGACTGGATTTAAACCTGTATCAGTATGGTGATTTCCTTTCGTCTTTCAGTGATAATGTTATTAAGCTTATCAGACATGAAAGGAACTTACTTAAAATAAATAGACAAAACTTGTCTGTATTATTTAATGAAAATGAATATATATATATATATATATATATATATATATATATATATATATATATAATAGATAGGAAAAGACAATATTTAGAAGGCATTTTAAAAAAGCAAAACCTAAAATAAAAACAACCGGTTTTATCCCAGGACTTATCAAGTTTATTTATTTGGGAATTTAAAAGCATGTAAATTAATTTTAATTAACGAATGTAATCGAATGGGGAAAAAAAAAATTATGAATTTCAAAAGAGACTAGAGTCCAATAATATTTCAGACCAGCAAAGCATTCCCTCTGTTTACAAAGGGAAGGCTCACGAGATCTGATATACAAGGACTCTAGGACCTTGAGGGTGAAATAATGGAGTGGGACCTAGATAAAATTATAAATCGGGTCACCACTAAAATTTTCCCACACTTCCTTCTATTTATTAAATGTTCAGCAATAGTAGAACCAGAACTGTTAGTCAGTTAGCTATTCCTAGAGGATGGATTCAAAATCCTGGGGGGTAAATGCTGTTTTATTCTCGAATCCAAATGCTGGGACATCCTCCCTATGTAGCCGTGTCCACAACTACACTTGTATTGGTAAATCACTGAATTAACATGATGGGGAGCGAGAACGTCCTTATGAATGGAAGAGAAAGCAGGACAGGTAACAAATATTACCCTAACATTCGCCGAAAAATAACAATTATTGATTAAACGTGAAATATGTTTCGATAAACTTTCACCCTCTGTACCAACATAGGGGACACGCAAATAAACTGGGCATTTATCAGCTAATTGCGGCTTCACCCTATGGAATTTACTGATGACATCTTGAATAACGGAGTTTAAAACATCCAAGGGATATCTGTTTTTTCAGTCAATTTCCCCGCAGAGAAAACCCTCAGAACATAACTTAAGTGCTATGTGAATTAAGGCCTTAATCAAATTAATCTTACGTTGTCTGGGACAAAAAGAGTCCCAACACGTATACAGTCCCGAAAAAGTGGCCTTCCTAAATACAGAAGTCTCAAACTTGTCAATAATCTTATGGACAAGAACATCCAAAAAGGAAAGACAAGAATTGGACTCCTTTTCTACGGTGAACTTAAGAGCAGGATGGACAGAGTTTAATTTGGTGAGAAATTTGTCAGCTTCAGCCTCATTATTAAAGAGGCAGAAGGTATCATCCACATAACGATGATACATAACAGGGCGACCAATACAAGTAAATAAGGAAGCCTTGTGAAAACCGACAAAAATATTCGCCAACACTGGACCCAAAGGCGAACCCATAGCTACCCTGTCGATCTGCCGATATATATTATTATTAAAACTAAATTTGACAGACGCGGTGTTGAACATCATAAGCTCAACAAATACACCCTCAGGAAAATCCGGAGGAGACAAAGAGGTACAATACAACATATCGCAACACATCTCAATAGTCTCAGTGTCAATGTATCTCTAAAAAGAATACCCGCTCGGCCCGGTGGCTAGGATCAAAGTGTAGTATCTGCGCTTTGTGAGCTGCCGGGTGGGTGTCTGTCGAACTCTCTGCTTGCAGAGAGGAACCAGACGAAGCTCCGAAGCGGTAGGGTTTCTGTTGGGGAGGTTGCCGGAACTGGCCCGCCTCGGCGGGTTTGGATAATTATTTATTTTTGGCTGGGCCTACGGGCTCAGAGATACCCACATTAAAAAGGCCTTGTGCCACATTCGATCCCCGTGGGTGGATTGATAAATACCATCTCAATAGTCTCAGACAGGGGAACACATGTAAACAAGGAGCAGA
This sequence comes from Acanthosepion pharaonis, assembly GCA_903632075.3. NCBI lineage: Eukaryota > Metazoa > Mollusca > Cephalopoda > Sepiida > Sepiidae > Acanthosepion > Acanthosepion pharaonis. The sequence continues at coordinate 1,185,488 of CAHIKZ030000174.1, forward strand.
TATTAAATAAACACATGAACCCACCATAAGTATTTTACATATATATATATATATATATGTGTATATATATATATATATATGTAATGGACTCTCCTGTCATTTTTAATGTATGAGGGTAGAACAGCTCAAGTCTTGGAACAAACAGCCAGTACTATCAACATAAATGATCTGATTATCACCACACTTTTCGGAAGATCCAAATACAGAGAACAAGTGCATGTAGGTTTTGAATTCAGAATTGTTCTTTTCATACACTGGTTGCCACCCAAGGCTATAGGACCCAGTCTTCTCCTCCCTGCTATTCAAACCATAGCAGGGAGGAGAAGAGATACATTCATAACTTTCCCAAGAGTATTTGCAAGTAAGTAAATGTTATGAACTTGAATGGAATTTGAACTCGGCTCTCCGATTTCTCAGTCCGAGCTGCTATCAATTACTTCACTGTACTTCCTCATATATAATGTATGAGTGAAAAACTTTTCACAAAGCACAGATACTACACTGATCTTGTACTGACTTGCACCCCTACAATGACAGTATGTGACATAAGGTAAATTTTAATGTAAAGATGTCACAGACACACACACACACACACACACACATATATATATATATATATATATATATATATATATATATATATAAATATCAAAAGTGAACATAAAGTCCAACACTTAGAGGCGACAGTCTGTTTCATGCATATATGCAATCGTCAGGCCACGTGTGCTGTTATTTTTCCACTATTTATATATATACAGGTTAGTGGTGCATTGTGGGTATTCTATTAAAAGCGGTTATTTTTGACGGGTTCGCTTTGTTCATTTATAAAACAAAAGTTATACAGTTTTTATTTATTTTTTTATTTTATTTATTTATTTTTTTTTTTTTTGTTTCATTTTTTTATTTGTTATTTATTAAATAGTAAAAATTTGTTTATATCACGTATTTAACAGTTTTATTTTGGTTTGATGGATAAAGAAAATGGGCTATTTGTTCAATTTGCAGAGGTTGGTTAAATTGTAGTTCATTCTAACTATTATTTTTGAGCAAAACAGTTTTTTAATTTGGGATTGGTTTGCCTATTTATTTACTTGGATAATCTTAAGAAATTTTATAACAAAAACACAGACAAAAACTAGAAAAGCAATAATAAGCCTTTTTAAAATTTTGATTTATTTATAGAGTAAAACCAACCCAATTGTATTTGTTTTAGATTTTATTTTTCCCAAGAGAAGGCATATAAACCATACAGAAAATTTATTTTCAAACCTGCATTTTGAGATGAGCTCGGATCTTTTATTTAATAATTTATTTTAATCAAACAGATACCAAAATCTATTTAACCTCCAAGCAAGTTTCCAATTTTTGATTATTTAACAAAGGCTAAAAAGACTTGAAACGGCCTTAAAAGATATTTTTTGGTGTGATCAGCATTTTGTTTTTATTTCCCAGAATACAAAAGACCAACAGGAGAAGAAATATCATATGGTTCAACCCCATTTGTGAGCAAGAACGAAAAAACAAACGAGGGAAAAATATTCTTTCTTACACAAACCTTCAGAATCAAGCAACCTACACAAGATATTCAACAAAAATACAGTAAAAATTTTTTACAGCTGCTTTGAGAGCATGGCACAAATAACAATTTTCCGTTTTAAAGGAAAATTATCAACAAAAAACATTTGAACAAATTAATTTGATTCGTGCAACTGCAGAATAAAGAACTTTTGTCCCGTTTTTTAAACGGGATTTTGTCTACAAAACAACGAATATACCACTGTATTTTATAAAAATCACCAGATAACGAAGAAAAAGTATACATAGGAGTGTTTGAGGGAGTTTGAAGCAAAGAAATTATACACAAAAAAACATCGTTCTCACAAATAGCGGTTAGGTTGAACAGTATGATGCTTTCTTATATCTGGGAAATAAAAATTCAAAATGCACATCACACCAAAATATTCTTTTGAAGATAAGGAAAGGTCCGTTTCAGTCTACAAACAACCAATCAAAACATTGCAAACTTTTGCTTGGAGGAAAAATAGCTTATCATTTTGGTACCAAAATAAATTATTAAATAAAAGATCCGGAAGCTCATTGGAAAATGTGCATGAAAATAAATTTTTTATAACGAAAAAAAAATGAAAAAACGGAAAAAATAAAATAAAAACAAATACAATAATATCAAATAAAAAAATAAATAAATAAATAAAATAAATAAATAAGTACTATGTTTTTAAAACCGAAAACCAAAAAAGAGAAAATATAAAATAAATTGACCTAAATTCATCCAAGTAAATAAATAGGCAAACCAATCCCAAATTAAAAAACTGTTGTCAAAAAAAAATAATAGTTAGAATGAACTACAACAACCAACCCAAAATTGAACAAATAGCTTTAATTAAATTCTCAAACCAAAACAAAACTGTTAAATACGTGATATAAACAAATTTTTTACTACGTTAATAAATAAATAAATAAAATAAGAAACAAAAAAAATAAATAAATAAAATAAAAAAAAAAATAAATAAAAACGAGCAATATGGTTTGACCCAAATAAATGAACAAAGCGATTTCCGTAAAAAAATAACCGCCATAATAGAATACCCACAATGCACCACTAACCCGTATATATATATAAATAGTCGAGAAAATAACAGCACACGTGGCCTGACGATTGTATATAGCATGAAACAGACTGTGGCTAAGTGTTGACTTCATGTTCACTTTTATATTTACACACGCCTATCTCTGATATTGAGCACTTTATCCCATAAATATAGCACACCTTAAGACTATATTTCTTTATATATATATATATATATATATATATATATATATGGGCCAAGGATAAAGACCTGCTTAATCCCCATGACTGCTGACATCAGCAACCACAAACACTCTCTCTCTCTTTAGTGTAATGAGGAAGGTGCTGCTGCTGAAGGGTTGTAATCCAATGGACTAGGCATCACTTGAAGCTTTCTCATGAACTGCATGAAAACAGAAACATGGGAAAGAAGTGAAGAATATATATTATACTTTGATCTCAGCCTTCAGGCTGGGGCATATGTTTAGTTACTTTCCTCCCCATGGTGATGGGGTGTGATATTAAGAAGTTTTTAATGTCAGGTACCCATACACATACGTATGATCCAAAAAGGTCAAAAATTGATCAGACCGCTTTCACTTTCATGTTGAAATTTTAACTTTATTGCCACAAGGTTGGGATTTCAAGAAGCAGGATTCCCTCAAAGCTTTTCCATGAACTATATGAAGAGAGAAACACGACAGAAAGATGAAGACCAGATCCCACACTCTGATCTCAGCCCAAAGACTGAGGAGTGCATTTTGATTCAGAGGAATTATTTTATCCATGACAGAGTATACAGTCATTACCCTCTGTTTCTGCATTTATTGTAATATGTGATATATGATCAGTTTCACATAGACTGCTTATATAGGGGCCAAAGGTAAAATTTACACAGTCCCCACCATTTATTCTGTTGTAGCTCACCTACGGACAATAATGGGTATGTCCCCATTCACATAAATACACTAGTAAATACTGTATGTTGGTCTGCAGTTGGAGATTCATAGCGGAATTCACTTGACTACTTCTTCTATGTGCCACTGGTGAATCTTATATGAGTTGTTCTTGTCCTGAGTATTATCGTTCATTACCAATCTTCATGTGATTATTCTATTCAGTAACCTTCCTTAGGTTACAACATATTCCCATTTAGTGCAATGTGACATATAGTCAATTTTTACCTGGGGTTCTGTATACTTAATAAATACTGCGCCTCAGGAGTAGGCAAGGAGTCAGTCGTTCAAATTGAGTCAGTAGTTCAAGTCGAATCAAGAATTAAGTCAGAGGCAGTCCGACACAGTCACATTCAGACCATTACTGCAAGACATTGGAATAGGGATATTGGTCGAGACTACATTGTTCTCTCTACTAAACCTGATTGTTTGTACTAACACTTTCTACTTCTCTGTATATATTCCTGTTTGTAATATATCTATGTTATTCCATACCTGTGTTCGAGTTCTTTTTTATTGGTTCGACCTTGGACTATCACCGTGGTACCAGGAACTGGACCATAACACTAAAGCATCATGGATTTACATGACAAAGGACACAATTTCAGGTGCTGATTTGGCAACATAAATCCACCAATAAGCATTCACTCAAGAATTTACAATCAGGTCCTTCTGCCTTATCTTTTTTTTCTGTCGGACAATTTGAAATAATAAAACAATGTGTTTTGTTCAAACCCAAACATTTTGAAATAAAGAAAGCACACTGCTCTATGTTTGATTTCATTTTCTCTCTTCATCAAGAGCTATCATCCACAGAAGAGTTTTCCCAGTATCACCATTATGAAAGATGATCATAAGCCATAACACAACAAGAATGTATTGCAGTTGGTGTGAAACCATCAAATATGACGTAATAACTATTTCTTATATGCTGATAATGGGTGTTCCAATAACTTGGACCAATTTTAAATGTGAATTAAGTTTAAACGTTTAATGATTTTTTTCTTTTTCTTTCAGATTTAACAACTTAAGTCTTTGGTATTTTCAACCACAGAATGATTAACAATCAAACAATGTGTTAAAGTTATCAAAGCCTATTACGAAAATGGATGAAAATGGCTTTATTGAATGAGAAGTTCCCAGGTCGCATCATCTCTTGAAACAGCAAAGTCAACTGGCCACCACGATCATGTGACTTGACACCTTTAGATTTCTTTCTTTGGGGTCATCTCAAAAGCAAAGTCTGTGCTAACAAGCCAACAACAATTCAACAGCTGAAGGATGAGATAATAAGGCATATTGGTGAGATTGAGTAGCAACTATGCAGAAACATCATCAAACATTTTGACCATCGAGTGGCGGTGTGCTGCCAAAGCCTTGTCAGACATTTGTGCAATATTATTTTTCACATATAATTTTCAGAACTTAAATAACATGATCCAATGGAGAAATAAATAAATTTTCACCAATAACACTGATTTACTTACTGCTGACTTTGATCCATCTTAATGAAACACCCTTTGTTAACATTGTGTATTGCCATGATTGATCTTGGGGTTGAATAGTGGAGTGGTTTCCCATTGGTTTCATCATGAATCAAGCAAGTATGAAAATTTAAATATCTGGAAAGTGTTTTAACAGAGGATAAAAAATGTGACACTGAAGTCCAAAGGTGCATTGGAATAGCAAAAGTTGTGTTCCAAAAGCATAGCAAAGTATTAAGAAACAGGAAAATTTATTAGAAACAAAAAAAGGGATAAGGTGTTCTGTACTATCAATCCACCTATACGGTAGTGAATACTGGATAATCTTGCAGATGAAGAAGAGACTTGAGGCAACAGAAATGTGGTTTTACAGAAGGATGCTGAGAATACCATGGACTGAACATGTAAGTAATGAAGAATTTTTAAGGAAAATGGAATCAAAAAGGATGCTTATACATACTTAGAATCAGAAAGAGTTTAAATTTCTAGGGTACATAATGATGAAAGAGGGGGGTTAGACATTCATAAGACATACTGAAAACAAGAGAGAAAAAGGTGAAACAATGTATAATCTACCTAACAAGTTTGTTGGTAGAATGGGAGTGATGCTGAAAAGGAAAACATTACTAAGAACTACAGATAATAGGAAATTGTGGAGAGCCATGATCGCCGCTAAAGAAACATGACACATAATAGATTAAATTAAATAAAAGGAAAAATAATTTTTTCATATTATTCTTTCAGAAATATTCATTTAGGTGGAGAATTTATTTCAGGCATTGGCTAAAGTTACAATTTTTTGTTTTTACCTTCAAATCTTTTATGTAGACATCAATTCCATCCAGAATAATAACATTGGGACAAGTTTTCAGTTCATGAATTGATGCACAGTAATTATGTACTTCATCCATGGTTTTCAAGTAACTGCAAAAAAAAAAAAAAAAGGAAACATAAAATCTTTAATAAAGTGAGTAAATATACATTAATTTCTGTATGTCAGTGGAGGAAAAAGGTATATCATTCACATGATTTTCATGAGAAAATTTATACAACAATCAATTGAGAATTGCATCTAATTTCATAGTCTGTAAATTTTCTTCAACATAATTCATAAATATCACAAGTGCCAATAAAGACTTCAGTTTCACATCCTATATGATTACAGTTTCAGGATGAGCTTGCACAGCACTCTGTCGACAGATCCATAAACTCAAGTAAACTGGAAAAAAGTGCTAGGAAGCTGATTCAATTGATTGTTATCCAACCATGGATGAATAGCCTATGTTTTCTGGTCCATATTTAGTCATCCATGATTGAATGACAATGTTCCCTAGTCCATATCTAGTTATTTGTAGTTGAATGACAATGTTTTCTAGTCCACATTTAGTCATCGATGGTTGAATGACACTGCTCTCTAGTCCAGATCTAGTCATCCATGGTTGAATGATAATGTTCACTGCTCCAGATATAGCCATCCATGGTTGAATGACAATATTCTCTGGTTCACATCTAGTAATCCATGGTTGAATGATAATGTTCTCTAGTCCACATCTAGTTATCCATGGTTGAATGACAACGTTTTCTAGTCCAGATCTAGTAATCCATGGTTGAATGGCAATGTTCTCTAGTCCAGATCTAGTCATCCATGGTGGAATGACAATGTTCTCTGGTTTACATCTAGTCATCCATGGTTAAATGATAATGTTCTCTCATCCAGAGATAGCCACCCATGGCTGAACAATAATGTTCTGAAGTCCAGATATGATGGGCTGCATTGTATGTTCTACAATGCATTGAATGATAGACTGAGAAGTAACTGCATTGAATTGGGATTTTATCTCCTGCCATGTTCCTCTTCATTGGGTGATTACCTTCCTTGTCAGTTGTTGATGGTTTCATTCTTGTATCAATTATGGGCACCCACAATTTTCACTTATCACTGAATTAACATATTTCTTGCATGCCCTTTCAACTGTTGTAGGAGAAATATATAGAACAATTGCCAGATGAAAAATAGAGTGTCCCATTTTCCTCATCCTAACAATCATTCTATAGTACATACTAAATCCTAATCATGTCCCACTGCTGTCATAGCTGCATGACCTATTTCTCTATTATACAACACATATGTCACCTGGCTGAGTCCATTGCTACAAAAGAATGTCAGTCATTGTGCATTTTTTTTTTTTCTGAAACATCCTAAGGCAGCTAGGAATGTGTGTTTTTAATCATATCACCATTTCTAGCTAGACTGCCAAGTAAGTCTGCACAACCAATGATGGCTTTTGAACAGTTTTGTCACTGACAAGGTTAAGAGCAATCTGTGGCATGGTTTTAAAGTGCCACATGCTTCACAGGAAGATATTATGAAGAATATCAGCTTCTTGACTAATTGACCATGGTGAGATTTTAAACTTTGAACTCATGATCAGAACATTAACATTGTAACCATTTGGTTATGTGTTGATTTCACCTGATTTTTACCTGGGCTTGAATGCCAATCTCTGGCACTAGTAGATAATATACAACTCTCTTAATTTTAAAGGAAATAATTAACCATAATGGGGGACAGAAGAAACATTGTGAAGGATTTATCCAAAGTGTAGACAAAACTGAACAACTGGGTTAATATATTGAATATCCTTGATGTATTTGTTGCACCACTTTGCCAAGTGGGAAAGGCAATGCCTGTCCTGAAAAATCAGCATTCAAAATCCTGATCTTTACATGTTAGATAAATATACAACTATTCCACCCAAGCTGCATTCTCATACCATTCCTGATTATTATGAGATAATAAAACATCAATATCTCGAAGGGGAGTGAAGAGTAAAAATAGCAGTACTTATTTGGTTGTTATTATTTTCTTTTATGCAATTAATTTTCAGTTTTAATGAGAGAATTCCTTGGCAGGGTTACCTCAGCTATAAACAACAGTGTATATTCTGCTTATTTCTCCATTATTTTGACTGTTGATTTCAATACAATTAATCTGCAAGCGTTTTTCTCCCCACCCTGCAGTTCTTATACAATTACTTGATTAGTTTGGCAATGTCAGATGATGACTCATACGGGTTGGGAGGGTTGCCACATAGAGAGTGGAGTTGGTGGAGCTGTTACATAGGTGCAGTGCAGTGAATAACAGCAATTGTGCACATGCTGCTGTGCAATAAAGAAAGAAAGATTCAAGGTGCAATTGAATTTCCAGTTTGCTCTACATTTGCAGTTGGCTTTCTGTACATGATAATAACATACAAGTTTACTTTAAACATTACAAAAAAAGCATATAAAGGAAGGATTGTTAAACATTATTAGATTTTTACTAGCATTTCTTTCATCTTTATTATACTGACATCATAACTATTTTGATCACAAGTTTACAGACATCCTCAGTTATGGGTTAAATAAAGATTGGACTCTCTAACCTTGGTTGGCAACCAGTCTAAGAGAAGTCTATGAGAAATCCCTACACTAGCTTTTCCAAGAATGCATAGTAATTCATAAATAATAAAGAAAAGGAAGCTGCGAAGAGCCATGATCGCCTATGTCCTGAAGGAACATGGCATTTGAAAAAAAAATGTAAGCATCAGTAAACACTTGCAATAAAAGGCAATTACAATTTTAATGAAATAAATAAACAAAATTGTTAACATTCTATATTCTATGATTGCATTGCCTCCAGCTTTTTGAGTCAGTCTACCAACAGGCTTCATATTAACTGTTCATATTCAATTATTACAAGATTTTTTTTTTATGGAATGACTACACAATCTTCACAGTGGCGGACAAATTTGAACAACATACCTGCATCAGATTTTGCATGAAGTCCAGCAAATCCAATACTGAGCCAGTTGAAATGCTGATAAAGAAGTCCCTTTATGTCAAACAGGTTTTGTGGGTGGTTTTTCAAGCTTGGTCAAATGTCAATTCAAAGTGATGAGCATTCAGAATGACCAATCACAAGCAAAATACAAAATCAATTGTCCAGTTTGTACTCCTCCCTGGTCTTTTGAACAGGAGTAGAAGTTTATCCCATGTTTCTTGTTTAGGATTGGGTTTCTGGTTCCTTCTGAAGTATACTTCAACTCTATACTTCTAACATCCCTGCCTAACTCTGAATTTTTATTTACTATTTATTTACTTCTTTTTTCCTCAATAAGAGTAGATAGTCCTTGTCAGAATTTCTGGGATGAAGAGTTATTTACATTATTTATATTTGGATTATTATCCTCATCTTTGTTGTTATGCATCTGAGGAAGGCTGGAGGACACAACGGCCAAAATATTGTGATAAAAACAACAAAGATGAGGACAATAGTCTGAAAATAAATAGTGCAAGTAAGGAGTAGACAGTTTTACCGATTGTCCAGTTCACACTCCTCCCTGACCTTTTAAATAGGAATAGAGGCTTATCCCTTGTTTCCTTTTCATTATCTTTCACTCCCAGTAACTCCTTGCATCTTAGTGGCATTATCGCTTTGCCTGGGGTAAACTGATTTGAAAAAAATCACTCATCCATAAAGACTATTACTGTATTTAAAAGCATAAAAACACATGAACATATCAAACACATTCACTTTTCAGTAGGGCATAATCAACAAAAAGAATTTTTAGTATACTGAACACTTTCACTGCTTTATTGTGGCCTGGCTGTGCTGGCCCATTTCAGGAAAAATAGGAAATTGCCTTTTACTGGAAATAAATAAATGACTGAAAAGATAGCAATTTCTTGTAAACACTGCCATTTTGGTTTTCATTAATTACTCTTCAGTATATACTAAGCTAAAAGACACCCCAACACATAATAAAATGAAAATACATCACAAAATAAGTAGTATTGTATGCTATTATATGTCTATATTGGTTTAGAAATAGCACTTACAATCAGCCTTTTATTTATTTATATGTGTGCAAATATATAGAAAAATAGGAAAGAACATGTTAAGTAAATAAACCGAAGTTCTTTAGTATTTTTGTTTTTATTTTTAAAAAACAATGCTCAATACAAAAGTAGAGCCTAAATTATAATTATATTTATTTATTTTATTTTTATTTTTGTGAAGGAATCATATTTTTTTAAAAAATAAATATATAATAATATATATATATATATATATATATATATATATATATATATATAAACAAATGGTATTTACAATGTAAACAGTAACATTTAATTTGTATGACAGTTTTTAAAAGCATATTTTAATAAATATTTCCTTTGTATTATTTACTTTAGAATTTAAATTTAAAAACTTGCTATACATGAGCAGTGTTTCAGTCAATAAAATTTCTTTTTCAATTCATTGTGTTTGGATATAAATTCAGTTATTCATGTCAAAATTCAGTGATAAATGAGAAAACCTACAGTGTTCATAATAATGAGCATGGTTATCATCTAGTATTTCTCATTATTACAATGGAATTATTTAAATAAGTCAAAATAAGCTGCTAAATTAAATTTTCTTAAACCTGTATCAAATTATTTAAATAAGTAAAAAAAAGAGTAAGTTTTCTGAATTTTCTGAATTATTACTATTATTATTATTATTAAATAAAGATTATTCAAATGCTTCTCTCATGGTCAGTTCTATGTAGATATGTCCACAGTATTAAGTTTAAGTGGACAAATGACAAAAAGAATGTTAATAAAAATAGATGTCTTACTGAAAATGCTGTTAATACAAAAAGTTTAGAGCTTCTATGACAATTTACTTCTCTCTGTTCTTGAATGGATATTTGGCTAGAAAAATAATACATTTAATTTTGTTTCAGCTAATGATATTATCATGAATTGGATTATATAGAAGTGATCTGTTGAGGTAAATTTATAACCTGTAGTAGGAAGTGTTGGGGATAAAATTAATTTATGGGAGGCCTCAATTTTATAGAGAAAATGTGGGGTGATTTTTTTTTTTAACCATTTTTGGGAAATTTTATGTACAGTTAAATACAGCAAATAAAATATGGAATATACTGGAATAATTGTCTACATTTTTTAGGCCTATTCTGAGAACTATACCATCTTATAGTAACTGACAAAGAGAATAATGTTACATGATTTTAACAAATGCAGAAATTAAAATTTTAATGCTAATATCCTATACACATTTAAAGAGGAATGCTTTTTAACCTGCTAAAACCTAACCCCAAACCAGATTTAAGAGATTAATATTAAGTTATATGAACCAAAAACATATCATATGCAGTTATTTTAGCAACATGGCTGGTCTGTGATTCATCATGAATGAATATAGAATTATACATTCAGAACTTGTTAAGTAGAAAGTCAATAAAAAAAAGGTGAAAAGAAAATTTCTTTTTTTTATGTACAATTCTATTATAAGCCTCAAGCTTAGCAAGTATTCATGTACAAAAAATCTTTCATTCATAACAGCTTATTAGTAGAATGTTAGATAAACCTAGTCTTCAGGAAAAGTCATAATCAGTCAGCCACAAAGAAAAATGAACATCTAACATTTGAAAATCACTGTGGAAGTTTTGTTTAGCGATGTGTGAAATGAAATTGATAGGTTGAGTTCAAATTCCAGCTGAGGCTGTTGCTTTAACATGATACTAATGCCCTTAAAAAAAACACATGTTTCCCTCTCTTCTTTTCCAGCTTTGGATAAATATTAGAACAAACTCAACTCTCTAGCCTTGATAGAGCAACCAGCTGAGGAGGACAATTCAAAATTCAAAACTGTGGTGAAAGGAATAGAAAACTACTCCTTTATCTTTCCAAAGAACAGGCACAGTAATTCACAGATATTAAAGAAAAGGAATTTGTGGAGAACCACTCACTGATACCTTGAAGGGACATAATATTAAAAAAACGTAGGTAGAAGTGGGTAATAATATTTTAACATAGAAACAAATACAGACTTTAATGATTATATTTTTTTTTTTTTTAAACATTTCACTCTAAGCAAGTCAGGAGTCCCACTAGCATGCAAGGGGTTACAGAGGGTAGAAAACAAGAGTAAAGAGACGTGTTTGGAGAGAGGATAAAGAGAAGGACATTTGGAACAAGATCAAGGTATCAGAAGATGTCAATTGACATTACACTTGAATATTTGAAGATCAGAGTTATCAGGGAAGCAAGTAAGAGGAAGGGAATTCCACAGATGGGAAGTGCAAGAGAAGAAGTTGTTTGAGTAGAAGAGATGGTTACATTTAACTATTTTGACAGTGAAATGGCGAGAATGAGATGCCAACCTAGTAGCTCGCTTAAATTCATGCAGTCTGGGAGTCACCAGACCATATACGACAGCAATATTCCATGCAAGGACAGATGGTTGATTCATAGATTAAAAGGATGGACTCTGATGAGCAAAATTTTCAGCCATGACATAGAGAACCAACTTTCCTTGTAGTAAATGAAGTTATTGAGTCTATGTATTTGCATGAAAATTTAATATCCCACTCTTATGAATTAACTAGAATGTTTGGTATAAACATTTACTTGAGCTATTAGGAAAATACAATTTATTCTGGAAAGATATCAGAATAATCCATAAGATTTACTGGGAACAAACCACCTGCATATGAATAGAAAATGAATTAAGCAAGTACATAAAAATAGTAATGATCGAATAAATTTAAATGTAGTACTAGACTTGCAGTTAGGTCTCATCATTTTACTGTTGAAATTGCTATATGTAACCGTAAGTTCGATGCTAATAGTTTCTTCTCTTGCAATTCTCACTTTTTGAAGTCTCTTCTGCCTTTATTCCTGTCCACTATTATCATCAAAAATTTAAATGTAGCATCAATCGTCATTTTTTGTCTCTGGACTCTGTTCCTCCATTGTTTTCTCTCCTTGATAATATTTTCACAGTTTCCTTCACTCTCAGTAACCCCTTATGTCTTAGTAGCTATATTGCCTTACTTAGGGTGAAATGATTGAAAAAAAAACAAAAAAAAACAAGGATGCATCTTTTTACTGGATTTATTCAACCGTTACGGCAAGGCAATCTTCAGTGAACTAGAAATCCTAAAAGGATGGTAGGTGCAATGGAAAATATGAAGGACTAACTCTCAATTATAAGAAGTTGGAATGTATGGTTAGAGGAGCAGCTGAAGATGCAAACTACAATATGAAAAAGCAAGTACAGAAATTTAACTTGGAGAGATGTATTATAACAGACGATGGAAAATGTGACATATAAATCCAAAAATACACTGCAATAGCAAAAGATGCCTTTCAAAAACTAAATAAAATATTAAGCAAAAAGAAAAATGTTGTTGGAAATAAAGATAAGAGTGCTCAGCTGTTATGTAGTATCACTTCTCCTTTATGGAATTAGGTATGATGATAAACTACATTTGGCAGCAAGGCCTCTGTTTCAGACATTGGAGGTTTCGAGGAGTGTGGAACCACCTCTTAATTGCTGTTGTTCCCAGGTTCACCCTGACCCAGGGTGTTAGTACATGTTAGGCTCCCAGCTATGGGCAAATAGTGAACCCCCAAGCAAAAATCAAAAGTATAAAAATACATTTTTATAGTAAAATTACCATCAAATTATGTACAAAATATCTGTAGCTGAAGACCTAAATTTGTATACAAAATATTTAGATTTTGGCATTAAATAATCACTATGTTGATATGCCACTAAACAAAAGCAACCAATCAAACCTATATGGCATCAAATGGCAGACAATTTCCTCACAGACAAAGAGGAAATCTGAAGCATGTAGATATGATTCTACTAATGTGATTCTTCTAAGAATAGTGAACAAGGATTTTTTAAGGAAAATGGAAAATGAAAAGGACACTTATATACAGAATTCAAAAAAAGACAGCTGAAATTTCTTAGACATATAATGAGGAAAGAGGGCTTGGAGAATTTGACACTCACAGGCCATATTGAGGGCAAGAGGGACAGGGGGAGGCAGTAAACCACCTGATGAGCTTGTGTGAACAGATAGCAGAATGGGGAACTATTAATATTGGCTAATATTTGTTTTGTATTATTTTTATGGTTTTAATGCTAGCATTAATTCCTGACCACTGACAATAAAATTGTTCCTTATTTTCAATGCACAATTTGAAATGAATGCCAAAATTTGGTCAAAACATATTTGAGGTAAACAAAAAAAACAATTAAGAATTCAATACTTAATGATCATTTTTTTCCCAAAGAAAAATTTCATTAGACACAAAAATAGAGTGATAAACTTATATAATATCAGTCTTCCTATATAACAGTCAATGCTGGGGCACCTTGACGTGGTGTAATGGTTAGAAAGCTTGTCTTGCCAGATCAGTTACGACTGAGTAGTGAGTTCGATCCTCACTGGGTGCCCCACACTTTCGGCCTTGTGCCACATCTAAGCCGGCCTTAGAAAATCACTATAACAGTCAATGCTGGAGAATCTCCTCACAGATAAAGAGACTTGAGGTAACAGAAATCTACAGAAGGAAGCTGAGAATACCATGGAATGAACATGTGAGCAATAATAAAGTTCTGGGGAAAATGAAAACGAAAGGACACTTAGAATCAGTAACAATTGAAATTCCTAGGGCCCATAATGAGGAAAGAGGACTTGGAGAATTTGACACTCACAGGTTATACTGAAGGCAAAAAGAACAGAGGGAAACAATGAGTAATAAATCTAACAAACTTTGCAAATAGATGGCACAACAAGAACAGTGAGGGATAGTAAGCAGATAAACATTGCTTAGTACTAAAAAGGATAGGAAAATGTGGAGATGCATGATCATCCACATCTTAAAGGGACATGGTAAATCAAAGAGGAAGCACAGTTAATGTGTTGATGCAAAAGAAATAGAAACAAAAATGACACTTCTATTTAGAATCAAAAAGAGACAGTTGAAATTTCTAGGGTCCATAATAAGGAAAGAGGGTTTGGAAAATTTAATACTTGCAAGACAGATTGAAGCCAAGAGGAAAACAACACATAATCTACCAAACAAGCTTGAGGAAATCAATGGCAGAACAAGGTTTCGGAGAAATAATAAAAGACAAAATTTATCAAGAGCTACAAATGACAGGAAATTAAGAAGATCCATGATTGTCAACATACTGAGGGGACACAGCACATAGAAGATATTTATAAAGGGCCACCTGTCATAGAGGAGTGGTTAGCTATTCTTGAATACCATTGTTATAATCAGAATCAGAAAGAGACAATTCAAATTTTCTAGGATACATAATGAGGAAAGAGGGCTTGGGGAATTTGTCACTCATAGGGCATATTGAAGGCAATCAGCAAGTAAGCTACCTAATGTGCTTGTGTAAATGGATGACAGAACAGGGATTGCGAGGGATAGCGAAAGGATAAAACTTACTAAGAGCTTTTGTTAACTGTTGCAGTTTCCATAAATACTTTTATGGTAATTGTTCTGGTGAACTTTCCTCTATGTTGCCTAGATTCTATGAATTTATGTGCAATACTAGATTGGCAGCTAGGTCTCATTATTTTACAGTTGAAATGGCTAGATGTAACCATAAGTTCTAAAGAGTTTCTTCTTTCACACTTCTCGCTTGTGAAACTCTCTTAAGGTTCATGATTCCGAGAGAACTTTAAAATGTAAATGCAATGTCAATCATTATCTTCTGTCTTCTTAATTCCTGTTCTTTTAGTGTTCACTCTCCTTAATAGATTTTTTCCCCATATTCTCTAACACTCAGGTGTCTTAGTGGGTTTATTGCCTTGCTTGAAATGATTAAAAAAATGATGTACAAAATTATGGAGAGACATGATCACCCACATTCTGAAAGGACATAGTGTATAGAAGGAGAAGAGAAAGGATAGATAACAGTTGACACTGGATTTGAAGAAGTTCAGGCTGTAGTGATCAAAGAAGCACAATCTCCACTCAGATGAAGAAGAGACTTGAAGCAACAAAAGTATACTCAGAACACCAAGGACCAAATAGGTAAGCAACAATAAAGTTTTAAAGAAAATCAAAAAAGGACACTTACACTTAACATCAGGAAGAAACATTTGAAATTTATAGGGTATATAATGAGGAAAGAGGGCTTGGAAAATTTGATACTCATAGGACAGATTGAAAGCAAGAGGGACAGAGAAAACAATGCATAACCTACCTAATGAGTAAATGGATGGTAGAACAAAGTTTAGGTGGAATAACGAAAAGATAAAATTTATTAAGGGCTACAAAGGACTAGAAATTATGGATAGCCATGATCTCCAATATCCTGAAGGGACACAGAACCTATTAGAAAAAAAAGCTTATGATAATTTTCAAATAAGGTTTCATTAAATACACGATAGAAATCTATACTATACTGCAGTCAAAGATCACATATTAGCTTTCTACAGAAATAAAATCTAAAGTTCCACACATAAGATTGGTTTTACTTAATAAAGCTTGATAAAGCAAACATTCTTTAGGGTAGATTATTTCTTACTGAACCAGTTGTAAAATTATAAATTCTTTTTGAAAATGCATTATTGACATTATTTCATATTATAAATAAGCTGTTCTTTTTCTATGTACCAAGTTCCTTCAGAAAGTGTGTGATCATGGCTCTCCATAACGTCTTATCCCTTTTAGCTCTTAGTAACATTTGTCTTCTTATCTCACTAGCTACTCCATTCCACCATCTGTTCACATAAGCTGTAGCTGGTGTGCTGCCCCCCAATTGCTCTTTTGCCACTAATATGTCCTGCAAGTGTGTTGTAGCATACCTATGGACAATAATGGGTATGTCCCCATTCACAGAAATACAGTAGTAAATACTGTATGTTGGTCTGCAGTTGGAAATTCATTGTGGAATTCACTTGACTCACTTCTAGCAGTTGACTACTACTTCTACGCACTGTTGGTGAATCTTATATGTGTTGTTCATGTCCTAAGTATTATCATTCATTACCAACCTTCATGCAATTATTCTATTCAGTAACCTTCCCTAGGTTACAACAGAGTGTCAAATTCTAAGTCCAAGAAATTTCAGCTATTGCTTTTTGATTCTCAGTATAAGTATCCTTTTTGTTTTTATTTTCCCTAAGACTATTTTATTGCTTACATTTTGTTGTGTCCATTATATTCTCAGCATCCTTCTGTAGAACCATATCTCTGCTGCCAGTCTTCTCTTTATCTGTGAGGAGATTGTCCAGCATTCACTGCCTGTTATATAACTCTATAAAAAGATTTTAATTTGCCTTTTAAATGACACCTTTTACAAGATAACAACCCCTAATGATTGACTCATGTAGTTATTACAACTTAAGATATCCAATGCAGGTGGACTGGTAAAAGCCATGTCTAAGGGTTCAATGAATGTCATTCTAGAGATTTTCTCTGTCACAGCCAGGATTTGATAATATCAAAAGAGATTGATGCCTTAATCCAGAGGTTAAGACTTTGTATCTTACTCAACATCTTCAAATGAAATAGATTTGTCATTGATAGTTCTGGGGATTGCCCTACTGTGGCTAAAATCTCATTTTCCAACTTGAGTTGAAACAAGAGTTATACACCCCCCTGGGGTCAACTGATCCTCAAAGGAAGCAATAACCAGTCATGTGGAGTTAATTGTTTGCTTGTCAGACTTGACATATGACCATAAAATCCCTTTGGAGATTACAGTAATTAAGAAGCATAAAAATATATTCAGTGCATGCAGACTCCAGAGTTCATTATTTAGGAAATGGGACATGGCTTGATGTTGGAAATAAGGTAGTGAGATTTAGGAGTATGAACCTAGCAATGTCTAACAGGTGTTATATATATATATATATAACAAAAATATAGTTTTATGATATGCTATATTTATAGGTAACAGTGCTCAATATAATGTATAGAACATATGTAAATATAAAAATGGACAGTGAGGTCAACACTAAATGGTGACAGTCAGTTTCATGCTTGAACACAAAATAGGTTGCCACCAGTTTGTGCTGACCACAGTGTCCACTTACATATATTATATACTATTGTTTATCCAATACAGAGCCTAAGAGCCACTCAAGGTAGAGGGGTACTGAATGATGTTGTAAGAGCATAAAAAGGAGGAATTAAGAAGTGCATGTTATAGGGATAGATAGGATAGATAATGATCGATCCAAAACAAAGAGGTTAAGATCATAATAATTGGGGAAGCATCCTTACAGGAGTCGGTTCAACAAAGTGACCATTCTTG
The DNA here is from genome assembly GCA_903632075.3 of Acanthosepion pharaonis. Taxonomy (NCBI): domain Eukaryota; kingdom Metazoa; phylum Mollusca; class Cephalopoda; order Sepiida; family Sepiidae; genus Acanthosepion; species Acanthosepion pharaonis. The sequence goes on from CAHIKZ030000174.1 coordinate 1,203,650, forward strand.
GGAAGAAACTGCCTGAGTGGAACTTCCTCCTTACCAATGGAATATGAAGGGAATGAGTTGACCCTGTGCATGTAGCATGGCAGGTCCAAGACATGAAAGTTTGGGCTGGTGAAATTAAGGCATGTAGCTTGTCTGAACATGTTATGAAAATAACATTAAGTAGTAAGATTAACACACACACACATATCTATATATAAACACACACACACACGGGTAATCCTTTGAGATTCATGTAAAATTTTAAAACCAAATAATATTCATCCTGAATAGATCTATAGGTACTGAGTAAGACTATTATGCACCCTATATAAATTTAAAGCTTAGATACTGTAAGTAAAAATAATAAACAAATTGAGTTAAATACATAATTTAGTTTAGCTGTGGGATGTTTTTCAGGATGTGGGTGATTATGGCTCTCCACACTATCCTTAGCACTGTTTGTCTTTTCACTATCACTCCCACTCCTTATTCTGCAGTCTATTTACAAAAGCCTGTTCAGTAGGTTTCATGTGTATCATTTACTTTTTACCTCCATCCATGTTTGCTTTCATTATCTTCTATAAAACTTTTTCCTTTTCCTGGAGACTTCAAATCATTCACTTGTCAATGTTTCAAAGTCAATGTCAAACTAAAAGAATCTCCTGATGTGCCATTCCATAGAATGATTTATTGGCACAGGAAAGCTGAGTGGAACAACTTCAGATCTTAGATGACAGAAGCAGTTCTCTTAGCCTTTTTCAAACATAGAGTCAGTTGTGCCATGCATGATACATGCTTAGGCGATCATGTATCTTTTGATACATGACTAACAAATCAGATTTTTTCTCGCAGTAGGTTGCCATTTCTTTCTGCAGTAGACCAGTTGCCATCCAAGGCTATAGAACCAGATCTGTCCTACTATTTATCCATAGCTGGAGGGAGAAGAAGAGGATTCATACCTTTCCCAAGTGTATTAGCATGTAAATGAATGCAATGGATTTGACTGGAATTCGAACTTGGCTCTCCAATTCCTCAATCCAAGCCACTATCCATTACTCCATCATGACTCCTCTTCAAATATACTATGTCCAAAACTACCAACTTCATCACAGAATGGATCCTTTCTGGAATGGAGAGTTTTATATGAAAGAAACTATTCCAGTAAAAACCAAATAGCCACCCCTGAATGAGCTGCAGCCATAGCTGACCTTAACCACTACTACAGAATCTATCACAGGGAATGGTGTGGTAGGATACTTCCTGCATTCAGAAATGCCCATAATCATTGCAAGAGAGTTCTAGAAAATGCTTTGATAAAGATGAGACAAAGCTCTTTGTCCCAATCTTTGGTTCTAACTCCATGTTAAATGACAGAGACCATCCCCTTCCCAAAATCTCCCATCTCACAGAGCACAATCTCAGTAATATTTTTATTTATAGCCTGAAATGTCTGAAAACTTATAAAAAAATCTTGACCCTAAGAAGTTTACTGGTCCAGATAAAACTCCAATTGTTGTCCTTAAGAATATTAACCCTGAATTATCCCTGATCTTAGAGAAACTATTTAACTGCTGCTGGAAGGAGGAATGCTACCAAAGTCTTTGGGAGGTGTTAAATATATGCCCTGTTTTGAAGAATGTAGGTGAGTGCTCATCTCCATCACAATATAGCTCTATTAGTCTTCTCGAGGTCATTAGCAAACTTTTTTTAAACTAAAATCAACAAAAAGATTGTTGATCACCTCAATGGGAATAACTACTTGAGAAATAAACAGTATGAATTTTGAATGGCTTAGTCCACTGCTGATATCTTAATGGCCATTACTCACAGAATGATTGAGACACTATGTTTCAAGGATGATCACATAAGATATTTCAAAAGCCTTTGACAAGTTGTGGGATAAAGGGTTCCTGCACAAGCTCTCTAGCCAAGATTGGTGTATAATACTCCCTAACTGGGGAAGGGGTCAAACCTGATTTGGAGCCCAGGGTAGTACTTTGTGACCCTCACCATCTTATCAAGATTTACTTTTTCCTACCTACATTAAAATACATTACAAATTAAACTAAGCAGAACTATTAAAGAATGAAAAATTTTTGTGGCTTTTGACATCATTGTTTTTTTTTATTTTTCTGTCCAAATCCATACTCATGCTAAGTCTTAAAAAACACTATGTAAAAGTCACTATTTTTCATCTATAATGTTAAATGTGTTAAAATTATTCAACTTTTGAACAAGACAAATTTCAAGTTGATTCTAAAAATTGATGCAAAACATTGTTGATTTTTTTTAAAGATAGAATAATCTATTATGACATGTTTCTAATTTGTATTTAGATACATTTTATTTATTTTCAATTTTTCTTGTTGAATTTTTTCTATCTACATTTATATATGTTACAAATTAAACTAAGCATAAATAAATTCTGGGGGTCTTTTCTTTTTTTGTCCAAATCTGTGAATTTGTTTTGCTCATGGTAAGTTTAAAAAAAAACTATATAAAATTCACTATTTTTTATCCCTAATGTTGAGTGTGTTAAAATTATTCAATATTTTTACAAGAAATATATCAAGTTGATATTAAAAATTGACACAAAACATTGTCAATATAATAAACATTGACACATAAGATGAAATGATCTATTATGACATGTCTCTAATTTCTATTTCCATACATTACATTTGTTTTCAATTTTTCTGGTTGAATTGTTCATCTATATTGCATATGATCCATTGTTGTACATAATTAAGTTACAATAACATTTTTATTTTATATGGATATTACCTTATGAAAACTGAGATGTATCAGAATGGTGGTGGTGGTTGGGGGGGGGGCACAAGACCCTTGCACCAGCCCTGTCTCTAGTTATGGAATCGCTGAAAGAGTCTTCTCACTTATCAACTAATGTCTTTACTATGTCCTTACTAACAGGTAGGTAAGGTAGTTTTTAATGCTCAGTCCTCCAAGGCCCAAGTGATCAATGCAGGCATCCACCATGGCTCACTTCTCAGTCCAACCCTTTTTCTACTTTACATAAATGATCTGCATAAGAGTATACTCTGATCATTTGTGAATATCTATGCTGATAATACAATGGTATATGCAGACACCTCCAAAACTCGAGATGACCAGAGCTTGGCAGCTGATCTCTACTCTGACCTAGATTTAACAGCTAAGTGGGGAAAAAAACTGTTAAAAATTGTTGCAAAACGTTGTTGATTTACTTAAGATGGATTGACATATTATTATGACATGTCTCTAACTCATATTTAGATTCATTGTAATTATTTTCAATTTTTCTAGTTGAATTGTTCATCTGTATTGCATATGATCTATTATTGTACATATTTAACAGCTCAGTGGGGAAAAAACTGGCTGATCACATTCAATGCCTCAAAAACCAAATTAGTAACATTCCATTATCACCAAGTAGAGCCTAAATAGGATGCTCTCTAAGAGAGACTCCATGTTGTAAGCATCAGTTGGAATTTAAGCTCAACCCAGACCTCAAGTGTAATCCATCACTAAAGATACTTGAAAAATGTTCAGTTCCCTGTATTATTCTAGTAACTATCTGACTCCTCCTGTTATCTTCTACCATTACAAGAGCCAGAAGAGGTTGAAAATGGATTATTGTTGTCATATATGGGCAGGAGTTCCCCAGTCTTTACTTTCTAGTCTTGGTAGAGTTTTCTGGGTTACCTCCTAATTTTCAAAACCACTACTAGGGGACACTTTCTGGACTATAAATTTTCTGCGATATTTTTTTCTTGATCTTTTCTTTTTCTGTTTACTTGTCAACATGTAAATTTCTTGTGGAGAACATGCTTTCCTATGGGAAACACATGAACAATATACACACACATACATATGTATGCACATTCACTCACTATACATACTTTGCACCCAAAAAGTTTTCACATTCATTTGTTACACACATTATTGTCTTTTTCACATGTATACCTTTGTTGTTAATACATTATTATTTGATTATACATATATATTGATTCTTGTTGTTTCTTTACATTTCTTAACACAGACTCACATCCCAAGTCTGTGATGTTTGTTGTGGATATTTTGGGAGTGTTGTATCCTTAAAGAGGTTACAAACAGACAAAGATGGTACTTGAGTGAAAGGAACCGTAACACAGATATGGATGAAAGAAACAGAGGTTTATTGTAAAAGAGAATACACTCCTAAAAAAACAAAATTTATTAATAGCTACAAAGAACAGGAAATTGTGGAGAGCCATGATTGCCAACATCTGACAAGTTGTATATAAGCTGTGGAAAAAAACAGGTAATAGTTTTAGAAGATTTTTAACAATAAACTAACAGATATAGAGAAAATGGGAACAAAAAGGACATTTATACTTAACATCAGGAAGAGACAGTTGAAAATTCTGGGGCACATAATGAGAAAAGTGGGCTAGGAAAATTTGCTACTCAGAGGACAGATGGAAAGCAAGTGGAAAACAACACATAACCTACTCAGTGAGCTTGAGTAAATGAATGAAAGATCAAGGTTTAGGAGAGATAACAAAAAGACAAAATTTATTAATAGCTACAAAGAACAGGAAATTGTGGAGAGTCATGATCATCTACATTCTGAAGGGAGATGGCACATAGAAAAATATCCTAAATTGTTAAGATTCACAGGTCTGACAAGTCGTATGTAAGCTGTGGAAAAAAAACAGGTAATAGTTTTAGAAGATTTTTTTAACAATAGACTAACAGATATCAAGAAATTTTCTTTTGCTTAGCTTGCAATGAGTGAAATACAACTTAATTAATGTCTTTGTTAATTAATATCTTTGTGAAGACAAGCTGTGGTAATCACTTCCTGCTTGATGACATCATCACACTTTCATGTGATTAAATGCCAAGTGGTCTGAAAATGGTGTTCAGTCAGTGGGTTGAGTGCCAAGAATTGAAGGGAGGGCCATGAAAACAGTAAAACAAAATTGTGCAGATGGCTGACATATGTTCCAATGATTTATCTCTGAAAGAATGCACTTGTCGTTTTACACAGAAATCAGTGTAATATTTGATAAATGAAGGAGGTGTCCAGTCCATCTTCATTTTAGAGAGCCTTTGGGCAGACCAGGGTAGAAAAAGAGGAAAAAGAGAAGAAATCATTATGATATTAAAGGAGTAAAGTTTGCATTATATTGAAGAATGTGGTAGAGAAAGAGAAAAACTTTTAAAGAGAGAGAAGTTAGAAGGGATTCAGGAGAAAGTAAAAGAGATGAATAGTGAATACGGAGAGGAGGTGTGAAGAACAGGAAACATTAAAAGTAAGGAGAGTTGAGGGAGAATTCTAGAAGGAAGATAAACTTTGAGAAAGAAAGGAGGAGTTAAAATGAAAGGTAACAGTAAGGGGAGATAATTTGGATGAAAATGAATAAAACAGATAATGGAAAAGAATGTGAAAAAGAGAAAAAAAGTAAAAAGATGCAAGATAAAAATTAAAATAAAATAAAATGTCGGAAAAAAATGGAAAAGCGAGATTCAAGAAGATGGAGCGGGGATAGCTTTCAAATAATTAGGTAAATATAAAGAGATTGAAGATAAAAGAAAGCAAGAAGAAAAAAATTGAGAAAATTGAATAAGAAATAATAGTAAAAAGGAGAATATCTATGCCTTGAAGAAAGAGATAAAAAATAAAAAGAGATAAAAAATAAAATGAGATAAAAAATAAAAATGAAAGAAAAGATCAGAAAAAAAAACAATAAAAAAAGAGAAAAATTTGAGATGAAATTTTAAAGAAAAACAAATAGGAGAAATAAATATAAGAAAAGGGAAATCATAATTAAAATGAAAGGGAAAAGGATTTTTAAAAGAAAGAGAATTAAAAAATGATAATAAAAGAGGAAAAAGAAGATAAAATGAAGAAATGAAATGAGAAAATATAGAATAAAAACAAACCTTCACAGAATATAAATGGAAAAGAATGAAATTGAGTAAAATGCTATGTTACTCCCCTTATCAGAAAATAGAGATTCTTATAAAAGCTTTAATAGGATGGGATACATTTTAGAAGCAATTGCCATAATTTTATAAGGGAAAATTTTTTTAGCCCTCACAAATAAAAAAAAAGAAACAAACACTGCATAAAATTTTTTCGCTGCCATTGACAATGATACAATAAGTGCAAAAAATATAAATTTAATTTTGAGATGAGGACACAGAAGAATGTTATTTTAGGAGTCTAGGAAGAGACAAAAAGTTTTCTCATATAAAGAATTGTAAGTAAAGAAAAAAAAAAGGAAGAAAAAAATGATAAAGTAAGAAGTTAAAGAAAGATAAAAAAGAGATGATGAAAAAGAATAAAATGATGAGAGGAGGAGTGGAAGAGAAAAGAGCAATAAAGATAAAGTAAGAAGTTAAGGAAAGAAAAAAGAGAGAAGATGAAAAAGAATAAAATGATGAGAGGATGGGTGGAAGAGAAAAGAGCAATAAAGATAAAGTAAGAAGTTAAAGAAAGAAAAAAGAGAGAAGATGAAAAAGAATAAAATGATGAGAGGGTGGGTGGAAGAGAAAAGAGCATTAATGATAAAGTAAGAAGTTAAAGAAAGAAAAAAGAGAGAAGATGAAAAAGAATAAAATGATGAGAGGATGGGTGGAAGAGAAAAGAGCAATAAAGATAAAGTAAGAAGTTAAAGAAAGAAAAAGAGAGAAGATGAAAAGAATAAAATGATGAGAGGGTGGGTGGAAGAGAAAAGAGCATTAATGATAAAGTAAGAAGTTAAGGAAAGAAAAAGAGAGAAGATGAAAAGAATAAAATGATGAGAGGATGGGTGGAAGAGAAAAGAGCATTAATGATAAAGTAAGAAGTTAAATAAAGAAAAAGAGAGAAGATGAAAAGAATAAAATGATGAGAGGGTGGGTGGAAGAGAAAAGAGCATTAATGATAAAGTAAGAAGTTAAGGAAAGAAAAAAGAGAGAAGATGAAAAAGAATAAAATGATGAGAGGATGGGTGGAAGAGAAAAGAGCATTAATGATAAAGTAAGAAGTTAAATAAAGAAAAAAGAGAGAAGATGAAAAAGAATAAAATGATGAGAGGATGGGTGGAAGAGAAAAGAGCATTAATGATAAAGTAAGAAGTTAAATAAAGAAAAAAGAGAGAAGATGAAAAAGAATAAAATGATGAGAGGATGGGTGGAAGAGAAAAGAGCATTAATGATAAAGTAAGAAGTTAAAGAAAGAAAAAAGAGAGAAGATGAAAAAGAATAAAATGATGAGAGGGTGGTGGAAGAGAAAAGAGCATTAATGATAAAGTAAGAAGTTAAGGAAAGAAAAAAGAGAAGATGAAAAGAATAAAAATGATGAGAGGATGGGTGGAAGAGAAAAAGAGCAATAAAGATAAAGTAAGAAGTTAAAGAAAGAAAAAGAGAGAAGATGAAAAAGAATAAAATGATGAGAGGGTGGAAGAGAAAAAAGCATTAATGATAAAGTAAGAAGTTAAGGAAAGAAAAAGAGAGAAGATGAAAAGAATAAAATGATGAGAGGATGGGTGGAAGAGAAAAGAGCATTAATGATAAAGTAAGAAGTTAAATAAAGAAAAAGAGAGAAGATGAAAAGAATAAAATGATGAGAGGATGGTGGAAGAGAAAAGAGCAATAATGATAAAGTAAGAAGTTAAAGAAAGAAAAAGAGAGAGATGAAAAGAATAAAATGATGAGAGGATAGGTGGAAGAAAAGAGCAATAAAAGATAAAGTAAGAAGTTAAAAAAAAAAAAGAGAGAAGATGAAAAAAGAATAAAATGATGAGAGGGTGGTGGAAGAGAAAAAGAGCATTAATGATAAAGTAAGAAGTTAAGGAAAGAAAAAAGAGAGAAGATGAAAAAGAATAAAATGATGAGAGGATGGGTGGAAGAGAAAAGAGCAATAAAGATAAAGTAAGAAGTTAAAGAAAGAAAAAAGAGAGAAGATGAAAAAGAATAAAATGATGAGAGGGTGGGTGGAAGAGAAAAGAGCATTAATGATAAAGTAAGAAGTTAAGGAAAGAAAAAAGAGAGAAGATGAAAAAGAATAAAATGATGAGAGGATAGGTGGAAGAGAAAAGAGCAATAAAGATAAAGTAAGAAGTTAAAGAAAGAAAAAAGAGAGAGATGAAAAAGAATAAAATGATGAGAGGATAGGTGGAAGAGAAAAGAGCAATAAAGATAAAGTAAGAAGTTAAAGAAAGAAAAAAGAGAGAAGATGAAAAAGAATAAAATGATGAGAGGATGGGTGGAAGAGAAAAGAGCAATAAAGATAAAGTAAGAAGTTAAAGAAAGAAAAAAGAGAGAAGATGAAAAAGAATATAATGATGAGAGGATGGGTGGAAGAGAAAAGAGCATTAATGATAAAGTAAGAAGTTAAAGAAAGGAAAAAGAGAGAAGATGAAAAAGAATATAATGATGAGAGTATGGGTGGAAGAGAAAAGAGCAATAAAGATAAAGTAAGAAGTTAAGGAAAGAAAAAAGAGAGAAGATGAAAAAGAATAAAATGATGAGAGTATGGGTGGAAGAGAAAAGAGCAATAAAGATAAAGTAAGAAGTTAATGAAAGAAAAAAGAGAGAAGATGAAAAAGAATAAAATGATGAGAGGATGGTGGAAGAGAAAAGAGCAATAAAAGATAAAGTAAGAAGTTAAGGAAAGAAAAAGAGAAGATGAAAAGAAGAATAAAATGATGAGAGGATGGGTGGAAAGAAAAGAGTAATAATGATAAAGTAAGAAGTTAAGGAAAGAAAAAGAGAGAAGATGAAAAGAATAAAATGATGAGAGGATGGGTGGAAGAGAAAAGAGCAATAAAGATAAAGTAAGAAGTTAAAGAAAGAAAAAGAGAAGATGAAAAAGAATATAATGATGAGAGGATGGGTGGAAGAGAAAAGAGCAATAAAGATAAAGTAAGAAGTTAAAGAAAGAAAAAAGAGAGAAGATGAAAAAGAATAAAATGATGAGAGGATGGGTGGAAGACAAAAGAGCATTAATGATAAAGTAAGAAGTTAAAGAAAGAAAAAAGAGAGAAGATGAAAAAGAATATAATGATGAGAGTATGGGTGGAAGAGAAAAGAGCAATAAAGATAAAGTAAGAAGTTAAGGAAAGAAAAAAGAGAGAAGATGAAAAAGAATAAAATGATGAGGGGATGGGTGGAAGAGAAAAGAGCAATAAAGATAAAGTAAGAAATTAAGGAAAGAAAAAAGAGAGAGATGAAAAAGAATAAAATGATGAGAGGATAGGTGGAAGAGAAAAGAGCAATAAAGATAAAGTAAGAAGTTAAGGAAAGAAAAAAGAGAGAGATGAAAAAGAATAAAATGATGAGAGGATAGGTGGAAGAGAAAAGAGCAATAAAGATAAAGTAAGAAGTTAAGGAAAAAAAAAGAGAGATGATGAAAAGAATAAAAATGATGAGAGGATAGGTGGGAAAAAAAGAGCATTAATGATAAAGTAAGAAGTTAAGGAAAGAAAAAGAGAAGATGAAGATGAAAAGAATAAAATGATGAGAGTATGGTGGAAGAGAAAAGAGCAATAAAGATAAAGTAAGAAGTTAAAGAAAGAAAAAAGAGAGAAGATGAAAAAGAATAAAATGATGAGAGTATGGGTGGAAGAGAAAAGAGCAATAAAGATAAAGGAAGAAGTTAAGGAAAGAAAAAAAAAGAGAGATGAAAAAGAATAAAATGATGAAGGATGGATGAGAGCAATAAAGATAAAGTAAGAAGTTAAGGAAAAAAAAGAGAAGATGAAAAAAGAATATAATGATGAGAGGATGGGTGGAAGAGAAAAAGCAATAAAGATAAAGGAAGAAGAAAGAAAAAAGAGAGAAGATGAAAAAGAATAAAATGATGAGAGGATGGTGGAAGAGAAAAGAGCAATAAAGATAAAGTAAGAAGTTAAAGAAAGAAAAAAAGAGAGAAGATGAAAAGAATAAAATGATGAGAGATGGGTGAAGAGAAAAGAGCAATAAAGATAAAGGAAGAAGTTAAGAAAAAAAGAGAAGATGAAAAAGAATAAAATGATGAGAGGATGGTGGAAGAGAAAAGAGCAATAAAAGATAAAGTAAGAAGTTAAAGAAAGAAAAAAGAGAGAAGATGAAAAAGAATAAAATGATGAGAGTATGGGTGGAAGAGAAAAGAGCAATAAAGATAAAGGAAGAAGTTAAGGAAAGAAAAAAGAGAGAAGATGAAAAAGAATAAAATGATGAGAGGATGGGTGGAAGAGAAAAGAGCAATAAAGATAAAGTAAGAAGTTAAAGAAAGAAAAAAGAGAGAAGATGAAAAAGAATAAAATGATGAGAGGATGGGTGGAAGAGAAAAGAGCAATAAAGATAAAGTAAGAAGTTAAAGAAAGAAAAAGAGAGAAGATGAAAAGAATAAAATGATGAGAGTATGGGTGAAAGAGAAAAGAGCAATAAAGATAAAGGAAGAAGTTAAGGAAAGAAAAAAGAGAAGATGAAAAGAATAAAATGATGAGAGGATGGGTGGAAGAGAAAAGAGCAATAAAGATAAAGTAAGAAGTTAAAGAAAGAAAAAGAGAGAAGATGAAAAAAGAATAAAATGATGAGAGGATAGGTGGAAGAGAAAAGAGCAATAAAGATAAAGTAAGAAGTTAAAGAAAGAAAAAAGAGAGAAGATGAAAAAGAATAAAATGATGAGAGAGTGGGTGGAAGAGAAAAGAGCAATAAAGATAAAGGAAGAAGTTAAGGAAAGAAAAAAGAGAGAAGATGAAAAAGAATAAAATGATGAGAGTATGGGTGGAAGAGAAAAGAGCAATAAAGATAAAGTAAGAAGTTAAGGAAAGAAAAAAGAGAGAAGATGAAAAAGAATAAAATGATGAGAGTATGGGTGGAAGAGAAAAGAGCAATAAAGATAAAGTAAGAAGTTAAGGAAAGAAAAAAGAGAGAAGATGAAAAAGAATAAAATGATGAGAGGATGGGTGGAAGAGAAAAGAGCAATAAAGATAAAGGAAGAAGTTAAAGAAAGAAAAAGAGAGAAGATGAAAAAGAATAAAATGATGAGAGGGTGGTGGAAGAGAAAAGAGCATTAATGATAAAGTAAGAAGTTAAGGAAAGAAAAAAGAGAAGATGAAAAAGAATAAAATGATGAGAGGATGGGTGGAAGAGAAAAGAGCATTAATGATAAAGTAAGAAGTTAAAAGAATGAAAAGAGAGAGAAGATGAAAAAAAGAATAAAATGATGAGAGGATGGGTGGAAGAAAAGAGCATTAATGATAAAGTAAGAAGTTAAGGAAAGAAAAAAGAGAGAAGATGAAAAAGAATAAAATGATGAGAGGATGAGTGGAAGAGAAAAGAGCAATAAAAGATAAAGTAAGAAGTTAAAGAAAGAAAAAGAGAAGATGAAAAGAATAAAATGATGAGAGAAGGAGGAAGAGAAAAGAACAATAAAGATAAAGTAAGAAGTTAAAGAATGAAAAAAGAGAGAAGATGAAAAAGAATAAAATGATGAGAGTATGGGTGGAAGAGAAAAGAGCAATAAAGATAAAGTAAGAAGTTAAGGAAAGAAAAAAGAGAGAAGATGAAAAAGAATAAAATGATGAGTGGAGTGGTGGGAAGAGAAAAGAGAAAGAAAAAAAAATGGTAAACCAAATTGACCAAAGAAAAAAACCCAAAGAAACTCAAAGAATGATGGAAGACAAATAAGAATGATAAATCAGTGATGTAGTGGGAAAAGTATCCAATCCAAAAACAAAAAAAAACAATAATTTAAGAAAAAAAAGACAAAGAATGTCATGTAAGCAGTATAAAATTAGAGTGATGTAAACACTGAAAGAAAGAAAACTTATTTATACAGTTACAATGGCACCCTCTAATTTTATATCTGAAAAGCAGTGTAATGAAAATGAGTGAGAAAAATATTGAATTGAAGTAGGTATGTTATTTATATTCTTATAATAGCACCTTCCATTTTCCAGTATAAAAAGCAGTATAAAGACATGTTATTTATACAGTTACAATGGCATTCTCTAGTACAGTTTTTATATTTGGATAGGAACTGTCCAGTCCTTACATTTTAGTCTCAATAGAATTCCAACGCATCTCTGAATCCTTGTGGGTGATGGATCATTTTCCACCCTCTAACCTCTCTTTCACAGCCAGAATGTGACCAGCCACCTGCTGCTCTATTGCTACTTCTACAGAAAGTGCTCAGATGAACTACATTCTTTGGTCCCGCCAGTCCTAACCTTCATGTTTAGGATCCACCATGCCACTTACATTGTCGCAATCCATCCATATTCCCTCTATATTCCATTGGTGAGAAGTAAGTTCCACTCAAACAGCTTCTTTCTGCAAACCCCTGCTCTGTGGAACAAACTCCCAAGCAGATGTTTCCCCAATCACAATCTACGAACTTAACGTGTTCAAGTCTAGGGTTAACCGTTATCTTCCCCTCCTATCTGTATAAACTGCCTCTTAACATAATCCTCTACCTCAAGTGGCACCAGGTCTCGTACAGGGAGAACCTTACTGTAAAAACAAAAAAAAATTGTAAAAAGCAGGATAAATATAGAATGTTATTTATATTATGATAATAGCATTTTCTATTTTTCTTTGTTAAATGCATGATTTTCATGGATAATGTCACCTACCATTTACAGTGCATACAAGGTGAGATTTTTGGTTAGTGTGATAAGATAATTTTAGAAGCTGGTGTAAATCACAAACTTTGGTGATCATACCATGGAAAATTATTTGCCTGGTATATTGTTGTAGCATACCTACGGATGATAATGCTCACATTCCTATAAATAAAGTAGTGAATACAGTACATGGTCTAGAGTTGGAGATTCATTGTGGAATTCACTTGACTTACTTCTAGTGGTTGACTACTACTTCTATGCGCTGCTGGTAAATCTTATATGTGTTGTTCTTGTCCTAAGTATTATTGTTCATTGCCAACTTTTGTTTGATTATTCTATTCCAGTAACCTTTACTAGGTTACAACACATATCCACAAGATAGACATTTATGGTAAATAAATTTACATGCCAAGTCATTATTGCCACACAAAAGTAGTTGTACATTATGAGAAGAACTGTTTTTTGTGGGGAGGGAGGAAGCATTTTTTTTTTATCATTTCACCCCCAGCAAGGCAATAAAGCCACTCAGATGCAAGGGTTTACTGAGTGTGAGAATATGTGAAAAAAAAAAAAAAAAACACTATTAAGGAACAATAAAAGAACAGGAATTAAGAAGACAGAACACAATGATTAGTATTGCATTTAAATTTTTGAAAAACAAAGTTGAATGGAAAACAAGAAGCCTGAAGAGATTTCCACAAGTGAGAAGTGTGAGCGGAGAAACTGTCAGCATAGAACTTATGAGCCATTTCAACTGTAAAATGATGAGACCATGATGCTGATCTAGTACTTCACTTAAATTCATAAAGTCTAGGTACCATAGAGGAAAGTTCATCAGAACAATTACCATGAAAGTATTTATAAAAAAACACAAGGAAGCTACATTCTCGCATTGGGAAAGTGACTGAATCTGAGATGCCAAATCAGGACCAATAACATTGCAGATTCTTCTTTGGATTTTATCAAGAATCTCTAAATATATAGCAGAAGCATCAGATTAAATATGATAACAATATCCAAATTAGAAAAATTGTCTGGCACAACACAGTGAACCAACTTTCTTAGCAGAAGACTTAGCAATTGATTCAATATAATCACTCCACTTTATGTCAGCAGAAAAAAAGGTTAGTCAATGAGTCACTGCCCTGGAGGTTAGCATCAGTCATGCTGATGGAAGGCAAAAAGAAGTTTCTCAAAGAATTAAAAGTGAGCAGTTTAATTTTGGAAGTGTTAAAATTAAAGTGCCACTCATTGCCCCAGTCAACAACAGATTGTAGGTCATTTTTGAGATCAGCTGCCAATTTGACTTCACTGAACTGATCAAACTTACTGTTAAGATGGGGAGGGGGGAAAATAGTTGTATCATCAGCATAGATACCAAGCTGAGATCTGATGATGTTAGAAAGGTCATTGATGAAAATTAAGAAAAACGTAGGTCCAAGGATAGAGCCCTTCAATTTGAAAAGATCTAGAAAAGTGGCCATTCATGACAACTTTCATTTTGTGATTTGATAAGAAAGACTGAATCAATTCAAAAATTAATCTAGAAATACCATAACCTTTCAACTAGTGAAGAAGACCAGCAAGCCAAACCCTATAAAATGCATTCACGATATCTAAAGTAACAGCCAGAGCTTTATCATTCTTATCTAAAGTCTGACAGACTCAGCAATAATCACTAATGCATCAGCAATTGACTCAGAAAAGCAAAAGCCATATTGCTTACCTGAAAGAAGATCCTGCAATGCAAGATGCTCAACCAATTCAGAGTTAATTAGAGCTTTTAGTACATGCCAAAAAGAAGTAGAAGCTAATAGGATCAGACAGTTCACCTGACTTCTTAAAGAGTGAGACTACAGAAGATGATTTCCAACCAGGAAAGCAAGCAGCAGCAGAGCATCTATTGTAGAATTTAGAAAGAACAGGAGACAGTTCAGGAGCACATTTCTTAAAGACTATTGCAGGGATATCATCAAGTTCATATACTTTGTAGGGATCTAGTTTAGAGAAGATAGCAGAAAGCCATGGATGGAGTTATATGCATATCAGTCAATAGAGACTGAATTCTAAGTGAAAAATCAAGCAAAGATACACCAAATGAGTCAAGAGTAGAATTTGATGAGAATTTACAAGCAAAACAGTCTGCTTTATCAGCAGAAGTTAACATCTCAAACTGAATGAAGAGAGGAAATACAGAAGACTTATTTAACACAATACTACAGAGCTGTTACTAGTCACGAAAACCAAAACAGTGCATCATTCTATCAGCAAACAAAGACTTTTAGAAGCATTTGTTGTGTTGTGTTCAGAACTATGACATTGATACAGCCAGAAAAAGTGATTCCTGTGGACTATAGCAGCTGAACAGGCTGGTGTGAACCAAGGAGAAGATTGTGGGTTCACTTGGTATTTCCAATAAGGTACAAAAGCATCAATGCCAGCTTTAACCCAAGAAGAAACCTATGTGACAAAATTCACAATAGGAAGCTTAAGAATATCAATCCAAGGGGTGTCTCAAAGAAAGTCACAAAATAAATCTCAATACATACACTGTTAACAGAAAGAAGTATTGTGAATAGGAGGTTCCTTTCTAATAAATGACAAAAGAAATATCAGCAGATACTACAGCATGATCCAAATTGCCAAGAGGACAGAGTTGTGATGCTTGACAAGAAGAGGTGGTAAGGAACAAAGCGAATAAAGAAGCATGTTGATCAGATTTATCAGGGAAATGAGTAAGGAAATCCACTATTTGACTGGGAAACTGAACAATGGGAAATGTTTAGGAAAAAGGTTTTAGAATGAAACCAGTTTACAGAACTTTTATTTATTTGGGACAAATAAACAAAATTGCCAATATATGCTCTTCGACAGAATGCATATCCCTGTCTGGGTTTTTGGGGCCCAATACAAAATTTTTCCATTTGTACAGAAAGAAATACAAATCATTTTGAAACTTAATTATAAACAATTATGAGAAGAAGTACAAGATGATGTGTGAAAAAAAGAAAAAGAGGAATTAAAAGACAAAGAAAATCAAAACAAATGAACGATTTAATAAGAAAGTTGAGAATTTAAAAGAATGAAAAAAAACATTAATGAGAGAGTTAAGTATAGATGTGAGCTCATTTTCACAAGATGCTCTTACATCATGGCCTTGTGCCAGATCAGGCTTAGCTTAGTAAATATGAAGGATGCTTGTTGTAGAGTAATGTCTCAGTAAGTAAATTTTGCATGCAATCGCTAATGAATTTTGTTATAACAACATCAATAATATTGATTATTATGATGATTGCAAGCATTTCCAGTCTAACTAGGGAATGCTAGGAGCAAGAAGGATCCAGTAAGCAGTTTTGGATAAATAAGTTGTTTAGTTTACTATGTCTTGTGTCATCTTTGTGTGGCTTTGACTTTTCAGCGGGTAGTCTCATGTAACTTATCTTTCCACCCTAAGCCCAGTTGGACAAATTTAATCTTAAAAAAGGTGGACCGTGTTTGAAACTTTGTATGAGACTAAAATGAGTTCTGATTAAAATCTAAAGAGAATCTTCTGTCAGTCTTGGAAGAATATGGAATCCACTTGGGTAGCTAGCTAATCCCTGTAGCAGACAACTGCTCTGGTACATTTTTGTGTTTCTTCAAGAGCCACATAGCTAATCTGTGGGTTATACTGCAACTATGCTGAGCAGACTGTAGTAATTATTTTGGGAGAGAGTGTGATCATTAGCTGAACAAGGCCAGTATGCTTGAAACCATGAATAAATACCAAATGGTTTTATCTGCCAAATTTCACTCACAAGGCTTGGATCAACCTATGGTATTGTTCTCAGACATTTCCTAATGTTACTGCATGCAAGAATTGCTGTTTCAGGCTGATATCATCACCTCCTTGACAAATTGACCACAGTGAAATTTGAACCCAGGTCTGATAGCCAGAATCCTTACATTCTAACCACTCAGCCACATGCCAGTAATATTAATTAAAGTGCAAGCTATAAAATAATGGTTAGCATGCTTGTCTTGTAAACTGTCTGTAGTAGTGTTGATTATCAGTAAGTGCTTTAATTTTGTAGCTGGCTGGGATAAACTTATAAAATCCAAACAAAATTTATAGAGAGAATGAAAGTAATGGAAAAGAGAAAAGAAAAACAAAAGGAAATTAAAATGAAAAAAGAGAAAATATGGATAAAATAGAAGAAAGAATAAGAGAGAAAAGAGACATCAAAAGAAGCAGAAGTTATAAAAAAAAGAGGAAAAGTTAAGTAAAAAGAGGGAGGATATATTTGATATAAAACAACAACAAAAAAAAAACAAAACAAAAAAAAACAGAGAAAATGGAAGCTGTAGGCAGAGATTTAGGAAATAACCAAAGTACTAGATCCATGAAATGATATATCGTAAACAAGATTTTGTGGAGGGGAAAGTTCAGAAGGAGGAGAAAGCTGAGAGGCAGGAAACAAAAATGGAAGAAGAATGTTGCTTGTTAAAGAAAAAGAGTGGGAGAAAGAGAGAGAGTATAAGAAATGTGGACAAAGCAAAGGGAAGAAATTAGAGATGGGTGGGGGAAGAAAGAAGGAAGACTGAAAGAAGAAAAGAGAGTAGGCAACAAGAGAGAGAAAAAAGAAAAGAAAAGATAATGAGTGTAAGAAAAAGAGTAATTAAATGAATGGAGCTGAACCAGTCAAGGCAAACTGATTAGATAGCTGTCTTTCAAGACAGGCAGCCGGTTGGAACAGGGATGGTGAAAACAGGCCCCCAATGCACAAAACACTTCATCATTTCATTTACCTGAAGAGCAAGGAAATGAACAAGTGAGTTATAGCATTAAACTGTCAAAGATACTTGTCCAATTCGTAATGGAACCTCTCTTTTATTTATAAGTTTTTTCGGTACTTGATTACCAGTTACATCTTATTTTTTTTTTTATTGTTACTGATCAGTTTTACTATTATTATTATTTTAATGGAAGCCATCTTATCTTTATTTCTCTCCTCTTTTATTTCATTTGAAGAGTTCTAACATGTGCTGGGTGACAGAAGACAAAGTTATTGGAGTGGCAATATTTCCTGCTTTACGGCCCTTCATTTTCTTTTCTTTTTAAATCTTTGTTTTTGAAAGATGATTTGGGCATTACTTTTAACAGCAGTTCCTAGAAGGAATAGAAATTTTGCAAGCCTACTTCATGGCAGACAAGTTGGCATCATTATCCAGTTTATGGTTCCTTGTGCAGGGAAGATGTGACTGATTTGATTTCAATGTCGGCTCTCAAAGCCGATTATTTCAGTCAGTTGGAGATGAGAGGAAGGCAGTGGATTACAAAAAGGAGAGTGAGTAACTGTGTGAAAATTTTTAAAAAAATGGTGAAAATATTTGGACAGATGAATGACAATAAGAAACAGAAACAAGAAACTTTGGGGAAAAGACTGAAATAGTTGCACAAAAACAAAAAAAAAAAATGGTGGTTCAAGCCAACTCTGAAAAACAGGCTCACAGACTTAACATTTGATATTTGTAGACTAGTTTACCTATGTCAACAAAAATAACAACATGTTTTATTAAGTCTTCACTTGAGTCATAACAAATTTAGTACATGTGATAAGGAAACTGAATATAGAAAAAGGCCGCATTAGGGGCCGTCTTCTCCAACACTGCAAGTTGCTACAAAACCTAAACATTAACCTAAGAACTGAAGTTATGTTCTTAAATAGCCTTGTCATATGAAGCCTTTCATAAAGATGCCATGATGCCATGCATCATGCCCAACCCATTTAGAAATGTCTAAAATGTCAACTGTATACAAACACTTTCTCAGATCAATGCTTAAAAATGGTTTCAAGAGAATGAATCTTGTAGGTTTTAGTGAAGACTATCATTATTCGAGCCTCGTGGACTGGCTCCACAGAATCACAATTAAAGAACTTTATCAAATAACAGAAATCCCATCACTTGAGGACTTTCAACAGCAGCAACAACTAAAATGGATAGCACATGTAAATTGAAGAGAAAATGTCATACGATGTTGATCTTCCACACTACTTTAAACAAAAAGTTAGAAAGTGACCACTATCTATAACAATTAGTGAGCTGGATAATGTTTTGTTCCTGAAAACTTCTTTTAATAGAAAGACTGTATAAATTTTAAGCAAATGTAACACTGGCTGTTGTATCAATGGATGTCAAATGTCATTATTTACATTACTTATATAGTTCAGATTGTTTCAGTTATTGTACACTTTGGCCTTTGAATTGAACCTGGGGAAGATTGTTCTAGTTCCATGTGCCATGCCTCTTCCAGATGTCTCAGTTATCTCCCTTTAACTCAACTTTTCAAGTTTTTGTTCACTCCTGCAGTAGCCAGGTATTAAACTCATAACTCTTTGGGTCAACCAACGCTTTTATCCATTGAGCCATGTATCCTTGAGGACATCATTGTATGAATTTTTGGGACTTATAAACTAAATGTCTCAGTAATTATTTTTTTACCAGAGCTTATATTGCAATTTTTGTTGTTATTCATCACTTTCTCTAGTACTCTTTATTACTGGTTCCCGTATTGTATTCATTTCTATACTTGGCTGGCTTAGGAGATTTTTGTGGCCTAGCATATGTGCTGATTCCTTAAGTTTTCTTCTATTTTCCATTGACGAAAAGTAAAGATGAGGACAACAATGTAAATAATTACAATACCTCATTTCACAAATATAGACAGATACCAAATGTCATGTTTTTAAAAGCCTTAACTATGAGACTTTCATATGGATGTCATATGCAAAGTACCCAACTCATTCAAATATGTCCAAAATATAGCTATGTTACACCCGCATTCTCAGATCATTGATTAAAAATGGCTTCAGGCAAATGAACCCTGTAGGTCTTAGAGAGGACCATCCTTCTTCAAACCTCATAGACTGGCACTACAGAATCACAAACAATTGTACCAAATGACAGAAAGCATATATCTTGAGGACTTTCAACAATAGCAACTAAAATGGAAACATGAAAAAAAAATAATGACATAATCAAAATATTGATGTTTCACACAACTTTAGTTCAGAGTGAAGTTTCCAACAATTCTCAAAAGAAACAGTTAACTTGAAAAAACTATTTTCCTGAAAGATCTTCAAATTCTTTTTAATTACTTCCTCTCAAGAAAGGCGATAATGCCACTAGGGTTACAGGGAGTGTAAAACAATGAGAACACTTTAGTGAGGAAAAAAGCAATAAAGGATCTGTGTTCAGGAAGACAGAAGATAGAAATTAACATTACATTTAAATTTTTGAAGATTGTAGGTGGCAGGGAAGCAAAAAAAATTGGAAGGGAATTCCGCAGGTGAGATGTGCGAGAAAAGAAACAGTAAAAATAGAAGTGGCGGCTGCATCTAGCTCTGCTAATCTAGTAGAATGCTTAAATAAATGTAGTCGAGACACCAAGGAGAAAAAGCTCTTCAAAAGAGTTGCCATAAAAATATGTGTGGAAAAGACAGAGAGAAGCCACATCATGTCTGTGAGAAAGCGACTGAAGTTGAGATGCCAGGTCAGGATTGATAACATTACAGACCCTTTGTTGTCAAAAAACCTCGAGGTATACAAGCAGGAGTACCAGATAAGATTTGATAGCAATATTCAATGCATGGATGAATAGTAGATTTATAAATGTGCAAGATGGATTCTGACGAGAAAATACCCAAGGCAAGGCAATAAAGCCATTAAGATGCAAGGGGGTTACTAAGTACAAAAGAATATAAGAAAAAGAAAAACATTATTAAAAAGAGAAGCCAATAAAAGAACAGGAATGAAGAAGACAGAAGATGACCATTGACAATGCATTTAAATTTTTGAAGATCAAAGTTGACTGGAAAGCAAGAGGCCAAAAGAGAATTCTACAAGCAAGAAACGTGAAAGAAGTTTTAATATAAAAATTTCTAACTGGCTGTTTGGTCAAATAATGCCAAATGTTTATATTTAAGGAAACAGCTAACATGACCATTACTATTATTAGATTTTTAAATGTCAGACTTTAAATTTATTTTTTCCATTTATTATACTTGCACTCAGCCATTTCTTAGAATCAGTCTTCATAAACATTGTTATAAAAAGACACTGTCACTTTTGGTTATGAACTTGCAAGTAGTGTAACAATTAGCAGCTCAGAAATGTTATGTTCACTTTCCCACAAATGACTTTGGGAAAGATATGAATCTATTCAGACATAAATATGTAATTAGTTTTAGAAAATTTTAAAATTTAAGAATGTTCATAAATATACTTCAGGCTAACTGAAAGTCAAGGTAAACTATGGAGGAGGCTAAGTGATGTAATTGAAACACTGAAGACAAGAGAAGCAGAAGAATGCAGAAACTTGGCGACTTTGAACAAATGAATAGAGGAACAAGTGCCACAGAGACAAAAAGGGGTCATAATGTTGCACGTACTGCTGTGAAAAAAAAAAGATGACATGAAGCTGTAGAGAATTATTGTTGCTAACATATTAATGGCACACAGCACAGACATACATATATATATATATATATATATATATATATATATATATATATTTTCAGATATCACAAAGCAATATTTTCTATTATCATCATCAGTCTAATGATCAGGTATGGTTGTAGAGTTGCTGTGGTTGTAACCAGTCCAAATATCTGGGCTGAAAATCAGACAGGTATCCATTCATGCATAGTGTGCCTTGGGTAAGCAGACCTGGAGGAACTCTCCAGGTCAAACCACAGTCAATGTTCTCCAATTTGAAAGCTTGGTCACAGATATGTGGCCATTAATT